>CM056145.1:0-132500 GCA_029620275.1 Acrossocheilus wenchowensis
AAAAATTGTAGCAACACCCCCCCCCCCCCCCCCCCCCCCTTACCTTTTGGATGCGGTTCATGTTTGTAACAGTAATCTTGGGGTGTAGACTCATTTAAAGTAATGTAATCATCTGGTTTTAGCCAGATTTCTGTCAGACAAAACACATCTAATTTATGGTCAGTGATCATATCATTTACAAAAAGTGCATTTGTAGAAAGGGATCTAATATTCCATAAGCCAAGCGTTGTCATGTGTTTATCTGTATTATATCTGCTTTTTATTTGTTGAACATCAATTAAATTGTTACTATTACTTTGGTTTGGATGTTTTCTGTATTTTGTAGTTCGGGGAACAGACACAGTCTCTATAGTGTGATATCTAGGTGAAAGAGTCTCTATGTGCTGAGAATTAACTGACTTCTGTGATGTGAGGCAGCTAGCAGACGGTCGGTTTAGCCAATCTGTCTGCTGCTTCCTGACCTGGGCCCCAGTTAGTCAAATATGAACTATAAGACTATGTACCATATTTCTAGAGAGAAGAGCGGCACCACCCCAGGAGGGATGAACACCATCTCTTTTCAACAGGTCAGGTCTGCCCCAAATTTTTTTCCAATTGTCTATAAAGCCTATGTTATATATATATAATATATATATATATATATATATATATATAGTGACTTTACTTGACTTAATGAAAACATTAAGGGATAACCCCCATTACCAAAAGAGATGTGTAGGAAAACATGTGCAAATAACATGTGTGCAGCGTGTTTTTAAAATGTTTACGTTATAAATTGCCAGCAACAGCCATTTTAGCCCTGCTGAAATCTGTCAGCACTGCACTGGCTCCCTACTAAACATTGTATAGATTTTAAAATCTTGCTAATTACTTATAAAGCCCTGAATGGTTTACCCCTCAGACACGTAATATTAGTCTGTTTATTTCTTATTCCGAGGTCACCGTAGCCACCAGATCTAGTCTGTATCCAGATCAGATTGTCACTGCAGTCACCTGGATCCAGTACTTATCCAGCCCAGATGGTGGATCAGGACCTGGAGATGACCTCTACAGCCCTGAATGTCAGCAGAGATCAGGACAACTAGATAAGCCTCAGAGACAGATCCCCAGTGAAGACCCTGTCTCCTAGATGTCCATCGGGACAAGACCACAGGTACCAAATGAGTCCTCTGCATGATCTGACTTTGCTGCAGCATGGAACAACCTGCTGTTTTGTCTGGCCAGAGGAGAACTGGCCCCCCAACTGAGCCTGATTTCTCCCAAGTTTTTTTTTACTCTACATTCTGTCACTGATGGAGTTTTGGTTCTTTGCCGCTGTTGCCTCTGGCTTTCTTAGTTGGGGACACTTAATTACCAACGATATCATCGACTTGATTGCACAGATACTATTTAAACCAGGGGTGTCAAGCTCAGTTCCTGGAGGGCCGCAGCCCTGCAAAGTTTAGCTCCAACCCTGCTCCAACACACAAACCATTTAGTTTTCAAATAAGCCTCAAGGATCTGATTAGCTGGATCAGGTGTGTTTAATTAGGGTTGCATCTAAACTCTGCAGAGCTCCGGCCGTCCAGGAACTGAGTTTGACACCCCTGATTTGAACTGAACTGGATGATGACATCACTGAATTCAATTATGAACTGCCTTTAACTGAAAATTGAGTGTTTACTATTGTCCTTTTTCATTATTGACAAACTAGTTCCCTATTCAAAACTGTAAAGCTGCTTTGACAACATTTGTATTGTTAAAAGCGCTTCATAAAAAAAGGTAACTTGACTTGACTGAAATAAACAATAAAAACCATCACAGAATTTGTAATGATTTTAATGGTTATAATGGGCTTTGTATTGGTTTTAATAGTAACTGTAATGGCGCCTGTTGGTCTCTACTGGTAATTTGTCGCCTTCTATTGGTGGCTTGTTAAAACAGGAAACTATTTTTTAAATGGGTTTAATGTTTTAATATTTTAAAAGTTTGCTTGTAATGTTTCCAATAGTATTTGTAGTGGAAACCATTAGAATTTCTGTGATATGTATTGATTTTTTTTTTTTTTTTTGCAGGGAGGATATTTTGTGACTTGGTCTTAGTGACTTAGAAGTCCTCTTTACTAGTCCTAATGGTCTAACAATCGAAGTCTGACTATTCTAAATAAAGCTGCAAATGGATCCCGATCTGTCTGATGATTCACAACAAATGGAGTCTTTGTCTGCAATTTCGGGAGTAGGAGGCATGTATGGCTCTTCAGGTCCTGGGGAAGAAGAAGTGACAGGGTTAGTGTAAGGTTTCAATCTCAATCGCAATCTTTACTTTATTTGTCCCTCATGAGGGACATTTGTTTTGAACAATACAGGTAAAAACTGCATAACAATTATCAACATCAATAATAATGATCACACAGTTGTGTCCCTTGAATTAGAGTTTAACATTTTTGTAGCCAGAGGAACAAAACAGTTTTTATAACGGTTATAAAGAATAACCTTATCAAAGATAGACTGAAAGTTGGGTTAAAGCCCCAGGCCAACTACTTTTTTTTTTTTTGACACTTTTTTTTATTGATTTTCAATAAAACAAACAATAACAAGATAACAAAATTATATCACCAAAAAGAAAATAAGTTACAAAAACATTCCAAATATGTTGATTAAAGCAGCAATAATTAAATTAAAACAAAACAGAACAAAAATATGTCACACTAAAAAACATTATGTACCCTCTTATTTCTTAAGGAAATCAATTAAAGGTGCCCACATCTCTTCAAATTTCTGTGCTTTGCCCCTTGTAATGTACGTTAACTTCTCTAAAGTAACACACATTGCCATCTCCTTGATCCAAGAGTGTGCAGAAGATATTTCAGTCTCTTTCCAACTCAAAGCAACCATTCTCCTGGCTTGCAGTAGGCCAAAGTCGATAAGAGTCCTCTGATTATTATTGATAGAAAGATAATCTGGGTATATCCCCAGAATACAGAGTTTTGGAATGCACGGTATTTTAATTTTTGTGATGTTACTTAGGGTACAGACAACCATTTTCCAAAAAATTACCAATTTAGGGCACTCCCATACACAGTGAATTAAAGTTCCTTTCTCAATTAAACACTTCACACATGTGTCTGGAATGTCCGGGGACCATTTGTTAAGCATTTCAGGGGTTATGTATGTCCTCATCAACCATTTATGTTGTAATAGCTTCATTCTTGAATTAATCGTTTGTATTTGAGCTTTTAAACATGCTTTTGACCACTCAGTTTCCTCGATATCCTCTTTAATATCTAAACTCCAAGCCCTCATTCTATCTTTACTGGATTCCTTATTATATGAGATAAGTGTAGCATATAATATAGAAATTTGGCGTTTCCCATGCCCATGCTTTATCATAATATTCTCCAGACAGGACAGCGGCGGCTCCCGAAGGGCATCACAATGCTTTGATGAAATAAAATGTTTCAATTGTAAGTACTTAAAAAAATGTTTTTGAGGAATTGAATATTTCAGACTCAGGTCATTAAATGTTAACAAAATACCTTTGTCATATAAATCTCCAATTTTTTGTACACCTCTACTAGCCCATATCTTAAAACCGCCGTCTGCCCTGCCCGGAATGAACAGTGCATTACTCCAAATAGGAGAGAACTGAGAAATAGGAGGTGTATCACCAATGTGTTTGTGAGCTTTGAACCATATATCTATGGTATTCTTTAGGAAAGGATTTGTTGTTTGTTTTTTTAAGGTCTTTGGATCTGATGAATATAAGTACAATCTTAATGGGAGCTTAGATATTGTTTGTTCAATAGAAACCCAGGCTGGGGGAAACTGTGTGAGGAAATAAAACATAGCGCATCGAAGCTGAGCGGCCCAGTAATACCACTGTAAATTCGGCATCTGTAAACCACCCCTGTCATATGGAAGATACAGTAGTCTAAGCCTAAGTCTAGATTTCCTATTATTCCAGATAAACCTACCAAGAATCTTGTTAATTTCTTTAAAAAAATGTTGTGGCAGTGGAAGGGGAAGTGACTGAAACAGGTATAAAAATTTTGGCAGAGTTACCATCTTAATCAAATTAATTCGGCCAATCATTGATATGGGCATTGTTGTCCATTTTTCAATTGATTCACGTACTTCACCCATTAGCGGATCATAATTTGCTTTAACAATTTTATTAATTTGGGGGGTAATCTTAACTCCGAGATATGTAAATCCTTCTCTTGCATTAAAAAATTGTGTTCTTATGACTGGGTTACTCCTTTCCTCCTCGTTTAGAAAGAGTATGGAAGATTTTGTGTCATTAATATTATATCCCGAAAACTTACCAAACCTATTAATTAATTGTAATATTGCCGGTATGCTAGTTGATAATTTGGACAAGAAAAGTATCACATCATCTGCGTATAGCGAAATTCTATGTTCTTGGCCTCCAATAGTAATTCCTGACAGATTTGCTTCATTTCGAAATAGATATGGCTAGCGGCTCAATGGCCAGAACAAACAATAATGGGGACAGAGGGCAGCCCTGACGGGTTGATCTTTCTAGGTTTTTGGCTTGATAAATTGTTATTAGTCCTTACACATGCCACAGGGCCAGTGTATAGTAACTGTATCCATTTTAAAAACTTTCCCCCATTCCATATCTCGGCAATACATTGAACAAATAGGGCCACTCTATTCTATCAAATGCCTGTCTTGCATCTAAAGACAATAGTGCATTGTCTCTGACATTATTATTACAGTGAATGATATTAAGGACTCGTCTAATGTTATGAAAGCCCTGACGGCTCCTTACAAATCCACTCTGATCGTTATGCACTAAAAAAGGGACGTATGGGTCTAGTCTTTTAGCAAGAACTTTACATAATATTTTTGTGTCCACACCCATGAGACTAATTGGCCTGTATGATGAGCAATCAGTTGATGCTTTACCAGGTTTTAAAATAAGAGTTATTGTAGCCAATCTTAAAGTTGGAGGTAGGTTACCAATATCAAATGATTCATTAAACATATTCAAAAGCGGAGTTAACAACTGCTTCTGAAAAGCTTTGTAAAATTCTATGGGCAATCCGTCAGGTCCAGGAACTTTACCTGAATTTACGCTTTTTATGGCTTGCAATAATTCTTGTTCAGTGATATCATTATCCAATTCCTTCCTGACCCCAGTGAGTACTTGAAATTGAAGATGGTCAAGAAAAGCATCTCGATCAACAAAGTCGGCAGAGGATTCTGACCTATACAATGATTGATAAAAATCTTTGAATGCATTATTAATATCTTGTGGATCATTCGTGATCTCACCTGTTTGTGTGGTTATGCCATTAATGGCTCTTTCAGATTCTATTTTTTTAATTCTCCATGCTAATAATTTACCGGCCTTTTCCCCCTGATCATAAAAGCTTGGTTTAACCAAAGTAGACTTTTTGCTGCCTTATCACTTGTAAGCTTATTGTATTGCGCTCTTAGAACTAGTAATTGTTTTTTTTTGCCATAATCCTCATGTTTATTTATGTCTATTTCTAATGATTTTATTTGTTTCTCTAATTTAACCATTTCTGACTTTCGTTCTTTGCTTCTAGCGCTTGTGAAACTGATAATTTCCCCTCTAATGTATGCTTTAAACGCTTCCCATCTAATTGATGCATTAGTTTGATCAGTATTAATTTCAAAATAAATGTCAATCTTCTTTTCAACATATTTAACAAACTCTGGATTCTGGAGCCACCAAACCTGCAGACGCCAGTTAATGAGAGACGCTTTTAACTTGTCCAAAAATATAGATAAGGAGATGGGCGAATGATCACTTATAACTATACAATCATACAAACAATTTTTAATTTTTGATACTAATTCTTGGGATACTAAAAAATAATCAATACGCGATCTAGATTTGTATCCCTGAATGACAGGAATATTCCAATTTACCTGGGTTAAGTTTCCTCCATATCTCTGTCAAATTCAAGTCAGTCATATACTGTATTATGGTTTTCCTAGATTGAGATTTCTGGGGATCGGATTTTGTTGATCGGTCTACCAGAGGGTCCAACGTACAATTAAAGTCCCCACCTATTATGTTTAAGCCATGTAAAGACGATAAAGTTAAAAAGAAATTTTCAAAAAATTTGGGTTTGTCTTCATTAGGTCCGTAAATGCTAGCCAGATTTAATGCAATAGAAAGTATATTACCCTGAGCAATAACAAACCTTCCTTGAGGATCTTGAACAATATTAGTAAGTTGGAAAGGAATTGTTTTATGGATAAGAATTAGAACGCCACGAGCATAATTATTATACGTTGCGTGTACAACTTGACCAGCCCATCTTCGTCGTACATGTTTAACTTCAGAAATTGTAAGATGGACTTCTTGAAGAAAAATTATTTTAGAATGCAAGTTTTTAAGCCTGTTCATAACCTGTTTCAGTTTAGTTAACTTATTGAGTCCCCGGACATTCCAACTTGTAAATCTCAAATCAGACAATTTAGTATTTTCCATACTGCTTTAAGAACATAATAACTATCCATATTGAGTGTGACATAAAAATTAAAACAAGTTAAAGAATAAAAAATTGAACCGATTAGAACAAGTCCCCTTAATCCCTGAGATCCCATTCCCTCCCCTTACTTAAACAACCTATGTAAGGGCAGTGCCAATCCACACCAACGAGGAGTGGCAAAAACTGTGTAGGTAACTTACACTTCTCAGACAGCACGTCCCCGCAACTCCGCATTTCAATATCATCTCTAGTGTCAAACTACTCAGCTATATACCAAAAATTAAATTGCACAAGCCTACTTGGTGCATAACTTAAAGTGACCACCATATATGGTAATTATCCACGTACAGGAGAAGAAGAGAAAATAAAATAAAAAATAAAATATATATATATATATATATATATATATATATATACATATATATATATATATATATACATACATACATATACATATATAAAGTGCAAATATTATATAAAAATTAAAGAAAATAAAAAAATATATATTGCACCTTTTTGTTCTCAAGTTTAGTACGGTTATCTATATTCCGTGGCCGTATTTAAATTACAAATCTAGTTCGATAGGAAGTTCTCGGCTTCTTCAGGTGTGGAGAAAATAATTATTTTCCCCTCGTGAAGGATCCTCATCTTGCAAGGATGTAATTGAAATCCCCTAAAGGATCCAGCCTCAATGAACTTTTTCTTCACTGCGTTGAATGGACTCCTTGTCTTCATGGTTTCCGCTGAGAAATCTTGTGCGAAGAAGATCTTGTGGTTTTCGTGGGTGATCTCGCGCTTTTTGGCTGTTTGAAACACGAACTCCCGATCTTGAAATAGTGAAAAACGAATAATTACCGCTCTGTTCTGACCCGGCCTCGGTTTCGCCAACGTGCGGTGTGCCCTTTCCAAGATGAAGGTTTTAGAGGTATCAAGGCCCAGCCAGATCGGTAGCATGTGTTGAATGAACTCCACCATGGGTCGGGTTTTTTCCCGCTGACTCTGGTAGTCCCACAAGCCTCAAATTCTTGCGTCTCCCGCGATTCTCCAAGTCCTCCGTCTTTGACTCCAAATAAGCAATGCGTTTTACAGCATCAGTCAGCTGCAGTTTCACCCTTTCTATGTCATCTTCGGCGGTCCCTATCCGGTCCTCAGCCTCCGTTAGCCGCTTATCATTCGCAATGATATCCGCTTTTAGATCAGCAAAACTTCTCTGCACATCCGCAACAGAGCCATTCATCTCAGTTATACGTTTCTCCACATTGTCAAGCTTATTCCCAAAGTCATCCACAGCACTTATCTTTGTGTTAATCGAAGAAACAGTGGTACGTAGAAACTGCAGCTCACTTAGCACCACGGATAGGTCGGCCTGTTGTGCACCGGCTATGTTGTTAGCAGCATCAGCGGCTAGCACATTCGTGGTAGCGTTAACGTTAGTTGTTCTGTTTCTTTGTGAGCCGCGTGATTTTGATCCAACTCCACAGTCTTCAATGGTCGATTGTTTAGACATCGTGCTACCCCGGTTTTAGGCATGAACGAGTCGAATTTTCAAGATTTTTTGCAAAGTTGCGGGGAGCACTCAAACTAAGCTGCCATCTCGGTCCGCGACCCCACAGCGCCCCCCCCAGGCCAACTACTTTAATAGAAGTACACACCAAACGGTTTCAACTGAGACCTAAGAGTAACTTTCAAATTACCGAACCAGGCCACTATACCATATAATAAGATAGATTCAATACAGGCAAGATAAAACAACAACTTAACCCTTTGAGCCACCTCAAATAATCTGAGCCTCCTTAAAAAGTACATCTTTTGTTGCACCCTTCTACACAGATTATCCACGTGCACCTCCCATGAAAGTCTATTATCCATATAAATATAAAGCAACCTGTCTAACAGGCCCGTTGTTAATTATGATAGGTGAGTGACTGCCCACTGATCTATAATCAAAGATCATTTCCTCTGTTTTACTAACATTTATTACAAGACTATGTTCTTTACTCCATAACACAAAGTCAGCAATCTCTGTAGTGTAACTCTGTAGGTTCCCATCCTTATACAATCGACCAAGAATGGCAGTGTCATCTGAAAACCTAACGACAATATTCCCCGGATAGTGACTCCTCTATTCATTTGTATACAATGTAAATAAGAGTGGTGAACAAACACATCCCTGGGGAACACCAATGCTAATAGGTCGACATTCGGAAAAGGACTGCTTGATTTTAACTTGAGTCCTATCCATAAGAAATGCATGGAACCATTTAATGCTATATGGATTAACTGCCATACTATTTAGTTTGGAGAGCATAAGGTGCGGCTTCACGGTATTAAAAGCAGAGCTCAGATCGAGAAAAAGCAACCTGGCATAAGCCTTTGGATCAAAGCAGTAACTAAATCAGCTTACTATCATCTCAAATACATTGCAAGAATTAGATGTTTTGTTTCCAGTCAAGACTTGGAGAAACTTGTCCATGCCTTCATCACCAGCAGGGTGGATTATTGTAATGGTCTCCTCACCGGCCTTCCAAAGAAGACCATTAGACAGCTGCAGCTCATCCAGAACGCTGCTGCCAGGATTCTAACTAGAACAAGAAAATTTGAGCATATTACACCAGTCCTCAGGTCCTTACACTGGCTCCCAGTTACATTTAGGATTGATTTTAAAGTACTTTTACTCGTTTATAAATCTCTAAATGGACTAGGACCTGAATACATTCGAGATATGCTCACTGAATATAAACCTAACAGACCACTCAGATCATTAGGATCGAGTCAGTTAGAAATACCAAGGGTTTACACAAAACAAGGGGAGTCCGCTTTTAGCTATTATGCCGCCCGCAGTTGGAACCAGCTTCCTGAAGAGATCAGATGTGCTAAAACATTAGCCACTTTTAAATCCAGACTCAAAACTCATCTGTTTAGCTGTGCATTTGTTGAATGAGCACTGTGCTACGTCCGAACTGATTGCACTATGTATAATCACTTTCTATTCTTAAATGTTTTAAATTCTTTTAAAATCAATTTTTAAATCACTTTGTTTTTATTGTGATTATTATTATTTTTAATTTCTTCTTATTATTTTTAATAACTATTTCACTTCCTTTTATGTAAAGCACTTTGAATTACCACTGTGTATGAAATGTGCTATATAAATAAACTTGCCTTGCCTTGGCTTGCCTTGCCTTGGATCCTCCAGATGTTTTAAAACATGATGCACCACAGTAAGGATTGCATCATCAGTGCCCCTGTTTATTTGATAAGCAAACTGATAAGGATCAAGATGGTCCTTAACCCTCTGGGGTCTGAGGCAATTTTGGGGCCCTTGAGATGTTTTGACATGCCCTGATATTTGTGCTTATTTCAGCTACTTAAAACATAGTATTGACCAACATGTAATTTTTTTTTTTGTATTCAGCACAAACTGTGCTACAATAATATGTGACCAAGATGGCTGTACATGTTTCCATTTTTTAGAAAAAAAATATTATGCGTGGTTAGTAAGTTTTTGGGGAAAAAATGTAGCTGAAATAAGGCCATAAAACCCACACTAAATAGTTCTAAATAAGTCATAAGTCACCTTTATTTATATAGCGCTTTTACCAATACAGATTGTGTCAAAGCACTTAACAGTATCAAATTGGAGGACAGAGTGTCAGTAATATATAATAAGATTAAACATTTAATTTTCAGTCAAAGGCATTTCATTATTGAATTCAGAGATGTCATTGTCTAGTTCAGTTTAGTTTAAATAGTATATGAGCAATCAAATCGGCGATAATCGCTAGAAATTAAGTGTCCCCAACTGAGCAAGCCAGAGGCGACAGCGGCAAGGAACCAAAACTCCCTCTGTGACAGAATGGAGAAAAAAACCTTGGGAGAAACCAGGCTCAGTCGGGGGGCCAGTTCTCCTCTGACCAGACGAAACCCACAGTTCAAAAGTTTCAGGTTCTAACGATAGTAGTATTATGTAGTTAGGTATTTTATTATATTTTTAGTTATATTTTTTAGTTTTAATGTATTTTAATCGAGGTCTCCGGGGGTCATCTGAGTGTCCTGGTCTCCGCTGACGATCAGGGCTGCAGACATCATCTCTTGGTGCTGATCCACCATCTGATCATAGGAAAGAAACAGACAAATATTAGCGTAGATGCCATTCTACTTACGATGTAACGAGTACACCGTGTGTTGTGGGAAGTGTTTCTGGTTCCGGTTGATCTAATTAATGCAGCCTAACAATCCTTTAACGGATTTGAATAATAGAAGCGTATTAGTGTGTTACGTGTACGCCAGGGTAAAGAGATGGGTCTTTAATCTAGATTTAAACTGACAGAGTGTGTCTGCCTCCCGAGCAGTGTTAGGTAGATTGTTCCAGAGTTTGGGTGCTAAATAGGAAAAGGATCTGCCGCCCGCAGTCGATTTTGATATTCTAGGTATTATCAAACGGCCAGAGTTTTGAGAACGCAGCGGACGTGGAGGACTATAATGCGATAAGAGCTCGCTCAAGTACTGAGGAGCTAAACCATTCAGGGCTTTATAAATAAGACTTTTGAGTAATCAGTCTTGTAGGCTAGAATATTTACTTCAAAATTATGTGAAAATCATTCTGCTTACTCATTCACAGAAAACAATATATTGATTTAAATTTTTCAAGACATGTTTTGTGATCGAGGGTCTATATGCGAGGGAGTGGCAATGGCCATGAATAATAAAGTGAGTCTCACCTGAGAGACAAAGGGCTCTCACCTAATGGCCTCTAATGGCCCATCAGTGTGACTGTGACTGAGTCAGGTAAGAGAGAATGTGAGGAGACTGAATTTTTTTTTTTTTTAATTATTTGTATTTTATTTACAACACCGTATATACATACATAATGAAGGTCAAAGACATTATTGTGCACACTTGTCTGCACTGCAAAAAATGCTTTTCTTACTTAGATTTTTTGTCTCGTTTCCAGCCAAAATATCTAAAAATTCTTAAATCAAGAAGGATTTTCTAGACAAGTAAAAATTATTGTCTTGTTTTCAGCAAAACAAGTCAAAATTAAGTGAGTTTTTGCTCGAAACAAGCAAAATAATCTGCCAATGGTGTAAGCAATATAATCTTGTTTTCTGTTTGAAATAAGAGTATTTTAATAGATTATTTTAATAGATATATTTGAATCTATTTTATTGTAATTGCTCTATGTTTAGGAACTAAATGTCTCACAGGACCACAGTGCTACATATGTGAAAATATATGAAAAAATAAAATGAAGATATTGTTACTGATACATGGTTGTAGTCAAAATAAATGAAGGTCAGGAGAACGAAGTAGCATCAGCACACTTTTCCTTTTATTAACCCTCTGGGGTCTGAGGGTGTTTTGGGGCCCCGGAGAAGTTTTGACATGCACTGACATTTGTGCTTTTTTCAGTTGCTTATAAACATTTTAATGGCTAAAGTCTAAAAACACTGTATTCAGCACAAACTGGGCTACAATAATATGTGAGCAGCTTGTACGTATGTGATTTTGTTTTTGAGAAAACAACGTTTATGCGTGGTTACAAAAAAACAAAAATTTTAAAGTAACTGAAATAAGGCCATAAAACACATACAAAACATTTGTTCTCAAGACTTTTGAGAACTGGATCTTGTAACCTAGAATATTTGCTTCAAAATGATCTGAAAATAATCAAACTCACTCATTCAGAGAAAACAATATATTGATTTAAATTTTCTAAGTCACTTTTTGAGTGGAAAGGCTCTATGCGAGAGGGCGTGACTCACACCTGAGAAGACAAAGGCCCGCATAATGAGCTCCATAATGAGCCATTCAGTCAGGTGTGTGACTGAGAGAGAAGAGTTACAAGAAAGAATGTGAGGAAAAAAGAAATGTGTATACATATAACTATCACATAAAATAACTTGAGATTCACTTGCGAGTGCAGTTAAACAGTTTATTAGGAACAAACAAACAAATAAACAACAGAAGAGTCAAGACATCGTGGGTGCAATATCCAAAACTGTGGCAAGAAACTGGAACCCAGGAAAACGGGAGACAGCAGAAACTGCATGAGAAAAGACTAAACAGACGTAAGCAACACAATGAACGGACAAAGACAAAGCAAACATGGTGACAATACATACACTACCAGTCAAATTATTTAAACAGTAAGATTTGTAATGTTTTTTTTAAGAAGTGTCTTCAGCTCATTTATTTGATCCAAAGTACAGCAAAAACACTACATTATATTTATTATAATACATAGGCCTACATATTCTTACTATTCAAAATAAATAAAGCCCCCCCCCACCCCACCACACCACCACACCACCACACCACACACACACTAAAATTAATAAATAAATTAGTGAGCATGTTGATAGGCTTATCAGGAGCAACTATATTATTACATTAGCAATCACCAATGTTGCCCACGTGATTTTATAACATAGATGCACACATGCTTTGCATGTATTATCATACAAAGCAACATTTTATAACTGAGAAACTAAATTATTATTGTTAAGCTTATTATAAACATGTTTGAGCAGGTATTTGCAAACAGAGTAGGCTAATTAACAGTAAAGATTGGTCTAAACTTTCTTAGACATTACTTTTATATCATTGTTTATAGAACATATAACTATCCTCACGTCGTGCAACATTTAAATGCAATGAAAGGTTGCCTATCATATTTCAAAATGTTTGATTTCACACATTTTATTCTGGAGTTATAGTTTGGGAAAAGTTCACCTAGTAAATGCATTAAACTTTGTCACAACAACACATTATCTAATGCCAATAAGAAACATTACTTACTCGGTATAAACTATCTCCTCCACCGCCAGCTCCAGCTGCGCTCGCGTTCGGTTTGTGAGGCAAACAAAGCTTTTTCCTCTCAGTGCGTTTCTGAGGTAAATACAAGGCTTATTCCTCACAGCGTGTTCTTCTAAAACTGAAAAGTATCCGAGATGAACGCGTTGCTGCTTTGCTTATGGTGGTGTGGGCGTTTACATGCCGCGTGGCTCGCGTGGAGATTTGTAATAACAATAGCGCGAGCAGCACGTGGGCATGACCTAATTAGAGATAATGAGACCAGATGGAAAAACTGGACATGTCCTTGGTTTCATACGGATTACTTTATCACAGAATATTTGTTTTCGGTAAGACCTACTTCATTTAACAGTAGACATGTCAAGATTTCTATAGATATATTTCTCATGTCTCTGTGTGAAGTATTTGCTGAGTTACAGTTCATTATAGTGACGTGTTTCAAAAAGCAGTTTGCGGAGACGGAGAAGACAGAGAGCACAACCTGTTTGTTTTCTTTATTCTTCAAAAGCACAAAGTTTAGTTGTTATTATGAGTGTATACAAATAAAAGTAGACCCCTTACAGATTCGAATGGTGTATTGCTCTTATCTGTACGATCAAAAATGGCAGAGTAATTCAAGCTCATTTTGGCCTTATCAGGAAAATCTGCCTCAAAACGCGTATACGCGTTTGTCAACCCCAGAGGGTTAAACATGTAGCTGAGACAAAGAAAAGGGGGAAAACTGAGTACTTATAACATGACGAGAACAAAAGAGCAAACAAGATATTACAAATCAGGTGGGGATGATGAACAATGATTAACTAATGACAACAACCGGGACAAAACCAAATAACCAAACAGGAAGCTAGAAGGGCAGACACGTGACAGATATATAACCAATATAATTCTACATATACTATGTGTATGTAGTTCATTTAGATTATTCAGTTAAATATAGGATATGTCAATATAGGTATAAGTCAACTGACATACTTTACAAAATTAGTTTACATAAAAGTTTTAAGTAGTGGTACACAAGACAGAGACATTGAAGGCAAAACAGTGCAAACCGGGACAATGCAAGAAAAAATAATTGTGTCCAGTATACATAAAGAGAGATGAGAGTATTACAGAAGTCCGATGGTTTGTTAACCCTCTGGGGTCGACAAACGCATATACACGTTTTGAGGCAGATTTTCCTGATAAGGCCGAAATGAGCTTGAATTACTCTGCCATTTTTGATCGTACAGATAAGAGCAATATACCATTCAAATCTGTAAGGGGTCTACTTTTATTTGTATACACTCATAATAACAACTAAACTTTGTGCTTTTGAAGAATAAAGAAAACAAACAGGGTGTGCTCTCTGTCTTCTCCGTCTCCGCGAACTGTTTTTAGAAACACGTCACTAAAATGAACTGTAACTCAGCAAATATTCAACACAGAGACATATCTATAGAAAGCTTGAAATGTCTACTTTGAAATGAAGCAAGTCTTATCGAAAAAAAAACATTCTGTGATGAAGTAATCCGTATGAAACCAACACAATGTTCAGTCTGTCCCGTATGACTCATTAACTCTAATGTGATCCCGCCCCCACGCGGCTCGTGTAAATATGTAAATAGCCGAGTGGGACATGCGCACATGCAAACGCCCAACACAAACAAAGAGTGAGGAGATTCATCGCGGCTACCGTTCGTTTCTGGAAGACGCGCCAAGTAAAGACAGGATTTCCCTCGAAAGAAGAACACTATTTCATCCAATACAGGAGATCAATCTGATGAGTAAGTAATGTTTCTTTTTTGCATTAATTAACGTTTTATTGTGACATAAACTTGAACAGATTTACTAACAGTTACTAACATGATGAATGCTACGCATCTAAGAATGTATACACCATGTTTATTATTAATACTCTCTTCACAAATAGATTTTAATAGTGTGCTAAACAATAATAATTAGTTTTTCAGATATAAAATATCATTTTTTATAGTACAAAGTACATCCTTTCATTGTACAAAGCATGCTTGAGTCTGTGGCTACAGAATCATATCATAGGCTACTATAAAATCATACATACTAGACTATATGACTACAAAATCATAGTTGGGTTTTTCCCAAACTATAATTCCTGACTACAATGTTTGAAATCGTGTAAAACATTTTGAATATGATAGGCAATTCACTGTATTTAAATTTCTTATGGCGCGATTATGTTTTCATGCTCTATATAAAACAATAAAAGTAATATGAATGTACACTGTAACATGATGAATGCTACGAGTCTAAGTATGTTTAGTACGTTTATTATTAATAGCCTACTCTGTTCAGAAATAGATTTTAATAATGTCCTAAACAATAATAATTAGTTTCTCAGATATAAGATTTATTTCTCTTTCTTTTATGATAGTACATTTACATTTAAACATTTGGCAGACGCTTTTATCCAAAGCGACATACAATATGAGAACAATAGAAGCAGTTAGACCATCGAGAGTGCAGCAGTATACAAATGCCATGACAAGTTTCAGTTAGCCCAGCACAGTACATATAGCTAGGGTGTTTTTTTTTGTTTTGCTTTTTAAATAAATAGATGGAATAGGAAAGTGTTAGTATTAGTTGGTCAGGTGCTGGCGAAAAAGATGCGTCTTTAGATGATTTTTGAAAATGGCTAAAGACTCAGCTGTTCGAATTAAGATCGGGAGGTTATTCCACCAGCTGGGCACAGTCCAGGAAAAGGTCCGTGAGAGAGATTTGGTACCTCTTTGTGATGGCACCACAAGGCGTCGTTCACTTGCAGAACGCAAGCTTCTGGAGGGTGCATAAGTTTTAACTAGTGAGTATAGATATATTGGTGCAGTGCTAGTTGTTGTCTTGTAGGCAAACATCAGTGCCTTGAATTTGATGCGAGCGGCTATTGGTAGCCAGTGTAACCTGATGAAGAGAAGGGGTAACATGAGCTTTCTTTGGTTCATTAAAGACCACTCTGGCTGCTGCATTCTGGATCAGTTGCAGAGGCTTGATAGTAGATGCGGGAAGGGCCGCCAATAGAACATTGCAGTTGTCCAGTCTGGAGAGAACAAGAGCTTGGACAAGGAGCTGTGCGGCATGCTCTGACAGGAAGGGTCTAATCTTCCTAATGTTATATAAGGGAAATCTGCAGGACCGGGCCGTTGTAGCAATATGGTCTGTGAAGCATAACTGATCATCGATCGCAACTCCAAGGTTCCTGGCCGTCATGGAGGGAGTTATGGTTGACGAACCTAGCTGTATAGAGAAGTTGTTGTGAAGTGATGGATTGGCTGAGAACACAAGCAGTTCTGATATGTGTTTATGATATGTGTAATCAACTTGCAGGTGACGAAATGGCCCTGGTGGAGCTGGGGTGTGTGTGTTGCTGGTGT
Source organism: Acrossocheilus wenchowensis (assembly GCA_029620275.1). Lineage (NCBI taxonomy): Eukaryota > Metazoa > Chordata > Actinopteri > Cypriniformes > Cyprinidae > Acrossocheilus > Acrossocheilus wenchowensis. Next base: position 16,672 of record CM056145.1, read on the forward strand.
GGTGGCTGCTGGTACATCATTATTTTTCTGACATGTAACACATCTCTTGACTGTTTCAGTGGCTATGTTTCTGAATTTTGGATTCCACCATTGATTTGAGAACCTGTGATTCATTGTTGCTGGACCACTGTGACCCAAATTGTATATTTGTTGAGCCAAATATGGCAACAGTGATTCGGGAGCAACATACTTTCCCCCTTTGGTCCAGCAGCCGGATGAATCTACAGTGGCTCCTTTGTCTAACCATGTCCATGCTTCATATAGAGGAACGTCTTTATACAGATCAATGATTGATTCAGGAGGTATAATTGTCTTCTGTGCTGTACTACCTGAACACACTTGTACAGTTGCATAGACACAAGCCTGTTTAGCCGCTACATCAGCAAGAGCATTACCTTTAGCTTCCGTAGTATTAGTTGTGAGGTGTGCTTTCACTTTGATCACTGCTAATTTCTTTGGGAGTTTCATGGCAAACATTAAATCTTTCACTAATCCAGCATGCTTAATGGGGGATCCAGCAGAAGTTAGAAATTGTCTGGTTTGCCAAATGACACCAAAATCATGAATTACCCCAAAAGCATACCTGGAATCTGTGTAGATATTTGCAACTGATCCTGAAGCTAGCGTGGATGCTCTTGTTAAGGCTACTAGTTCTGCAGCTTGAGCTGAAAAATGATCTGGAAGATGACCTGAAGCAACTACTTCAGTGGTGGAAGTTACTGCATATCCTGCTCATCTGTTACCTTCAATAACTTGAGCTGAACCATCAACAAACAACTCCAATTCTGCGTTCTCTATGGGAGTTTCTGTTATTTCACTTGTCTCTGCATATGTAAGCGTAACACAATCATGAGTCATTTCACCTTCACCCTCTAACACAACTTCAGTCATTGCAGACATCATACATGAGGATGGCTTCGTGACTGGTGCACCCTGTATAACAATGTTCGGGGCTGTGAGAGTTGCTAACCAATTTCCCCAACGGGAGGAGGTGACAGAAGTGACTTTTGCTTGATTCATTAGTGCGGACACTGCGTGAGGGCATTTTACATTTACATTCTGACCTAACACCATTCCTGATGAAGCCTGAAGCGCTAGATGAACTGCCTGTTCTGCTCTGAGGCATGGGCCCATACCTTGAGCGACTATGTCAAGTTTACCAGAATAGTAATGAATTGGGCGAATAGTAATGAATAAAGCCTAAGTGTTCATGGACATAAAGCACAAAGGGTCTATCAGATTGGGCAATTCCTAATGCTGGTGCTTGACATAGTGCTCTCTTCAAATCATTAAAAGCTTTGAGATGAAGTTCTTCCATACAAACAGTATCTGAATCTTTACCATGGCCTTTCAACAAATCATAGAGAGGCTGAGCAATCGAGGCATAGTCTTCAATCCAAGGTCTACAGTAACCTGCTGTTCCTAAAAATGAGCGGAGTGTTTTAATGGTAGTAGGCGGAGGTATGGCTTTGACTGAAGCCGCTCGATGATATATGGTTGGGGAGTTTTGAAATCCCTGTGGCAATCGTGTCCACTGGTATTGTTCATAGTCAACTGGGAAAGCTAACCATGACTGGCTGTCAGAGTGCATCGGTACAGAAAAGAATCCATTAGACATATCAATTACTGAAAAAAATCTTACAATCTAATGGTAAGCCATTACAAATTGTAGATGGATCTGCCACTAGGGGGGTGATTTTATCAATATGTTTATTGGCTACTCTGTAGTCTATTGTAAGTCTCCATGTCCCATTTGATTTCTTGATGGGCCATATGGGTGAATTACATGGACTGTTGGTTTTAACTAGCACTCCTTGCTTCAGCAACTTTTCTACAATAGGTTTGATTCCTTGTATAGCTTCTTTATTAATCGGATATTGTTTGGTGACCGGAGGTGGATTTCCTGTCAATTTGACTGGTTCTACACCTGTCAACAAACCACAATCATCCTTGTCTTTAGCCCAAATTGGATGATTCTGTAAGAAAGCATACTCAGGAGTGGTTTAATTATTGGTAGAAACTTGTGCTGAAGAAATTTTTATGCTAGCAGATTCTGAGGACATGTCTAACGTTAGATGTACTTGTCTCAGTAGATCCATGCCTAGAATTGCACCTGTATTTAATGGAGCACATAGCAATTTTATAGTCAGAGTTTTCGGGCCAAATTGTACCTCTATGGGCGGGGTTTCATACAAAACAGAATCTTCACCTATTACACCAGTCAAACAAAGTTTACTCTTCTTGTACGGGATGTTTAAATCTTTAGCCAATTTTGTAGGAATTACTGTAATTTCTGCACCTGTATCAAGCAAAAAATCAATCACTTTCTCTTGTATGTTAACTTTCACAAAAATTATTTTGTGATTGTGATGGATTACAGTGGAAAGGTAGCTACTCACAGCCCCAACAATTAGTTTTTTTCCTGGTCTTGTTGTGCTCTTAGAAGAGCCTGTACGAGCTGTCCTAAAGTTTCAGTGGTCACTGGCGGAACTACTTAATGGTTATAGGCAGGCTGAGGAGGAGCAGAATTATGCATAGCATTTCTTTTACTATCTTGCAACTTCTTCCTACACTCTTTCTCCCAATGTCCTAATTTTTCACAGTAGTTGCTTTTGCCTTCTCTTTTAGACCATCTATTGTCTTGTTTTGTTGTGTTAAACATAGCTGCTGCTACTCTCACTTTTGCCTTGACATCAGCATCTCTTTCCTATGTAGCTAACCTGTCTAGGTTACTTCTGAGAGTTCTGTTAGACCAAGTTAGATCTAAGAATGGTAAAGCTTTTCTGTATTCGGCTACAAGGCCATCTGACCAGATACGAACCAGGGGTCCCTTGTCATCTAGCACACTTTCAGGGTCATCAACGATTCCACTGTAAATTACAGCTGACTGACAAAATCTCTCAGTATATTCACTCACAGTTTCTTCTTTCCTTTGCGCACAGGTAGTAATTCTAGACCAATCTATTTTAGGTCCTAAGATATCCTTTAGGATTTTCAAAATACCTTCTCTTAAATCACCTTTACTTGCATGTCGCAGTTCAGAAGTAACAGCATATTCAAAACTGTTGAATTCAGATTCAGTTAGAATTTGTGACATCAGCTGTGTTACCTCTGTTAAGGACATGTCGTAAAGGCGCATTTTACTGATCAATACTGTTCTAAATTCAGAAAAATGTGTGCATGCTGAGGGTAAGCTCTGAGACAGTCTCTCTATATCTTTAGGTCCTAGTGTTTTGGCAACAGTTTGTACTTGCACAACAAAAGAGTTGAGAGGAACACTGTCAGTTTCCTCAATTCCCTGAGATCTTCTCCTAGCCCCACACACATTGACCGAATTTACAGGCACATCAATTAGTGATTGGAGAGCTACATCTCTTTCAAAGAATGCTTGTAAATGTTATCCGGCTGATTAACTTCCACATCAGTTTTTGCTGCAGCTTTGTTGCGGTTCAATTTCTTAGTCAAAGAGGATACTCTAGCTCGAAGCTCATTGTTTTGTTTCTCTAGCTCTGAGTTACGCTGAGATTGTTGTGTAGCTAGTGCTAAACCAAATTCTCTGTGGCAGCAGATAATACCTTTCACATTGTTCTTGCGAATACATGCTCCTAATACTTTTTTACACTCATCTACAGACCAAGTCTTGTCTGGATGGATCTCATATTTCTGAGTTAGTTCTTGTCTAACTTTCTCAGTGATTGTTAGGTTCATTTGTTCCCCTAACAGTGTTTTGAATTCACAATCTGAGCACAATGGAGTCGCAAGACCACCCTTTTCTGTTGTTGTAATCAGCCTAGCATTCCTTCTAACCATTTTGTGAGTTTCTTTGTTACCACACAATCAAAAACACTAAAACTTCTCTGATCAACAGAGGGTACACTTGTTAACACAGCTTAACTATTGTTAACTCTTCACACTTAACTTCCCTGCCTACAAGAACAGAGGATAACCCAAAATTATTAGCATGAAATGCTAACCTTCTCGGTGAAAAGAGGATAAAATATAACTAGCACGTAAATGCCAATCTTCCCTGCCTGAAAAACAGAGGATAACCAATATTAGCACGTGATGCTAATCTTCCCTGCCTGAAAAACAGAGGGTAACACACTATTAGCACGTGATGCTAATATTCCCTGCCTGGACAGAGGATAACCTTCATCTCTAACAGGACATTTTTAGAGGATAACTTAGCTAACCAAAACCCTACAGCTGTCTGTTAACTCTTCTCTGACGGCGCAGAGGATAACAAATTTGTACTGGTCTTAAAGGTTCTTTTGGATTAGAGACAGCACTCACCACAACCTTGGTTGAAAGAAAAATTCAGTCTGGAATCTTTGTTCAGCTGGAAGTTTTCGCTGGATTCCAAAAGATGCAGTCTGGAAGCAGATCTTTGTTTGAGCTTGAAGTTTTCAATCTGGATTCAGGTGAAACTGTAACTCTATCTGGGTCACAAGGCACCATCTGTTCTGAACTTTTGTCTTCTACGAAGCAGAGACCAGGAGGCGTTGGGATATCTTTCATACAGAAGTTACTCTTTATTTTGAGAACTCGCTGTGCGTCACTGTAGTCATCCAAGTCTAACTAAAGCAGAGATACATTGTAGTTTAAATACATTTAGGGAGCAGTGCTTAGGAATGGAAACAAAGCACCTGGGTGATGACTTTAAACAAAGCATGCAAATGAGAGAGGATTTGATTCGATCAAGAGAAAACCGGTTTGGCAGGTTATCTGGCTTGCTCAAAAGAGAAAGACAGACCCAATCAGCATAACACTCGATTGCATTGATAATCTAATCAGTCTAACGATTCAACGTCTGGGCCAGGGGCTCCGAAAGCCATTTGCAGGACAAAAGATTCGAGTCTCAGTGATCTGACTCATTTAACTTACAATAAGAGAACAGGAACTGGAACAAATTTTGAAGTAAATATTCTAGCCTACAAGACTGATTACTCAAAAGTCTTATTCAGAACTATTTAGTGTGGGTTTTAAAGCCTTATTTCAGCTACATCCCCCCCCCCCCCCCAAAAAAAAACTTACTAACCACGCATAATATTTTTTTTTCTAAAAAATACAAACATGTACATCCATCTTGGTCACATATTACTGTAGCACAGTTTGTGCTGAATACAAAAAAAATACATGTTGGTCAATAGTATGTTTTAAGTAGCTGAAATAAGCACAAATATCAGGGCGTGTCAAAGCATCTCAAGGGCCCCAAAATTGCCTCAGACCCCAGAGGGTTAAGGACCATCTTGATCCTTATCAGTTCGCTTATCAAATCAACAGGGGCACTGATGATGCAATCCTTACTGTGGTGTATCATGTTTTAAAACATCTGGAGGATCCAAAGGCTTATGCCAGGTTGCTTTTTCTCGATCTGAGCTCTGCTTTTAATACCGTGAAGCCGCACCTTATGCTCTCCAAACTAAATAGTATGGCAGTTAATCCATATAGCATTAAATGGTTCCATGCATTTCTTATGGATAGGACTCAAGTTAAAATCAAGCAGTCCTTTTCCGAATGTCGACCTATTAGCATTAGTGTTCCCCAGGGGTGTGTTTGTTCACCACTCTTATTTACATTGTATACAAATGAATATAGGAGTCACTATCCGGGGAATATTGTCGTTAAGTTTTCAGATGACACTGCCATTCTTGGTCGATTGTATAAGGATGGGAACCTACAGAGTTACACTACAGAGATTGCTGACTTTGTGTTATGGAGTAAAGAACATAGTCTTGTAATAAATGTTAGTAAAACAGAGGAAATGATCTTTGATTATAGATCAGTGGGCATAATTAACAATGGGCCTGTTAGACAGGTTGCTTTATATTTATATGGATAATAGACTTTCATGGGAGGTGCACGTGGATAATCTGTGTAGAAGGGTGCAACAAAAGATGTACTTTTTAAGGAGGCTCAGATTATTTGGGGTGTCTCAAAGGGTCAAGTTGTTGTTTTATCTTGCCTGTATTGAATCTATCTTACTATATGGTATAGCGGCCTGGTTCGGTAATTTGAAAGTTACTCTTAGGTCTCAGTTGAAACCGTTTGGTGTGTACTTCTATTAAAGTAGTTGGCCTGGGGCTTTAACCCTCTGGGGTCGACAAACGCATATATGCGTTTTGAGGCAGATTTTCCTGATAAGGCCGAAATGAGCTTGAATTACTCTGCCATTTTTGATCGTACAGATAAGAGCAATACACCATTTGAATCTGTAAGGGGTCTACTTTTATTTGTATACACTCATAATAAAAACTAAACTTTGTGCTTTTGAAGAATAACGAAAAGTCAAGTCAAGTCACCTTTATTTATATAGCGCTTTTACCAATACAGATTGTGTCAAAGCACTTAACAGTATCAAATTGGAGGACAGAGTGTCAGTAATATATAATAAGATTAAACATTTAATTTTCAGTTAAAGGCATTTCATTATTGAATTCAGAGATGTCATTGTCTAGCTCAGTTTAGTTTAAATAGTATAGGAGCAATCAAATCGGCGATAATCGCTAGAAATTAGGTGTCCCCAGCTGAGCAAGCCAGAGGCGACAGCAGCAAGGAACCAAAACTCCCTCTGTGACAGAATGGAGAAAAAAAACCTTGGGAGAAACCAGGCTCAGTCGGGGGGCCAGTTCTCCTCTGACCAGACGACACCCACAGTTCAAAAATTTCAGGTTCTAACAATAGTAGTATTATGTAGTTAGGTATTTTATTATATTTTTAGTTATATTTTTTAGGTTTTAGTGTATTTTAATCGAGGTCTCTGGGGGTCATCTGGGTGTCCTGGTCTCCGCTGACGATCAGGGCTGCAGACATCATCTCTTGGTGCTGATCCACCATCTGATCATAGGAAAGAAACAGACAAATATTAGCGTAGATGCCATTCTACTTACGATGTAACGAGTACACCGTGTGTTGTGGGAAGTGTTCCCGGTTCCGGTTGATCTAATTAATGCAGCCTAACAATCCTTTAACGGATTTGAATAATAGAAGCGTATTAGTGTGTTATGTGTACGCCAGGGTAAAGAGATGGGTCTTTAATCTAGATTTAAACTGACAGAGTGTGTCTGCCTCCCGAACAGTGTTAGGTAGATTGTTCCAGAGTTTGGGTGCTAAATAGGAAAAGGATCTGCCGCCCGCAGTCGATTTTGATATTCTAGGTATTATCAAACGGCCAGAGTTTTGAGAACGCAGCGGACGTGGAGGACTATAATGCGATAAGAGCTCGCTCAAGTACTGAGGAGCTAAACCATTCAGGGCTTTATAAGTAATTAACAAGATTTTAAAATCTATCCGATGTTTGATAGGGAGCCAGTGCAGTGTTGACAGAACCGGGCTAATATGGTCATATTTCCTGGTTCTAGTAAGGACTCTAGCTGCTGCATTTTGGACTAACTGTAGTTTGCTGATCAAGCGTGCTGAACAACTACCCAATAAAGCATTACAATAGTCTAGCCTTGAGGTCATAAACGCATGAACTAACATTTCTGCATTTGACGTTGAGAGCATAGGTCGTAATTTAGATATGTTTTTGAGATGAAAAAACGCAGTTTTACAGATGCTAGAAACATGGCTTTCAAATGAAAGATTGCTATCGAACAGCACACCTAGGTTCCTGACTGATGAAGAAGAATTGACAGAGCAGCCATCAAATGTTAGATAATGTTCTAGGTTATTACATGTGGGGTTTTTAGGTCCGATAACTAACACCTCTGTTTTTTCAGAATTTAGCAGTAAAAAATTACTCGTCATCCAGTTTTTTATATCGACTATGCATTCCGTTAGTTTCTCAATTTGGTATGTTTCACCGGGCCGCGAAGAAATATAGAGCTGAGTATCATCAGCATAACAGTGGAAGCTAACACCATGTCTCCTGATAATATCTCCCAAGGGTAACATGTAAAGCGTGAAAAGTAACGGCCCTAGTACTGAGCCTTGAGGTACTCCATACTGTACTTGTGATCGATATGATACCTCTTCATTCACTGCTACGAACTGATGGCGGTCAGATAAGTATGATTTGAACCATGCTAAGGCACTTCCACTAATGCCAACAAAGTTTTGTAGTCTATTCAAAAGAATGTCGTGGTCGATAGTGTCGAACGCAGCGCTAAGATCCAGTAGAACTAATAAAGAGATACAACCACGATCAGATGATAGAAGCAGGTCATTTGTAACTCTAATGAGAGCAGTCTCAGTACTATGATATGATCTAAATCCTGACTGGAATTCCTCAGAGATATCATTTTTCTCTAGGAAGGAATATAATTGTGAGGATACTACCTTTTCTAGTATCTTTGACAGAAAAGGGAGATTTGAGATCGGTCTATAATTAACTAGGTCTTTGGGGTCAAGTTGTGGTTTTTTAATGAGAGGCTTAATAACAGCCAATTTGAAGGTTTTGGGGACATATCCTAATGACAATGATGAATTAATAATAGCCAAAAGAGGATCTATGACTTCTGGAAGCAGCTCTTTTAGTAGTTTCGATGGAATCGGGTCTAACATACATGTTGTTGGTTTAGATGATTTAACAAGTTTATACAATTCTTCCTCTCCTACAGTAGAGAATGAACGGAATTGTTCCTCAGGGAATCTATAGTGCGCTATCTGATGCGATACTGTAGCTGACGGCTGCAAGGATACAATTTTATCTCTGATAGTATCGATCTTGGAAGTAAAGTAGTTCATAAAGTCATTACTGCTATGCTCTTGGGAAATGCCAACACCTGTTGATGCTTTATTTTTCGTTAATTTAGTCACTGTATTGAATAAATACCGAGGGTTATGTTTGTTTACTTCTAGAAGAGACGAAAAGTAATCAGATCTAGCAGTTTTTAATGCTTTTCTGTAGGATAGGGTACTTTCCCGCCAAGCTAAACGAAATACCTCTAATTTAGTTTTCCTCCAGCTGCGCTCCATTTTCCGGGCTGCTCTCTTTAGGGCGCGAGTGTGCTCATTATACCACGGTGTTGGACTCTTATCCTTAATCTTCCTTAAGCGTAAAGGAGCAACCGCATCTAAAGTGCTAGAAAAGAGAGAGTCCATAGTTCCTGTTACATCATCAAGTTGTTCTGAGCTATTGGATAAACTGAGGAACTGAGATAAGTCAGGAAGATTATTTATAAAGCAGTCTTTTGTGGTGGAGGTAATGGTTCTACCATATTTGTAACAAGAAGTTGGCTTTACAGCTTTAGCTATATGGAATATACAGGAGACTAGATAATGATCTGAGATATCATCGCTCTGCTGCAAAATTTCAACCCCACTAACATCAATTCCATGTGACAGTATTAAATCTAGAGTATGATTTCGACAATGAGTAGGTCCTGACACATGTTGTTTAACACCAATAGAGTTTAAAATGTCTATAAATGCTGATCCCAACGAATCTTTTTCATTATCAACATGGATATTAAAATCACCAACAATTAGGACTTTATCTGCAGTCAGCACTAACTCAGACAGAAAATCAGAAAATTCTTTAATAAAGTCTGTATGGTGCCCTGGTGGCCTGTATACAGTAGCCAGTACAAACATCACAGGGGGTTTATCATTAATACTTGTTTCTTTGGATAACGTTATATGGAGCACCAATTTATAGAAATATTTTCAGTATCTCTCAAAGGTCGGGCTTCAAGTATAATTCGTTTGAAGTAATGGAGCAACACCTCCCCCTTTACCTTTTGGACGCGGTTCATGTTTGTAACAGTAATCTTGGGGTGTAGACTCGTTTAAAGTAATGTAATCATCTTGTTTTAGCCAGGTTTCTGTCAGACAAAGCACATCTAGTTTATGGTCAGTGAACATATCATTTACAAAAAGTGCTTTTGAAGAAAGGGATCTAATATTCAATAAGCCAAGCTTTATCAAGTCTTTATCTGTATTATATCGTTTTTTTATTTGTTGAACATCAATTAAATTGTTACTATTACTTTGGTTTGGATGTTTTCTGTATTTTCTAGTTCGGGGAACAGACACAGTCTCTATAGAGTGATATCTAGGTGAAAAAGTTTCTATGTGCTGGGAATTAACTGACTTCTGTGATGTGTGGCGGCTAGCAGACGATCGGTTTAGCCAGTCTGTCTGCTTCCTGACCTGGGCTCCAGTTAGTCAAGTACAAACTCTAAGACTATGTGCCATATTTCTAGAGAGAAGAGCGGCACCTCCCCAGGAGGGATGAACACCATCTCTTTTCAACAGGTCAGGTCTGCCCCAAAAACTCATCCAATTGTCTATAAAGCCTATGTTATTTTGCGGGCACCACTTAGACATCCAGCCATTAAGTGACGACAGTCTGCTATGAATCTCATCACCTCGGTAAGCAGGGAGCGGACCAGAGCATATTACAGTGTCTGACATCGTACTTGCAAGTTCACACACCTCTTTAACATTATTTTTAGTGATCTCCGACTGGCGAAGTCGAACATCATTAGCGCCAACGTGGATAACAATCTTACTGAATTTACGTTTAGCATTAGCCAGCACTTTTAAATTTGCCAAGATGTCAGGCGCTCTGGCTCCTGGTAAACAATGGACTATGGTGGCTGGTGTCTCTATTTTCACGTTCCGTACAATAGAATCGCCAATAACTAGAGCACTTTCATCAGGTTTCTCAGTGGGTGCTTCACTGAGTGGGGAGAACCTGTTTGATGTTCTGATCGGAACGGAAGAGTGGTGTTTTGACCCGCGACTATGCCGCCTCACTGTCACCCAGCTGCCCTGCTGCATGGGCTCAACCGAAACCGAACAATGTACAGGACTCCCTGAGCTAGTCGCATCCAAAGCAGTATCTACAGCCCTCACATTCTTACTATCCTCAATTAAAGTTTGGATGCGTGTCTCTAATTCTAAAACCTTCTCTGTCAGCCTAACTATTTCCCTGCATTTATCACATGTGAATCCCTCGCTGCTGACAGAGACAGATAAACTATACATGTTGCAGACAGTGCAAACAACAATAGCAGGAGAAGAAGCCATTACTCACCGTGATTGATGAATGACACCAACTTAACTTACCACTTACCACTGTTGTTTGATGAGCTTGTGAAAAACGGAGCGAGGAAAAAATAAAAATAAATAAATAATAGGCGCGAAATGCAAATGGAACCGCGAGTGACAAGCTAACGGGCTAACAAGCTGCACTCGCGGTTTTAAAAGCGAACGATCAAATTAGTTAGATTAGTTTGAAGGATAGCACCTGAAATATGGTGGGAATTAAATTATATGTTATCACTTTAGAAAAAAAGGAGTGAAAGTAAGGTAGAGATTCAATAAAAAGCGAAGCTACACGGAGCTACAATCACAAACCTCTCAGCAGCGTGCAACAGACTGAAGCCCTTGAAAACAAACAGGGTGCGCTCTCCGTCTTCCACTGAATAACTTACTGCTCAGAATCCTCAGCAGGATCAATTCTCTGTTCAAAATGCAACCGCTCGTCGTCAGAGTTGCAATCTTCCTCAGAGGAAAAGGTGAATTCTTCCTCGCTGTCCAAAATCATCTGAAGGACGTCTTAACTGGAGTAGCGTGCCATCCTCAAAACGCGATGAACGGTCAGTGAATCTGATGTAAAAATGCCACGCTTTTTATGGCATTGACCGGGGAGCGTGTGTGAAGCCGAAACTATTTACCATGTGAATTGCGTAGGGGGTGAGGCAGTCTCAGCTGATTACCGGTAATGAAGTGAGACGAGGTAGACTGTACCTCTCCTTACATTCATATGGATAACATAAACTGAGAATATTTGCGCTCGATTTGACTAAGACCATTTAAAAATAGACATTCTAAGCTTTCTGCAGACATATGTTTAATGTTTGTGTGACAGGTATTCGCTAAGTTCGTTTTTCAGACGCGTTTCAGAATGAACTCCTCTAAGGGAGAGAAGGCACAATGCGCATCCTGTCATTTTTTTTTTTTTTTTTTTTGCGAAAAGCACAACATTTTGTTTTTATTGTGAGTGTATACCCAAAAAAGAAAGACACTTCAAAGTTTCAATTGATGTATAACACTTATCTGTTTGACCAAAATCGACTATTTTTAGTGTCTTTCACACTGATAAGAAAAAAAAAGAGCTTTTCTCGCCAGAGAGACCATCCTCCCCAGAGAGTTAACCTCTTCCTTAAGCCTCCACACCATAATCTTCTCCAAACTCTTAATCACAATACAAGTTAAGGCAACTGGGCGATAATCGTTGTACTCCTGAGGATTGGTCTCTTTGGAACTGGTATAATAATTGATTTTTTCCAAATAGCTGTTATACTATGTCAATCAATAGACCTCTGAAAAATATCCACCCATGCTGGGGCTAGTTCCTCTGCAACAGTTTTTAAAATCGAAGCAGAAAGTCCATCCGGCCCAGTTGCCTTTTTAATGTCAAGACCTTTAAAAACCTTAACAACATCAAAGTCATTTGAGGTTTTGAAACAGAATAATCAATCCAAATAGTCCCCAGTACATCGTTACAATCATAAGAATCCACATTGAACCTACAGTAAAAATCATTTAACTCATTTACCATTTTTTGCTCACTGATAGCATGTATGCTTATCTTTTTAGAAGTGATATTAGTTATACACCTTACCTTAGACAACTTTTACTCAGATCACTATCAATTAAATCTCTATAATTCTTACGAGTTTCTCTTAATTTATAATTAAGCTTTTTCTGAGCCAATTTCAAAATTTCTGGATCCCGTTGTTTAAAAGCCAAGCGTTTCTTATTAATACACTCCTTAACCACCTTGGTGATGTAAGGTTTGTTATTAGAATAATGTTTAATCCGTTTAACTGGTATTACTTAGTCTATACAAAACTTAACATATTCAGTCCTAATTTCATTATGCCTGTCAATATCTGAATCATACAGTACCTCCCAGTCCATACAAAAAAAAAAAAAAACAGCCTTTTAAAATCTCAGTTTTCTCCAAAGACCAAAGTCTCACCACCTTATTCACAGGCTTACACGACTTCAGCAAGGTGCGATACACAGGAATAAGCTGCACTGTATCATGGTCCGAGTTTGCTAACGGTGGTTAAATTTTCACAGTGTATGCATTTGATATATTCCCATAACACTTGTCCAAAATTTTAATCTTTCTTGTATTGCAGTTAACATATTGTTGGAAACCAGGAAGAAATCTTTCAAGGTGACATTGATTCATATCACCCAAAACAAACAGAGGAGCATTAGGCGTGCATTGGAGCTGTTGTTGCACACACTCAGGCACCCTTGTCGCTGCTCTAACTGCATTTCCATCCAGTGGCACATAAACAACACAGATGACAATATTTCCAAACTCATGTGGCAAGTAGAATGGTCGCAAGCTGATGCACAGCAGTTCCACGTCTCTCTCACTGATAGTCTCTCTCACAGTAATACAACCACACCATTGATCATTGATGTAAAGGCAAACCCCACCTCCGCAGGATTTTCCTGTCCTGACCAGGTCTCTGTCCATGCACACCTGTGTGAAACCATCCACCTCAACGTAGGCATCAGGGACGTCGGGCTGAAACCAAGTCTCTTTGACAGCCATGACGCATGTGTCTTGATATTCATAACGAAAAGCTGAATTAATCCGTAGTTCGTCCATTTTATTCCGTAGTGAGCAGGCATTGAACAGGATAATTGATGGCAAAGCTGGACAATTACCTCTCCTCCGCAAGCGCTGGTGTACACCTCCGCTTTTGCCTCTGCGCTGAACTGTACCCTTAGCTCGTGCCAAAGCAAACATCCGCTGCTGCGGTGGCCTTCTCAACTCCTCGGGTAAGCAAGGCAATTTTGTGGGTGTTGTAAAGTGCGTACCAACGAAGTACAGTGCCATAAGTGCCTCCCTCGTATAGGAGATAGTGTCCTGTTCATGACCATGTGCCGCCAAAGTTGTTTGGCTCATAGAGGGAAAGCAAAAAGATTTCCTCCAAAAAGACACGCATGATCGCAGACATCTTTCCAATCGAACAATCACAATTCCTTCCTTCCTTACTTTCGCAATCAGTAATGCAGTTATGCAGCTACCAGTTGCCCAGGTCGCCTGCCGAGCAGCGCCCTCTCCTCTCCTTATATATGGATTCAAGTTTTTGATCTTGGAGGGAATTCAAAAGGGATACGTGAAATGTAGGTGTAAAATTGTAGGTGGGTGGTAGGTCCAGCTGGTAAGTGACATTGTTAATCTGCCTCCTGGTGGTGAAAGGATCGATGGAGTGGGAACTCAGCTTCCGGCAGGGAAGCCGGAGATGGATGTCCTGTGTCGATAGCCATACCTTGTCACCTGGGTGGTAGGGTGGTGCAGGTAGGTGATGGGTATCAGTGTGGGTCTTATGTCTCCTGACTGCCTGCTGAAGATGGATCTGTGCTATATCCCAAACCCTCTCACACTCCCTGAACCAGAAATCCATGGCTGGGACTTCCGATGGCTCTCCATCCCAGGGAAACAAGGGGGGTTAGTAGCCAAGTATGCACTGGAAGGGAGTGCTGGCGGAGTGAGTGCTGTGCTTATTCGGCCCAGGGAAGGAAGCTTGGAGCTCCTTGAGGAGAGATGACGTACCTGAGTAACTGGATGGTAGTTTGGTGGAACTCGCATTTCTCCAGCTTGAGGTAAAGATGATATTCTCTCAGCATTTGAAGGACTTGCTCCACGTGACGGCAATGTTTGGCCAGGTTCCGGGAGTAGATGAGAATGTCGTCGATGTAGAAAATGACGAAATGGTGGAGAAACTCCCAAAACATCTCATTCATAAATCCCTGGAAGTTAACTAGCCCATACGGCATCACCCAATATTCGTAGTGTCCAGTAGGTGTGATGAAAACCATCTTCCACTTGTCTCCAGGGTGAATCTGAATGAGGTTGTAAGCGCTTCGCAGGTCCAGTTTGGAGAAGATGCAAGCTCCACAGAGTTCCCTGAGAGCAGGTGGAACCAGATGCAATGGATATGGGTACATTGCAGTCTGTGAATTCAGGGTCTTTACAGAAAATGAAAGAATCTACAATATATTAGTAGTAGCTTATCAAGTTGATGTACATATGGCAGAAATGTATGGTAAAAATCAGTTAATGATAGTCAAACAGACGATGAACACTATTAACAGCAAGGATTATGTTACAATCAAACTTATAGCAAAATTTGGTAGTTCTGTATGTTGTTTCAGGATTGGCATCATCTGAGGTCCTCGAGGGGTTGGCATCTCTTCTCAGGTGTTCTGGATCCAGACTGAAGCTTGTGTAATTCCTAGTTACCACGGGTTGTCAATCCCGTGGCAGAAACAGAGAAACAAATAGGGACATAATTAGGGTAGCTGCTGTTCCAACCAAGCAAAAATGATTTGTTCAACCCGAGCTAAAGAATGATAATGTGCTTATTGGTAGCCTGCTTACGGAAGAAGTCCTGGAAAGCCTGGTATTCTGGTGGTATACAGGGTTTCTCTACTGGCTCGGGGCTCTCCACACTGGTCGAATAAATCGGGATCTGAAATCTTATTGACAGAGAGACTTGAGGCAGGCAGTGTTGGAAACAGTACTCACTCCATCGGAGAACCTCGTTGCTATTCCAATCGCGATGAGGTGAGTGTTGGGTAAGCCACGGGCGTCCCAGGACCACATCTGCGGTAGAATGCTCCAGCACCAGAAATTAGATGAATTCCTAGTGCAGGCATCTGACATGGAGAGTGATGTTGGGGGAGCGGTACCTAACCTTACCTCGGTCCAGTGGTGTTTCTTGAAAGTTGATGATATTTAAGACCTGAGAGTGAGGCTTTCTTTTCAATTGCAGACAATCCAATCCAATGTCTATTGAGATGAAGTTCCCCGAAGAGCCGGAGTCGACGAGGGCTTGCGCTGAAATGGCGTGAAGAGAAATTAGTTGTATGAGTTACTGATTGCTGATTGTTTCTTTCCTATGATTAGATGGTGGATCAGCACCAAGAGATGATGTCTGCAGGCCTGATCGTCGACCAGGACACCCAGATGACCCCCAGAGACCTCAATTAAAATACAATAAAACTAAAAAAAATATAACTAAAAATATAATATAATACCTAACTACATAATACTACTATTGTTAGAACTTGAAATTTTTGAACTGTGGGTTTTGTCTGGTCAGAGGAGAACTGGCCCCCCGACTGAGCCTGGTTTCTCCCAAGGTTTTTTTCTCCATTCTGTCACAGAGGGAGTTTTGGTTCCTTGCCGCTGTCGCCTCTGGCTTGCTCAGTTGGGGACACCTAATTTCTAGCGATTATCGCCGATTTGATTGCACAGATACTATTTAAACTAAACTGAGCTAGACAATGGCATCTCTGAATTCAATAATGAAATGCCTTTAACTGAAAATTGAGTGTTTAATCTTATCATTATATATTACTGACACTCTGTCCTCCAATTTGATACTGTTAAGTGCTTTGACACAATCTGTATTGGTAAAAGCGCTATATAAATAAAGGTGACTTGACTTAAAGTTAAAACCACAATTTGAGGGTTCAACTGGATGGTTCTGGTGCTGGAGAGGATGACGTGACTGAGGGCAGTGGAGAGAGTGGCTGATCTTCTAGGCAGGCAGTGAGGTGTTGGGAGATGCAAATGGCCTTTAAGATGAAACTCTCGAGCCCCATGGTGTCATCTTAGATTGCCATCTGCTGCCAAATATTTGGATTTAGCCCCTGCCGGAAAGCTGTGAGAAGAGCGGGCTAATTCCAGGTGCTCGAGGCTGAAAGGGTGCGAAATTGAATGGAATAATCCCATACTGAGCCTCCTCCCTGACGAAGCCAGAACAACCAGTCTTGGACAGACAGCTCTGACATGGCTTGGCCAAAGACCTCCTATGATCCGTAAAGGCATCGAAGGTTTGTGTAATGGGCTATTGGCATTCCAGAGGGACTCTGCCCACTGCAGTGCACATCCCGTAAGTACAGAAATCACATAGACTGTATAAAAACATGGACGTATTGTTTGTGACGTCACCCGTAGGTTTCTGAAGAGCATTTTTGAAGCTCAAAGTACGCTGAGCCGGCCGTCGCCATCTTGGCAGTGCATCACTCCCGGATAATCGAAAATGGGCAAAGAGGCGGGAGCTGGTTGCTGAGACCACACCCACCTAGCTCAATGGTGGTGACAGCAGCGGCAATCCACCTGTCACTCAAGTGGCCATGCCCTTAATTATGCAGAATTTTAAGGCTTAAGATAATTTAAACAGATGAGTTCTGTTTAAAAATTTTTTTACCCCCCTCACAGTTGTCTTGAAGGGCAAAATTAGCTATCTAAACCAAAACCACTTTTTGTACCAGGCTGTAAACATTTTTTTTTTCTGTTGTAAAGTTGGGCATTTTAACATGGGGAGTCTATGGGGCTGATTGCCTTTTGGAACCAGCCTCTAGCGGCCAGTCGATGAATTGCAGTTTCAGTCACTTCCGTGTTGGTTTCACGAGAGACACCAGAAGGTTGGCGCTTGGGAAATCATGAAGGTGATCTTGGATAATTCGGTGGGGAATGCTCTAACCCATGCTCCTAACCCTAACCCTGGGCTGCATTTAAAAAAACAGAGAGCACTGTAACAGAAAGCCATTACAATCCACAGCCTCTCCAGAGAATACAGCAGGCCAGACCATGGGACTGGCAAAGGCAGATGCAGCAGTTGTGACAGGTGCAAGCGCAGCATTGACGGCATGAATGAAGTCCTTAAGCGTGAGCGGGCTTTGGGGCTGTGGATCCATGCCACTGAAATATAGCTTTGGTTAGGAGAGCAGGTGAGTATCAAATTAGCTGGTGATATTCTTTTCACAGGGATATTAGCGAGGGTTCCGCAGAAAATGATCCGGATCAGCAGGTAAGTATCCAGTGAGCGGGTTGTCAGGTAAGTCTGTCGTAGTGACTTCAAGACCAGACAAAGACTGTGAGGAGTGAAGGTGGCTTTGTATGGGTCTTGATTGCAGGGTGACAGGTGCGGGGAATTAGAATTCAGGTTATTGTGATTGTGCAGGCTGAGTGCTGGGACCTGAAAAGACTGGTGTTTCCCTTACATTAGTTTTAGCATTAAAACACTTTATAGAATACTCTTAGAGCAAATATTTAGGAGTTCTAAATTTAGGATTGATACGCCCATTATTTTTAAGACTTTCTCCTACATTGGCAAGTCATGAGCTACTGTTAGCCTTAAGATGTTTTGTGAATACGGGTCCTGATTACAATTGTCAAAACTGAAAACTCACTGATTTGGCTTGAAGTAAAATCTATCCTGCCACAGAGTAATCTTTACCTCTGTGCTGTTTATATCCCATCTTCCAAGAAGAGTGGTGGAAAGAGTACTAAAAAATTGTACTTAAGTAAAAGTATTGCTACTTAAGGAATCATTTATTTCAGTACAAGTAAAAGTACTGAAAAATAATATGACTCAAGTAAGAGAAAAAAAATGTTTTATAACTTTATTTTTTATGTTTATTTATTTTATTATGTGGTTGTTTTTAAGAAGGGCAAAGGTTGTTTTGCTCAAAGAAATGAGGGTTTAAAACAGTGTGAATAGAAAGGTGCCAGCTGCCAAAAATAATGTGGAATATGGGTAAGGTTTGGCATAGTTTGAATTTTTAATGATTCGGATTCTTATCAATTTCTAATTTCAATTCCAATACTGCACCCATAGGGGTATAGCCATCATTTCAGAAGTAAGGGGGACAGAAAGTTTAAAAAAGAGCTTCACAGTAGGTGTATTGAGGCAAGTTTGATGTAAACTCTGCAGGACACCGGCTCTCCAGGACCAAAGAGCAGCACCACCCCTGGAGGGATGAAGACCATCTCTTTTCAGCAGGTCAGGTCTATCCCAAAATCTCGTCCAATTGTCTGTGAAACCTATGTTATTCTGCGGGCACCACTTAGACATCCAGCCATTGAGTGATGACAGTCTGCTATGTATCTCGTCACCATGGCAAGCAGGGAGGGGACCAGAGCATATTACAGTGTCTGACATCGTACTTGCAAGTTATATTAATGAAAAAGAAAAATTAGCAATGTTTACATAATCATAGGAAGTAATTTATATTCATAAAACTAAGTAAATGGGAGATCTCAAACAAAAACAAATATAAATTTTATATATACAGGTGCTGGTCATATAATTAGAATATCATCAAAAAGTTGATTTATTTCACTAATTCCATTCAAAAAGTGAAACTTGTATATTATATTCATTCATTACACACAGACTGATATATTTCAAATGTTTATCTTTTAATTTTGATGATTAGAGCTTACAACCAGTAAGTCAAAAACCAGTATCTCAAAATATTAGAATATTTACATTTGAGTTTGAATAAATGACCATCCCTACAGTATAAATTCTGGCTACCTCTTGTTCTTTGAAACCACAATAATGGGGAAGACTGCTGACTTGGCAATGATCCAGAAGATGAACATTGACGCCCTCCACAAAGAGGGTAAGCCACAGAGGGTCATTACTGAAAGGTGTGGCTGTTTACAGAGTGCTGTGTCAAAGCATATTAAATGCAAAGTTGACTGAAAGGAAGAATTTGGGTAGGAAAAGGTGCACAAGCAACAGGGTTGAGTGCAAGCTTGAGAATACAGTCAAGCAAAGCCGATTCAAACACTGAAGCTGGAGTCAGTGCATCAAGAGTCACCATGCTCAGACGTCTTCAGGAAAAGGGCTACCAAGCCACTTTTGAACCAGAGACAACGTCAGAAGCATCTTACCTGGGCTGTGGAGAAAAAGAACTGACTGTTGCTCAGTGGTCCAAAGTCCTCTTTTCAGATGAAAGTAAATTTTACATTTAATTTGGAAATCAAGGTCCCAGAGTCTGGAGGAAGAGTGGAGAGGCACAGAATCCAAGTCCAGTGTGAAGTTTCCACAGTCAGTGATGATTTGGGCTGCCATGTCATCTGCTGTGTTTTCTGAAGTCCACAGTCAACACAGCCATCTACCAGGAAATTTTAGAGCACTTCATGCTTCCTTCTGCTGACAAGCTTTATGGAGATGCTGATTTCATTTTCCAGCAGGACTTGGCACCTGCCCACACTACCAAAGGTACCAAAAGCTGGTTCAATGACCATAGTGTTACTGTGCTTGATTGGCCAGCAAACTCGCCTGACCTGAACCCCATAGAGAATCTGTGGGGTATTTTCAAGAGGAAGATGAGAGACACCAGACCCAACAATGCAGATGAGCTGAAGGCCACTATCAGAGCAACCTGGGCTCTCATAACGCCTGAACAGTGCCACAGACTGATCGACTCCATGCCACGCCGCATTGCTGCAGTAATTCAGGCAAAAGGAGCCCCGACTAAGTATTGAGTGCTGTACATGCTCATACTTTTCATTTTCATACTTTTCAGTTGGCCAAGATTTCTAAAAATCCTTTCTTTGTATTGGTCTTAAGTAATATTCTAATATTTTGAGATACTGATTTTTGACTTTCATGAGCTGTAAGCTCTAATCATCAAAATTAAAAGAAATAAACATTTGAAATATATCAGTCTGTGTGTAATGAATGAATATAATATACAAGTTTCACTTTTTGAATGGAATTAGTGAAATAAATCAACTTTTTGATGATATTCTAATTATATGACCAGCACCTGTATATATGAATGGGTTATAAGGGTTTTGTTTTCTATATATATATATATATATACAGTGAGGAAAATAAGTATTTGAACACCCTGCTATTTTGCAAGTTCTCCCACTTAGAAATCATGGAGGGGTCTGAAATTGTCATCATAGGTGCATGTCCACTGTGAGAGACATAATCTAAAAAAAAAAATCCAAAAATCACAATGTATGATTTTTTAACTATTTATTTGTATGATACAGCTGCAAATAAGTATTTGAACACCTGAGAAAATCAATGTTAATATTTGGTACAATAGCCTTTGTTTGCAATTACAGAGGTCAAACGTTTCCTGTAGTTTTTCACCAGGTTTGCACACACTGCAGGAGGGATTTTGGCCCACTCCTCCACACAGATCTTCTATAGATCAGTCAGGTTTCTGGCCTGTCGCTGAGAAACACGGAGTTTGAGCTCCCTCCAAAGATTCTCTATTGGGTTTAGGTCTGGAGACTGGCTAGGCCACGCCAGAACCTCGATATGCTTCTTACAGAGCCACTCCTTGGTTATCCTGGCTGTGTGCTTCGGGTCATTGTCATGTTGGAAGACCCAGCCTCGACCCATCTTCAATGCTCTAACTGAGGGAAGGAGGTTGTTCCCCAAAATCTCGCAATACATGGCCCCGGTCATCCTCTCCTTAATACAGTGCAGTCGCCCTGTCCCATGTGCAGAAAAACACCCCAAAGCATGATGCTACCACCCCCATGCTTTACAGTAGGGATGGTGTTCTTGGGATGGTACTCATCATTCTTCTTCCTCCAAACACGTTTAGTGGAATTATGACCAAAAAGTTCTATTTTGGTCTCATCTGACCACATGACTTTCTCCCATGACTCCTCTGGATCATCCAAACAGTCATTGGCAAACTTAAGTCGGGCCTGGACATGTGCTGGTTTAAGCAGGGGAACCTTCCGTGCCATGCATGATTTCAAACCATGACGTCTTAGTGTATTACCAACAGTAACCTTGGAAACGGTGGTCCCAGCTCTTTTCAGGTCATTGACCAGCTCCTCCCGTGTAGTTCTGGGCTGATTTCTCACCTTTCTTAGGATCATTGAGACCCCACGAGGTGAGACCTTGCATGGAGCCCCAGTCCGAGGGAGATTGACAGTCATGTTTAGCTTCTTCCATTTTCTAATGATTGCTCCAACAGTGGACCTTTTTTCACCAAGCTGCTTGGCAATTTCCCCGTAGCCCTTTCCAGCCTTGTGGAGGTGTACAATTGTGTCTCTAGTGTCTTTGGACAGCTCTTTGGTCTCAGCCATGTTAGTAGTTGGATTCTTACTGATTGTATGGGGTGGACAGGTGTCTTTATGCAGCTAACGACCTCAAACAGGCGCATCTAATTTAGGATAATAAATGGAGTGGAGGTGGACATTTTAAAGGCAGACTAACAGGTCTTTGAGGGTCAGAATTCTAGCTGATAGACAGGTGTTCAAATACTTATTTGCAGCTGTATCATACAAATAAATAGTTAAAAAATCATACATTGTGATTTCTGGATTTTTTTTTTTAGATTATGTCTCTCACAGTGGACATGCACCTACGATGACAATTTCAGACCCCGCCATGATTTCTAAGTGGGAGAACTTGCAAAATAGCAGGGTGTTCAAATACTTATTTTCCTCACTGTGTATATATATATATATATATATATATATATATATATATACACATTAGGGGTATCAACGTTAACGCAAATTCATTTTAACGGCGCTAATTTTATTAATGCGCGATTAACGCAGCACATATTTTCTGTTTGACCCGAGGCCTAGCCTGTAGTTGGAGAAATGGAGATGTTGCCTACTTAGCGACTTTGCAGACTCCTTTACGTGACTCTTTAGTTTCTGAGACTCGCTGGTACTGCTGCACAAGTGTGAGGTCTTGCTGTCCCAGCGTGCACACACACACCTCTCTCTCTCTCTGTGCAATATTGAGTTGCAATTAAAAGCAACTCGGAGAAGTGGGAAGAAGTCAATTAGTCACCAGAAGAGATGGACGGCAGCGCGTAAGTGTTTTAATACTTGTTCTAAGTTCTGTTGTTTAAATTAATTACTTGCTGCTTGGAAAGAATACTTCATTTCCTACCTATTTCTATTCTGCTTTTTTGTTGTGGTTTATATTTTTGATTGCACTTACTGGTAATTATAATAACTGCCCCTTTAGCTTAAACTCCTTTCCTGCACTTAAGTGTGAAGTGTTAGTTTCGATTTGAGCCATTGGCCCTGCGATAGGCTGGTGACTGTGCTGATTAAAGGCGGCCACAGCGACTGTAAAAACTATTTAAACTGCTCGGGCACTGGTAGACCCTGGGAGATGTCGATTAATGACCAGAAGAGACGGACGGCAGCGCGTAAGTGTTTTAATACTTGTTCTTAGTTTTGTTGTTTAAATTAATTACTCGCTGCTAGGAAAGAATACTTCATTTCCTACCTATTTCTATTCTGCTTTTTTGTTGTGGTTTATATTTTTGATTGCACTTACTGGTAATTATAATAACTGCCCCTTTAGCTTAAACTCCTTTCCTGCACTTAAGTGTGAAGTGTTAGTTTCGATTTGAGCCATTGGCCCTGCGATAGGCTGGTGACTGTGCTGATTAAAGGCGGCCACAGCGACTGTAAAAACTATTTAAACTGCTCGGGCACTGGTAGACCCTGGGAGATGTCGATTAATGACCAGAAGAGACGGACGGCAGCGCGTAAGTGTTTTAATACTTGTTCTTAGTTTTGTTGTTTAAATTAATTACTCGCTGCTAGGAAAGAATACTTCATTTCCTACCTATTTCTATTCTGCTTTTTTGTTGTGGTTTATATTTTTGATTGCACTTACTGGTAATTATAATAACTGCCCCTTTAGCTTAAACTCTTTTCTCACACGTAAGTGCGAAGTGTTAGTTTCGATTTGAGTTATTGGCCCTGCGATAGGCTGGTGACTGTGCTAATTAAAGGCGGCCACAGTTTTTTTCACTCTAGACACTGTGTATTTGTTTGAGGTCTGTGTGCTGACGCGGAAGCGTCTGCGGAAGCGTTCAGCCATCGTGTTCAGCCTCCTCATGTGAAGACCGACGAGTGTAAAGACCTGCAACATTTTCCTGCGCGACTTTAACCGAGCAACGACACCGAGCTACACACTTAAGTATCTTTTTTTCCCTTCCTCACACACTCTGCTTTCCTATCCTCCTTCCTTCTACCTCTATCATGTGTCTCCAAAACATTCCAGTTCTCTCTCAGCCACGCTCTAACATCACACGCAGACGGCAACGTAATCCTGCTAACCTACGC
Source organism: Acrossocheilus wenchowensis (assembly GCA_029620275.1). NCBI lineage: Eukaryota > Metazoa > Chordata > Actinopteri > Cypriniformes > Cyprinidae > Acrossocheilus > Acrossocheilus wenchowensis. The sequence continues at coordinate 40,544 of CM056145.1, forward strand.
CCCTATCTCTACATCTTCCACTACACCTCTGGCTTTCTCTGTGGGTCTCTGTCAGTCAGCTGTCAACAAAGCTGACTTCATTTCTGCCTTTTCTTTAAAATCCACACTCAGCATCTTGGGCTTGACTGAGACCTGGATACGTCCAGAAGACTCAGCAACCCCAGCTGCTCTCTCTACTAATTTCTCTTTCTCTCACACTTCACGTCAAGTTGGCCGGGGTGGGGGCACTGGCCTGCTCATTTCAAACAATTGGAATTACTCAACCTGCTCTACCCTATGCAATTACAACTCATTTGAATCTCATGCCATTACTGTATCAGCTCCAATAAAACTCCAGATTGTGATAATCTACCGTCCCCCTGGCCAAATTCTAGCCACCTTCCTAGAGGAGCTGGACGGGTTGTTGTCCTCTTTCGTGGAGGATGGCACTCCACTCTTAGTCTTTGGTGATTTCAACATTCACCTAGACAAGCCTTATGCTACAGACTTCCACTCACTCCTAGCTTCATTTGATCTCAATCGTCTTACCACTACTAGCACTCACAAATCAGGCAACCAACTTGATTTAATTTACACATGCAATTTTACTGCAGATAACATTCTGGTACAACCGCTACAAATCTCGGACCATTTCTTCATTACATTTACACTACATTTTGCTACCCGTGTGCCACCAACCCCCCTACCGGTTACTTTTAGACGAAACCTACGCTCCCTTTCTCCCTCCCATCTTTCCTCTGTAGTATCCTCCTCTCTTCCCTCACCTACCCATTTCTCATCTCTGGATGTAAACGCAGCTACTGAAACTTTATGCTCTACCTTAACTTCTTGTCTAGACGACATTTGTCCTCTATCCTCTAGGTCAGCACGGGCTTCCCCTTCTAACCCCTGGTTATCTGATGTTCTTCATGAACATCGGACTAAACTCAGAGTGGCAGAGAGACAAATCAAACAATCCGTCGGACCTAAGTAGGTATCAATCTCTGCTCTCATCTTTCTTTGCTGATGTCCACACTGCCAAATCCTCACATTTCCACAACAAGATCAACAGCACTCCAGACATGCGTAATCTCTTCAGAACATTTAATTCTCTCATCTGTCCCCCTCCACCACCTCCCACCACTTCTATTACAGCTGATGACTTTGCAACTTTTTTCACAGACAAAACTAGATCGATCAGTGATCAGTTCTCACCTCCACGCACACAGGACCCCCAACCAACCACATCCACTTCTAAAACTCCCATCTTCTCCTTCTGTCCCCTGACGGAGTCTGAAGTATCCAAACTTCTCCTCTCCAACCATCCTACAATATGTCCTCTTGACCCAATCCCCTCGCACCTTCTGCAAGCAATCTCTCCGACGCTCTTACCGGCACTCAAACACATCATCAACACATCACTCCTCACAGGCATCTTCCCTACTGCGTTCAAGCAGGCTCGGGTAACCCCACTGCTCAAAAAACCTACATTAAACACTTCTCTTATAGAAAACTATAGACCCGTCTCTCTCCTTCCATTCATAGTGAAAACACTTGAACATGTTGTCTTCAACCAGGTCTCACTGTTTCTTTCACAGAACAACAAACTGGACGCTAAACAGTCAGGTTTCAGGAGTGGCCATTCAACTGAGACTGTGCTTCTCTCGGTCACTGAAGCCCTGCGAATTGCAAAAGCCCATTCCAAATTATCAGTCAAGTCAAGTCACCTTTATTTATATAGCGCTTTTACCAATACAGATTGTGTCAAAGCACTTAACAGTATCAAATTGGAGTGTCAGTAATATATAATGATAAGATTAAACACTCAATTTTCAGTTAAAGGCATTTCATTATTGAATTCAGAGATGTCATTGTCTAGCTCAGTTTAGTTTAAATAGTATATGAGCAATCAAATCGGCGATAATCGCTAGAAATTAGGTGTCCCCAACTGAGCAAGCCAGAGGCGACAGCGGCAAGGAACCAAAACTCCCTCTGTGACAGAATGGAGAAAAAAACCTTGGGAGAAACCAGGCTCAGTCGGGGGGCCAGTTCTCCTCTGACCAGACGAGGACTGATCAGTCCTCATTCAGCTGGATCTATCTGCCACGTTTGACACTGTCAATCATTAGATACTCCTCTCCACCCTCTCATCACTGGAATTCCACTTCACTGGTTTGAATCCTATCTCACTGGTAGGTCTTTCAGGGTGGCCTGGGGAGGGGAGGTATCCAAAGCACATACACTGGTCACTGGGGTTCCTCAGGGATCTGTTCTTGGACCCCTCCTCTTCTCCACATACACTACATCACTGGGTCCCATCATACAGACACATGGATTCTCCTACCACTGCTATGCTGATGACACAGCTCTATCTCTCTTTTCAACCAGATGATCCAACAGTAGCTGCAAGGATCTCAGGTTGCCTGGCGGACATCTCGGCATGGATGAAAGAACATCACGTTCAGCTCAACCTGGCAAAGTCTGAGCTTCTTGTCTTTCCCGCCGCTCCAACTCTACAGCATGACTTCACAATCAAGTTAGGTTCATCAACAATTACCCCATCAACTTCGGTCAAAAATCTTGGTGTAATCTTTGATGACCAGCTGACCTTCAAAAACCACATTGCAAAGACTGCTCGATCTTGCAGGTTTGCACTACACAACATCAGAAAGATCAGGCCCTTTCTGACGGAGCATGCTGCACAACTTCTTGTCCAGGCCCTTGTCATTTCAAAGCTGGACTACTGCAATGCTCTTCTGGCTGGACTTCCATCAAACACAGTCAAACCTCTACAAATGATTCAGAATATTGCTTATAGAACAACCACAGGTTCAGCACCCGCCTACCTGCACTCACTATTAAGAATCTACATCCCCTCCAGAAGTCTGAGATCTGCTAGTGAGCGACGCCTCGTGATACCATCACAAAGAGGCTCAAAATCACTCTCCAGAACATTCTCATTCACCATTCCTGGCTGGTGGAATGATCTTCCAACCCCAATCTGGAGTGCTGGATCCCTGTCAATCTTCAAGCACCAGCTGAAAACTCATCTCTTTCGACACTACTTGACTTCACTCTACCTTTAAAAAAAAAAAAATCTCTTTCTCTTTATTTATTCCTTCCCTTGCTAGCTTGTACTTATTTAAACAATGCCTGAGACTTGGTGTTACAAGCACTTCGTTTGTCAGATTGCCTCTTCAAGATGAATCGCTTTATGTATTCCTCAATTGTAAGTCGCTTTGGATAAAAGAGTCTGCAAAATGACTAAATGTAAATGTGTGTGTGTATATATATATATACATATACAATATATATATACACATATATATATATATTACATATATATTATACATATATACATATATATACATATTATACATATATATATATATATATATACAATATATACATATATATATACATATATATACATATATATACATATATATATATACATATATATATACATATATATATACATATATATATATATACATATATACACATACATATATATATATACATACATATATATATATACATATATAATATATACAATATATCTATATATATATATATATATATACAATACATATATATACATATATATATATATATACATATATATATATATACATATATATTATATACATATATATATATATACATATATATATACATATATATATATTGTGACGCGTGTCCGGGACCTCATTAGCGTCGCCCTGGAAACGGAGGAGAATCACCTGCACGTCATTAGCACGGGCTGGCCGGCCACACCTGACACCCATTAACAGGAGGATAAAAGGACGCCAAAGCCAGAGGAGGGGGAGATATGACTCCAGTGCTAACCTCGCTGACTTTCCTCTCCCTCTACCGCAGAGAGCGACTCCTGACCGGCCAGCCCACCACCCACGGATCACACGGGAGACACGGACACGAGAGCCTCACCCACGCAGAGCACGAGAGCACAGCGGATCCTGGAGCACGACTATCTTCCCCACGAGCACGACGGCACGCACGAGCACTCACAATAAAAGCACCCTTCGGGGCATTTATTGAATATCCGTGTCGCGTGATTCTTCCTCCCGTTACACTGGTGGAGAATGCGGGCATAAACGGGAAGAATCACCGACCGGTGTCCTTTGTTTTCCCCGTCCTAACCTCGTGGTTTTTTTTTCTCTGTTTCTTTTTTGTTTCACCCAGGCGGCGACTCCTCCCCAGCCATGGAAGAGCTGCTCAAGCACCTGACCGAAGTCAGCATCCGCCAGCAGCAGATTACTGAGCATATGGCTGCCCGACAAGGAGAGGTGGAGCGGGAACTCGCCGCCCTCCGAGCCGCCTCCGCCCAGCGGGTTCCGCTGCCCGACCCCCGTCTCAGAGCGCCGGCACTATTGCCAAAATGACGGCCCACGATGACGTCGAGAGCTATCTCCTCATGTTCGAGGCAACAGCGAGCCAGGAAGGCTGGGCCCGGACGAGTGGGCGCGCGCGCTGGCACCGCTGCTTACTGGCGAACCCCAGCGGGCCTATTTCTCTATGACGCCGGAGGTGAGAGAGTCCTATGAAGAAGTGAAGAAGGAAATTCTTTCCCGGGTAGGCCTTTCACCCATTGCCGCGGCCCAATTAGCGCACGACTGGGAATATTCCCCCGGCTGCCAGCCCGCGCCCAGGCCGCCGATTTGTCCCGCCTCGTCCGTCATTGGCTGCTGGTAGGGGACCCAGCGCCGCCCAAGTGGCTGAGAGAGTGGCCGTGGACCGTCTCCTTCGGGCGCTGCCCCGTCCCATTCGTCAGGCTGCCGGCATGCGGAACCCGCTCACCATGGGAGATCTGGTAGAGGCCATCGAGTTGGCGGAGGCGGCCCAACGTCGTGAGGCTGGGGAGCGAGCGCCACCGATTCCCCGAAGGGTGCACCAGGAGCGACGCTCGCCGGAGGGTACCTTTCGGCCAGTAGGCAGGCCGGCGGCTCCCGAGCCCCAGGACGAGCCGATGCCCACGGAGCCGCCCACCGCACCACGACGGGCATGGCTGGCAGGTTGCATCGTCCACAACGAGGCCCCACCGACTGCCCCGAAGATCGATGTCAAGGTCAACGGGCGGCCCTACCGGGCCCTGCTGGACTCGGGCAGCGCGGTCAGCCTGTTAAAATCGTCAGTGGTGTCCCGCAGCCAGGAACCAGAGCCGTACTCCCCATCACCTGCGTGCATGGCGATACGCACCAGGTCCCCGCCCGAAAAGTTAAGATCACTGCCGCCTCTGGCTCCTGGCACGTCGAAGTGGGTCTGGTGAAGGACCTTCCCGTCCCGGTTCTCCTAGGACGGAACTGGCCAGGATTCGACCGCCTGCTCGCTGCCGCTACCCAACCTGCCAGCCCGGCCGGGAGCCGCCGGACTTGGAGGTTTAGCCGCCGTCCCCGCCAACGCGCCGCCCTCTTGGCCTCGGACAGCCCTCGAGATGGTGAGTCCCCCTCCCAAACCACTAATCTCTTCTATGACCTCTTCCAACAGGTTAAGGGAGGTGGGGCTTTTGCCAAGGAACAGCTCGGGGACGAGCGGCTGAAGCACTGCTGGGCTCAAGTGAGGGTGACCGAGGGAAAGGAAGTGCAACCACCGCCCCACCCGGTCCCCCACTTCATTGTAGAAAACGGCCTGCTCTACTGTGTCGCACCGCGAAGGGGGGAGGAGAAACAACTGCTGGTGGTGCCCCGGTCCAAGACGGAGACAGTGATCGAGCTCGCCCACTCCCACCCCATGGCCGGGCACCTAGCGGCCCACAACACGATCCAACGGATCAGGGATCGATTTCACTGGCCCGGACTCGACGCGGATGTGAAGCGCTTTTGTCGCGCCTGCCCCACATGCCAGCGAACCTCACCCAGCACTCCTCCCCCCAGCCCACTGATTCCGCTGCCCATCATCGAGGTACCCTTCGAGCGGATAGGCATGGATCTCGTAGGGCCGCTGCCGAAGTCCGCCCGGGGCCATGAACACATACTGGTCATCGTGGACTATGCCACTCGCTACCCCGAAGCCATCCCTCTCCGGAAAGCAACATCTAAGGCGATCGCTCAGGAACTCTTCCTGCTGTGTAGTCGAGTTGGCATCCCCGCGGAGATTTTGACTGACCAAGGCACCCCGTTTATGTCCCGGACCATGGCAGATCTCTGTCGGCTCCTGCAAGTGAAACAGCTCCGCACCTCAGTCTACCACCCCCAGACCGATGGGCTCGTCGAGAGATTTAACCAAACCTTGAAGCGGATGCTCCGTCGGGTAGCCGCGGAGGACCGGCGGGACTGGGACCGGATGCTTCCATACGTCCTCTTTGGGATTCGAGAGGTGCCCCAAGCATCGACCGGCTTCACCCCGTTCGAGCTCCTGTTCGGACGTCAACCCCGCGGACTACTCGACGTCGCCAAGGAAGCCTGGGAGCAACAGCCGGCAGCCCATCGGTCCACTATTGAGCACATCCGTGAGATGAGGGAACGGATCGACAGAGTCATGCCACTGGTTCGGGAGCACCTCACTAAGGCGCAGCAAGCCCAACAGCGACACTACGACCGGGCAGCCCAACCACGGGAGTTCCAGCCTGGAGACCTCGTCCTGGTCCTAGTACCGACAGCAGCCTGTAAATTCCTCGCAAAATGGCAGGGACCCTTCACGGTGACGGAAAAGGTGGGGCCCGTCACCTATCGCGTACGTCAACCCGGGAGGCGGAAGGAAGATCAACTATATCACATAAACCTCCTGAAACGGTGGGCCGGGACGAGAACCCAACTGGCCGCCCTAGCCACCTGTACTCCCGTGGTTGTAGACATCAACCCCCACCTATCGGCTGCCCAGAAGACGGAGCTGCAACACCTGGTCGGTCAATTCTCCGACGTGTTCTCTCCACTCCCCGGGCGGACCAATGTCCTTCAGCATGACATCCGTACTCCACCTGGCACCATCGTCCGGCAGCGGCCCTACCGAGTGCCAGAGGCTCGGCGACACGCCATCGAAGAGGAAGTGCAGGAGATGCTGAAGTTAGGGGTAATCGAGCCCTCGCGCAGCCCCTGGTCCAGCCCCATCGTGATGGTCCCAAAACCGGACGGCACCCTCCGCTTCTGTAACGACTTCCGCCGCCTAAACGAGGTCTCCGAGTTCGATGGATACCCCATGCCGCGGGTAGATGAGCTGTTAGATCGGCTGGGGAGGGCCCGGTATATCTCCACCTTGGACCTCACCAAAGGATACTGGCAGGTACCCCTGTCGGACGAAGCAAGGCCGAAGACCGCCTTTTCCACCCCCAGTGGGCACTGGCAGTATCGGGTCCTCCCCTTCGGCCTGCATGGGGCCCCAGCCACCTTCCAGAGGTTAATGGACATCTTGCTGAGGCCCCATCAACCCTACGCCGCGGCCTACTTGGATGACGTTGTGGTCCACTCGGAGACCTGGGAGGACCATCTGGAGCGGCTGCGGAGGGTGCTCGGGGAGCTGCGCAGGGCCGGACTAACCGCCAATCCCCGGAAATGCCACCTTGCCCTCGATGAAGCCAAGTACCTGGGCTACCAGGTGGGACGGGGGCTAATTAAACCCCAAGAGAAGAAGGTGGCAGCGATTCTCTCGGCCCCACGGCCCACCTCCAAGACCCAGGTGCGTGCCTTTTTGGGATTGGCGGGATACTATCGGTGTTTTATCCCTAACTTCTCCTCCTTAGCAGCACCCCTGACAGACCTGACCAGGAAGGGGCAGCCGGAGAGAGTCATCTGGGGACACACCGAAGAGGAGGCCTTCAGGAAGGTGAAGGAGGCTCTCACCGTGGCGCCGGTGCTCCGAGCCCCGGACTTCAACTGCCCCTTCCTGTTGCAAACTGACGCCTCCGACACCGGGTTGGGAGCCGTCCTCTCTCAGGTACAGGACGGTGAGGAACACCCGGTGATCTACATTAGCCGAAAGCTGACCCCCACGGAGCAACGGTACGCCGCCGTGGAGAAGGAAGCGTTGGCCGTCAAGTGGGCAGTCCTGGAGCTCAGATATTACCTCCTTGGCCGGAAGTTCACGCTCTTCACCGATCACGCCCCTCTACAATAGATGGCACGGGCCAAGGAGACGAACGCAAGAGTCACCCGCTGGTTCCTGGCGCTCCAGGACTTCCACTTCGTCGTGCAACATCGGGCGGGGACGGCCAACGCCAACGCGGACGGACTTTCCCGGATCTGGTCAGCTTTCGCAGGTCTGTCAGGTATTTCTCCCCACCCTCCCCCTATTTCCCCTCTCGCCCACAGGTACAGGACGACGCTTAGGGGGGGGGGAGTGTGACGCGTGTCCCGGGACCTCATTAGCGTCGCCCTGGAAACGGAGGAGAATCACCTGCACGTCATTAGCACGGGCTGGCCGGCCACACCTGACACCCATTAACAGGAGGATAAAAGGACGCCAAAGCCAGAGGAGGGGGAGATATGACTCCAGTGCTAACCTCGCTGACTTTCCTCTCCCTCTACCGCAGAGAGCGACTCCTGACCGGCCAGCCCACCACCCACGGATCACACGGGAGACACGGACACGAGAGCCTCACCCACGCAGAGCACGAGAGCACAGCGGATCCTGGAGCACGACTATCTTCCCCACGAGCACGACGGCACGCACGAGCACTCACAATAAAAGCACCCTTCGGGGCATTTATTGAATATCCGTGTCGCGTGATTCTTCCTCCCGTTACAATATATACATATACATATATATATATATATATAAAATCTACTTATTTACTTCAATAAATAGTAAGATTTACTTAATATTTTGATAAATGCAAGGTTCATCTCTATAAAAAATAACTATTACTTTAAAAAAACTTCTAAATAAAATATAATTAAAGTAATATTTAGTGAAATTAGATTTCAATTTTTTATTGGATGTTAAGTTCAGTAGTAAGTAGATTTTACTTAATAATAGCAAGTTACAATTTGATTTTAGAGCAGTAAAATTTACTTAAAATGTATTGGTGAAAAATTGTTATGAGGATTTTTTTCAAGTAAATCTTACAAGCTATTTTTTTCAGTGTAGTGATTGTCCTTCAGTATTCTTCAGAAACACAAAGCAGGAACTAAACATCTGCCCCTCCCTTGAGAATGGTGTTCTTTTGATGCAGCTATTGAGGAAACACTCACATAGATACTCACTTTCCCTTCAGACACCTGGCTGTGCTGTTAGTTTTGAGGTATGTTCTTTTAACTTCATATGTTCGTATTTAAACTTTATTATCAATTGATATAGATTTGTATATATAAAGATATTGATGAGGAAGTATTTACTAAATATTTCATATTCTTTATACAAATTGTTTTGTTGTTGCGAGAAGGGTTTTGTGTTGGTTATAAATATAAACATACCAAACATGAACAAGTTGGAGCGCAACTAGTAGTTATTATGGTAGTAATTATGGGGAATGTTTAAATCTCTCCAACCGGAGCACCATCAAAAACTCAGCATTAAACTTACAGTACTGTCCACATTCTCAGAAAAAGGAAAAAAATCAAACCCCTGCCATGTTAATAGACTTGTCTGATGCATTTACTTTGTTGAAAGTGATTAGCTGTTTTAAAGGCATTAATTTTACTAGCTTTTATTGTGCCAAGGAATTAATACCAAAATTCTTATTAAATCTACAATCAGTATTTGTACTTACTTGCTGTGTAAATACCTGTCAAATTATGTTACAGACACAAAAATTATGTAAAAGTACGTAAATATAAATCTCATGTGTAAAATATTTTGTTTTACATAGGAGTTGGAGGATGCAGCTGGTAATTTATTTCCTGATGATATTATCACACACATCTGCAGATTATCCTGCATTGAAAGTTCTTCTGTCAGAGAAGGGTCTCAGACATGGTAAGTTCTTCATATGCACGTGAGAGTCACTGCACTGACCTGAAATGACAGATGAAAAATGATATTCTTTTTTTGTGAGCGCATTTTGACATGATGGCTATCTATCCACATTTTGAGATCCAGAACAAGATTGTTTCAATTTACAATAACTCCACTGACCATTGCCTTGTTGAAGCAGACAAAAAATAGTCTAGAGAAGTGAATGAAGCCCCGTTTACATCACCAGTTACATGTAGTGACAAAGCGTTCATTTTCAACTTAGAGCGCTGCACTGTTGCATGTGTCGCTAAAGAGATGGCAATTTCCAGTGACACATGCAGCAGTGACCATTGGCAACACAATGTGGCCATGTCCAGTGACTCGACAAATTTGAGAAATTATTAACATGCAAATGAGCAGTGAATTTCAGGATCGCCTACCAATGAAAGTAAAGTGAGTGGAGTCCCATGATCCATCAAGATACTGTAGTGCATTGGTCTCAAACTGGAGGGCCACAGCTCTGCACATTTTTGCACCAAACCTAATCAAATACACCTGATCCAGCTAATCAAGATATTTAGGATTGCTAGAATCTTCCAAGCAGTTGTGAGTTAGAGCTGGTTGGAGCTGGAATTTTACTCTATCCAGTGTTGCTTCAGTAACATAAAAAACATGCATTTTTATGCACTGGTTCCTTTTATATATCATATTTTACTCCAGAATGTTTATATTTAGTGGAAAGAAAACTTAATGTCATCAACAAATAATGGCATCTGTGACAACCATTACTGTGAATGCACCCATTTTCGAAATCACCACCAGGTGGCACAAAGGGATGGTTTGCAACACTGCTCAGTAAGGTTGGAATTTTTTACATTTTACTTGTAAAAATGAAGATAAAATAATGAAATAATTTACTGGTAGTAATAATAATAATAATAATAATGATAATAATAATAATAATAAAGCATTATAACAATCTTGGCCAATTATTTATAATGTAAATGCTTAAGCCCTGTGTGTCAAGTCAAGTCAAGTCACCTTTATTTATATAGCGCTTTTACCAATACAGATTGTGTCAAAGCACTTAACAGTATCAAATTGGAGGACAGAGTGTCAGTAATATATAATAAGATTAAACATTTAATTTTCAGTTAAAGGCATTTCATTATTGAATTCAGAGATGTCATTGTCTAGCTCAGTTTAGTTTAAATAGTATAGGAGCAATCAAATCGGCGATAATCGCTAGAAATGAGGTGTCCCCAACTGAGCAAGCCAGAGGCGACAGCGGCAAGGAACCAAAACTCCCTCTGAGACAGAATGGAGAAAAAAACCTTGGGAGAAACCAGGCTCAGTCGGGGGGCCAGTTCTCCTCTGACCAGACGACACCCACAGTTCAAAAGTTTCAGGTTCTAACAATAGTAGTATTATGTAGTTAGGTATTTATTATATTTTTAGTTATATTTCTTAGTTTTAGTGTATTTTAATTGAGGTCTCTGGGGGTCATCTGGGTGTCCTGGTCTCCGCTGACGATCAGGGCTGCAGACATCATCTCTTGGTGCTGATCCACCATCTGATCATAGGAAAGAAACAGACAAATATTAGCGTAGATGCCATTCTACTTACGATGTAGCGAGTACACCGTGTGTTGTGGGAAGTGTTCCCGGTTCCGGTTGATCTAATTAATGCAGCCTAACAATCCTTTAACGGATTTGAATAATAGAAGCGTATTAGTGTGTTATGTGTACGCCAGGGTAAAGAGATGGGTCTTTAATCTAGATTTAAACTGACAGAGTGTGTCTGCCTCCCGAACAGTGTTAGGTAGATTGTTCCAGAGTTTGGGTGCTAAATAGGAAAAGGATCTGCCGCCCGCAGTCGATTTTGATATTCTAGGTATTATCAAACGGCCAGAGTTTTGAGAACGCAGCGGACGTGGAGGACTATAATGCGATAAGAGCTTGCTCAAGTACTGAGGAGCTAAACCATTCAGGGCTTTATAAGTAATTAACAAGATTTTAAAATCTATCCGATGTTTGATAGGGAGCCAGTGCAGTGTTGACAGAACCGGGCTAATATGGTCATACTTCCTGGTTCTAGTAAGGACTCTAGCTGCTGCATTTTGGACTAACTGTAGTTTGCTGATCAAGCGTGCTGAACAACCACCCAATAAAGCATTACAATAGTCTAGCCTTGAGGTCATAAACGCATGAACTAACATTTCTGCATTTGACGTTGAGAGCATAGGTCGTAATTTAGATATGTTTTTGAGATGAAAAAACGCAGTTTTACAGATGCTAGAAACATGGCTTTCAAATGAAAGATTGCTATCGAACAGCACACCTAGGTTCCTGACTGATGAAGAAGAATTGACAGAGCAGCCATCAAGTGTTAGATAATGTTCTAGGTTATTACATGTGGGGTTTTTAGGTCCGATAACTAACACCTCTGTTTTTTCAGAATTTAGCAGTAAAAAATTACTCGTCATCCAGTTTTTATATCGACTATGCATTCCGTTAGTTTCTCAATTTGGTGTGTTTCACCGGGCCGCGAAGAAATATAGAGCTGAGTATCATCAGCATAACAGTGGAAGCTAACACCATGTCTCCTGATAATATCTCCCAAGGGTAACATGTAAAGCGTGAAAAGTAATGGCCCTAGTACTGAGCCTTGAGGTACTCCATACTGTACTTGTGATCGATATGATACCTCTTCATTCACTACTACGAACTGATGGCGGTCAGATAAGTACGATTTGAACCATGCTAAGGCACTTCCACTAATGCCAACAAAGTTTTGTAGTCTATTCAAAAGAATGTCGTGGTCGATAGTGTCGAACGCAGCGCTAAGATCCAGTAGAACTAATAAAGAGATACAACCACGATCAGATGATAGAAGCAGGTCATTTGTAACTCTAATGAGAGCAGTCTCAGTACTATGATATGATCTAAATCCTGACTGGAATTCCTCAGAGATATCATTTTTCTCTAGGAAGGAATATAATTGTGAGGATACTACCTTTTCTAGTATCTTTGATAGAAAAGGGAGATTTGAGATCGGTCTATAATTAACTAGGTCTTTGGGGTCAAGTTGTGGTTTTTAATGAGAGGCTTAATAACAGCCAATTTGAAGGTTTTGGGGACATATCCTAATGACAATGATGAATTAATAATAGCCAGAAGAGGATCTATGACTTCTGGAAGCAGCTCTTTTAGTAGTTTCGATGGAATCGGGTCTAACATACATGTTGTTGGTTTAGATGATTTAACAAGTTTATACAATTCTTCCTCTCCTACAGTAGAGAATGAACGGAATTGTTCCTCAGGGAATCTATAGTGCGCTATCTGATGCGATACTGTAGCTGACGGCTGCAAGGATACAATTTTATCTCTGATAGTATCGATCTTGGAAGTAAAATAGTTCATAAAGTCATTACTGCTATGCTCTTGGGAAATGCCAACACCTGTTGATGCTTTATTTTTCGTTAATTTAGTCACTGTATTGAATAAATACCGAGGGTTATGTTTGTTTACTTCTAGAAGAGACGAAAAGTAATCAGATCTAGCAGTTTTTAATGCTTTTCTGTAGGATAGGGTACTTTCCCGCCAAGCTAAACGAAATACCTCTAATTTAGTTTTCCTCCAGCTGCGCTCCATTTTCCGGGCTGCTCTCTTTAGGGCGCGAGTGTGCTCATTATACCACGGTGTTGGACTCTTATCCTTAATCTTCCTTAAGCGTAAAGGAGCAACCGCATCTAAAGTGCTAGAAAAGAGAGAGTCCATAGTTCCTGTTACATCATCAAGTTGTTCTGAGCTATTGGATAAACTGAGGAACTGAGATAAGTCAGGAAGATTATTTATAAAGCAATCTTTTGTGGTGGAGGTAATGGTTCTACCATATTTGTAACAAGAAGTTGGCTTTACAGCTTTAGCTATATGGAATATACAGGAGACTAGATAATGATCTGAGATATCATCGCTCTGCTGCAAAATTTCAACCCCACTAACATCAATTCCATGTGACAGTATTAAATCTAGAGTATGATTTCGACAATGAGTAGGTCCTGACACATGTTGTTTAACACCAATAGAGTTTAGAATGTCTATAAATGCTGATCCCAACGAATCTTTTTCATTATCAACATGGATATTAAAATCACCAACAATTAGGACTTTATCTGCAGTCAGCACTAACTCAGACAGAAAATCAGAAAATTCTTTAATAAAGTCTGTATGGTGCCCTGGTGGCCTGTATACAGTAGCCAGTACAAACATCACAGGGGGTTTATCATTAATACTTGTTTCTTTGGATAACGTTATATGGAGCACCATTACTTCAAACGAATTATACTTGAAGCCCGACCTTTGAGAGATACTGAAAATATTTCTATAAATTGTAGCAACACCTCCCCCTTTACCTTTTGGACGCGGTTCATGTTTGTAACAGTAATCTTGGGGTGTAGACTCGTTTAAAGTAATGTAATCATCTTGTTTTAGCCAGGTTTCTGTCAGACAAAGCACATCTAGTTTATGGTCAGTGAACATATCATTTACAAAAAGTGCTTTTGAAGAAAGGGATCTAATATTCAATAAGCCAAGCTTTATCAAGTCTTTATCTGTATTATATCGTTTTTTTATTTGTTGAACTTCCATTAAATTGTTACTGTTACATTGGTTTGGATGTTTTCTGTATTTTCTAGTTCGGGGAACAGACACAGTCTCTATAGAGTGATATCTAGGTGAAAAAGTTTCTATGTGCTGAGAATTAACTGACTTCTGTGACGTGAGGCGGCTAGCAGACGATCGGTTTAGCCAGTCTGTCTGTGTGTCCCTTAGTCTTGGTTCCAGTATTGTACATTAAACTCCCTTGCTATGTGTGTGTTTCCTGCTTGTTCCTGTTTGGCATTATTTGGAATAATAAAGACAGTTGAATGTGAATCTCCTTCATCTCTGTGCTCCTTCGTCTCCAACACAGTAGCAGAGCGTGACAGAATACTGGAAACAAACTGAAAGTGAGTGGTGCCTTTTCCCCGTATTTGTTTTCTGTTTTTAGAAGTCTTTTGTATTCCTTGTTTTTTCCTGCGGCATGGAAACTGCTGCACGATTCGCTGCCATAGCCCGTCGAGATCTCCCCTTCTTCGATAACGGCGAGGAATTCTTTGGGCTCGCCGCCGCGGTGACGGCATTGTAGGATGCCACCATCAATTCATTGTTCTGGCTCAAGGCCAACTACAATCGCCCTGTGGACCTCCCAGAGAGTCCGGGTACGAGATAGAACCAAGCTCCTGACCAGAGTCGAGAAATGGCTCTAGCCCCAGACCAGAGTCAAGTCATTTCCCCAGAAGTATTGTCCACAGGAGCTATTCTTGTCACTCTTGTCAGTCATGTCTTGTCTGTTGGGGTTCCTGAGAAGTGGACTGCTTCTCTTGTCATGGGCGCGGAGGCCATTCCCAAGCCGCTTGCTTCTCCGGTTGCCTCAATGGAAGTGGTTCCTGAGTGCACCCTTGAAAAGGTCCCTGTCACCCCGTTCAGCCCATCGAGGGCTGTGGGTCTCATGTTTGGCCTAGAGGAGGCCTCCGATTCCGAGCCAAGCCCAGTGAGGGCTCCTGTTCCTGAGGATAGCCCTGAGAGGGTTCTTGTTCCTGATTTTAGCCCACGTAGGGCTCCTGATCCCGAGTTAAGCCCAAGGAGGGCTCCCGATTCCTTGTTCAGACCAGGGAGGTCTTCTGAACGCCAATTGAACCCCGTAAGTTTCCCCAAGGATTTTTTTTTTTTTTAGGGGGGAGGGTTCCGGCTGTAGTGGCCGGGCCGAGGGGACATGCATGCAGCACATGCATAACAGTCCTGAGTGAATAAGAATAAAGCGCAGATATGCTGTTCTGAAAGGATGTCGGGAACTATATATTGTTAGACCACCTGCTCCCTTTCAAATTACAGCAAAGTTATCAATCGCTCCCGCGTTTTATTCGGGAATTTAATCCCGCATCGCAAGAAATCTTTTTAATACTAATAATATCAATGGCCCGTTTCCGCCATTGAATAAAAAATAAAAAAGGTAATTGTGACTTTTTATCTCACATTTCTGCCTTTTTTTCTCATAATTGTGTGATACAAACTAGCAATTCTGACTTTTTTTCAGAACTGTGAGATATAAACTCACAATTTTGACTTTCTTTCTCAGAATTGCAAGTTTATTTCTCGAAATTCTGACTTTATAACTCGCACTTGCGAGTTTATATCTCACAATTCTGTGAAAAAAGTCAGAATTGTGAGATGAAAAAGTCTTTTCATCGTTTTTTTATTCAGTGGCGGAAATGGGCTTATAGAATACAGATGTGTGTATTCTGCAGTTCGCTGGTTTATTTTGCACCATTTTTTTTTCTTTTAGATAGAGCATGTCTATTTTACACTGAGCAACCAGTAGTGTGTGTGTGTGTGGGGGGGGGGGGGGATAAATGTGTGAATCGCTTGCTCTTTCGTATGGAGAGCGTCTGATGAGCATTTAAAACTTGCAGAGCAGGTTTAGGTAAAGTGTCTGCTTTAGGATAAATGCCTCGTTTGGCAAAATATATTGCAGTAATAAGAAACTGTCCCGAGACTTCATGTAGACCTAATCATTTTTACTTTCATTTTAATTCCAGCATTACGGACTGACATTTGCAGTCAAAACCTGAAATATAAATCCTCACAGAATGTATTCATTACCAATATATTGAATCATCTCTTTATATTTTTTTTAAATACCTAAAAATAGAGTCTAGACATTTGGGAAATACATGTGTTTATCATGAACACTTGTTTCTCTGGATAACGTTATATGAAGCACCATTACTTCAAACGAGTTATACTTGAAACCCAACCTCTGGGAAATACTAAAAATATTGCTATAAATTGTAGCAACACCCCTCCCCCTTTGCCTGTTGGACACAGCTCATGTTTATAACAGTAATCTTGACGGGTAGACTCGTTCAAAATGATGTAATCATCAGAGCACATCTAGGTTATGATCAGTGAATGTATCATTTACAAAAATCACTTTTGTAGAAAGGGACCTAATATTCAATAAGCCAAGCTCTATCATTTGTTTCTCCATATTACATACATTTTTTATTTGTTGAACATCAATTAAATTGTTACTCTTAAATTGGTTTGGACATTTTTGTATTTTCCATTTCGCTGAACACACACAGTCTCTATAGTGTGATATCTAGGTGAAAGGGTCTCTATGTGCTAAGAATTAACCCTCTGGGGCCGGTTGCACCAGCTGGACGTACACCCGGTCGTAAGGCTAGGCTGGACGTAAAATGTGCTTTAAGTCATGCATAGAATTTATACCCGTTGCACCATCTCGGCGTAGTGCTACGTTTGACACTAAATCTTATGCCTAGTCAGAGGTAGGTGTAAAGTGAAAACTCATGATTTGCTCGGACATTATTAGTTTTTAGGATTCATGTCTGTTAATTATTAATTAGTTAATTATTACTGCAGACGTGAACTGCAGTGTTTATGGTCTTTTCAGGCAGGTTAAGCGATATCAATCACGGAGCTCGGTGTTGACTATAACTGTCACGGGTCCGGGAGGCACGGGAACCAGGAACGAGGAGACGAGAATTTAGCAATACGTGAGTTTATTATCCAGACAGGAACACAGATCACAGGTAGGTAAGACATTCAAAGACCGACAAACATAGACTGCAAGGACTGGGGTTTATAAAGACAGGACAATTACCGAACTAAGGAGACACACCTGGAATCAAATTAACACAATCAGATAGGAGGAAACTGGGTCACAGGGAACACATGAGGAGCAAAAACACAACAAAACAGTCCAGGGGCGTGACAATAACACTCTGTCGACATTAATTGAACTAATAAAAAAATATTAAAGTACATCTTGTAATTATACAGTAAAATATTACATATGATCTGGGATTATTAAAAGAAATGTAGCCTACCATTCCACATCTTGCTTGGAAGGACAGTATGCTTGGAAATATTTCATGTCTTTAATTCCATTCATTATTTGCAGCGTGCCTGCCATTCAATAATCGCAGTAATTTTGTGCTTTGTTGTTTTTAATCAGAGATAAAAGTATCAGCTTTCAAACTCTGTCAGTTTTATCACAAAATACTAACTATAAATGTGGTTTTCCAGCCACAGAAAGACGTCACGTAAAGTCACATTTGGCTACCTCAGGAAAGACATTCATTGTACATATAACCTCGATTGTCAGCTAGAAAATAAATAACTAGAAAAAAGCCTTGTATTGCATTCATTATATTTTACTTATCCTGCC
This sequence comes from Acrossocheilus wenchowensis, assembly GCA_029620275.1. Taxonomy (NCBI): domain Eukaryota; kingdom Metazoa; phylum Chordata; class Actinopteri; order Cypriniformes; family Cyprinidae; genus Acrossocheilus; species Acrossocheilus wenchowensis. The sequence goes on from CM056145.1 coordinate 58,664, forward strand.
GCCTTCATTTTTAATGTTTTTTTTTTTTTAAATCTGTCATGGGAATGTGCAGGGAGACTATATAAAAATGCGGACTTGTTAGAAAATGTTTACTCGATGAAATCATGGCGCGGTGGCTTCACTTGTTATGATGTCTTGAGCAATTCAGTTCTATATTAGTAGTTGTAGCCATTGCAGCGTGAACGTCATCTCAGATTTATCTATAACTGCGGGAGAATGTGTCAGCGTGGACGTGCATCGTCTACGCCGGGCTTAGCTGCGCCTGATCGTAGTTTTAGTTGGTGCAACAGGTCTAAATATTTATTGTAAAGCTGGATGTTGCAAAGCCCAGCGTTGGGCTTACACCCAACTTTTTACGTCTAGCTGGTGCAACCAGCCCCTGGGGTCTGAGGGTGTTTTGGGGCTCCGGAGAAGTTTTGACATGCCCTGACATTTGTGCTTTTTTCAGTTGCTTATAAACATTTTAATGGCTGAAGTCTAAAAACAATGCATTCAGCACAAACTGGGCTACAATAATATGTGAGCAGCATGTACGTATGTTATTGTGTTTTTGAGAAAACAACGTTTATGCGTGGTTTGAAAAAAACTAAAATTTTAAAGTAACTGAAATAAGGCCATAAAACACATACAGAACATTTGTTCACAAGACTTTTGAGTACTGGTTCTTGTAGCCTAGAATATTTGCTTCAAAATGATCTGAAAATAATCTAACTCACTCATTCAGAGAAAACAATATATTGATTTAAATATTCTATGTCACTTTTTGAGTAGAAAGGGTCTATGCGACAGGGAGTGACCTATCCTGGATAATGCTGTGACTGACAACTGAGAAGACAAAGGCCCGCATAATGAGCTCCATAATGAGCCATAATCACTGAGAGAGAAGAGTTACAAGAAAGAATGTGAGGGAAAAAGAAATGTGTATACATATAACTATCACATAAAATAACTTGAGATTCACTTGCGAGTGCAGTTAAACAGTGTATTAGGAACAAACAAACAAATAAACAACAGAAGAGTCAAGACATTGTGGGTGCAATATCCAAAATATCCAAAACAGTGGCAGGAAACTGGAACCCAGGAAAACGGGAGACATCAGAAACTGCATGAGAAAACACAAAACAGACGTGAGCAACACAATGAACAGACAAAGACAAAGCAAACATGGTGACAATACATACACTACCAGTCAAATTATTTAAACAGTAAGATTTGTAATGGTTTTTTTTATAAAAAGTGTCTTCAGCTCACCAAGCCTGCATTTATTTGATCCAAAGTACAGCAAAAACAGTACATTATATTTATTATAATACATAGGCCTACATATTGTTATTATTCAAAATAAATAAATAAAGCACCCCCACCCCCACTAAAATTAATAAATAAGTGGGCATGTTGATAGGCTTATCAGGAGCAACTACAGGTGCTGGTCATATAATTAGAATATCATCAAAAAGTTGATTTATTTCACTAATTCCATTCAAAAAGTGAAACTTGTATATTATATTCATTCATTACACACAGACTGATATATTTCAAATGTTTATTTCTTTTGATTTTGATGATTAGAGCTTACAGCTCATGAAAGTTAAAAATCAGTATCTCAAAATATTAGAATATTTACATTTGAGTTTGAATAAATTACCATCCCTACAGTATAAATTCTGGGTATCTCTTGTTCTTTGAAACCACAATAATATAGAAGACTGCTGACTTGGCAATGATCCAGAAGACGAACATTGACGCCCTCCACAAAGAGGGTAAGTCACAGAAGGTCATTACTGAAAGGTGTGGCTGTTTACAGAGTGCTGTATCAAAGCATATTGAACTGTAACAAAGCAAAGTTGACTGGAAGAAAGAATTTGGGTAGGAAAATGTGCACAAGCAACAGTGATGACTGCAAGCTTGAGAATACTGTCAAGCAAAGCTGATTCAAACACTTGGGAGAACTTCACAAGGAGAGAACTGAAGCTGGAGTCAGTGCATTAAGAGTCACCACGCTCAGACGTCTTCAGGAAAAGGGCTACCAAGCCACTTCTGAACCAGAGACAACGTCAGAAGCGTCTTACCTGGGCTGTGGAGAAAAAGAACTGGACTGTTGATCAGTGGTCCAAAGTCCTCTTTTCAGATGAAAGTAAATTTTACATTTCATTTGGAAATCAAGGTCCCAGAGTCTGGAGGAAGAGTGGAGAGGCACAGAATCCATGTTGCTTGAAGTCCAGTGTGAAGTTTCCACAGTCTGTGATTGATTGGGCTGCCATGTCATCTGCTGGTGTGTGGTCCACTGTGTTTTCTGATGTCCACAGTCAACGCAGCCATCTACCAGGAAATTTTAGAGCACTTCATGCTTCCTTCTGTTGACAAGCTTCATGGAGATGCTGATTTCATTTTCCAGCAGGACTTGGCACCTGCCCACACTGCCAAAGGTGCCAAAAGCTGGTTCAATGACCATAGTGTTACTGTGCTTGATTGGCCAGCAAACTCGCCTGACCTGAACCCCATAGAGAATCTATGGGGTATTGTCAAGAGGAAGATGAGAGACACCAGACCCAACAATGCAGAAGAGCTGAAGGCCACTATCAGAGCAACCTGGGCTCTCATAACACCTGAACAGTGCCACAGACTGATCAACTCCATGCCACGCCGCATTGCTGCAGTAATTCAGGCAAAAGGAGCCCCAACTAACTATTGAGTGCTGTACATGCTCATACTTTTCATTTTCATACTTTTCAGTTGGCCAAGATTTCTAAAAATCCTTTCTTTGTATTGGTCTTAAGTAATATTCTAATATTTTGAGATACAAAAACAACATTTTATAACTGAGAAACTAAATTATTATTGTTAAGCTTATTATAAACATGTTTGAGCTGGTATTTGTAAACGGAGTAGGCTACTTCACAGTAAAGATTGGTCTAAACTTTCTTAGACATTACTTTTATATCATTGTTTATAGAACATATAACTATCCTCAGGTCATGCAACATTTAAATGCATTGAAATGTTGCCTATCATATTTCAAAATGTTGCACGCGATTTCGCACATTTTATTCTGGAGTTATAGTTTGGGAAAAGTTCACCTAGTAAATGCCTTCAACTTTGTCACAACAACACACTATCGAATGACAATATGAAACATTACTTACTCGGTATAAAATATCTCCTCCTCCGCCGGCTCCAGCTGTGCTCGCGTTCGGTTTATGAGGTAAATAAAGCTTTTTCCTCTCAGCGCGTCTTCTCGCAGTAAATACAAGGCTTTTTCCAGCGCGTTTCTGAGGTAAATATAACTCTTTTTCCTCTCAGCGCGTTTCTGAGGTAAATACAAGGCTTATTCCTCACAGCGTGTTCTTCTAAAACTGAAAAGTATCCGAGATGAACGCATTGCTGCTTTGTTTACAGTGGTGTGGGCGTTTACATGCCGTGTGGCTCAAGTGGAGATTTGTAATAACAAAAGCGCGAGCAACGCGAGGGCGTGACCTATTATTAGAGATATGAGACCAGATGGAAAAACTGGACACAGAATATTTGTTTTCGGTAAGACTTACTTCATTTAACAGTAGACATGTCAAGCTTTCTATAGATATATTTCTCATGTCTCTGTGTGAAGTATTTGCTGAGTTACAGTTCATTTTAGTGACATGTTTCAAAAAGCAGTTCGCGGAGACGGAGAAGACAGAGAGCACACCCTGTTTGTTTTCTTTATTCTTCAAAAGCACAAAGTTTAGTTGTTATTATGAGTGTACACAAATAAAAGTAGACCCCTTACAGATTCGAATGGTGTTTTGCTCTTATCTGTACGATCAAAAATGGCAGAGTAATTCAAGCTCATTTCGGCCTTATCAGGAAAATCTGCCCTAACCGTTTGTCGACCCCAGAGGGTTAACTGACTTCTGTCACATGAGGAGGGTAGCAGATGGTCGTTTTAGCCAGTCTGTCTGGTTCCTGCTCTGGATCCCTGTTTGGACCAACGTGATCTCACAGAATTCTGTGTAATGTTCACGGACTTAATTAACCTCCGAATCTGTGGTGGCATCACGGAATCACCGAAAATTCCGTGATGGGCTCACAGAAAAAATTCCGTGATGGGCTCACAGAAGTGATACCAATGTAAGTCAGTGACAGGCATCAGCCGTGCTCCACGCACGGAAACCCTTAGCATCAATATGCCGACGCGATACTGGGAAATTTATCGTCATCATTATTGTTCAGAACTGGGTAGGTTTAGGGTAGGGGCTGTCAGGTACTCCAGTGAAAGTATAACTGCATCGGAGTCACTCTTTTTACGTTGAACCAGTGAATCCGTGCATGGACCACGGCTGATGCCTCCTGTGAGCCCATCACGGAATTTTTCGGCGATTCCGTGATGCCACCACAGATTCGGGGTTAATTAAGTCCGTGAACATTACACGGAATTCTGTGAGATCAGGTTGGTTTGGACCTAGTGATGCTTTATCTTTTAATTCTTATAATCTTGATACTGGTTATTTTGCCCATTACTCCTTGTGTAAGGAACCTGGGTGTTTTATTTGATCCCAGTCTAAAGTTTGCTAAACAGATAAACAGTCTGGTTAGGTCATGCTTTTTTCATCTGCGACGTTTGGCAAAATTTTTAGTTTGGCTTACTTTTAGTGATCTCTGTGTTTTGTTCTGCGACTATGATGCCTCACAGTCACCCAGAACCAGATGAGTCCTCTGCACAATCTAACTTTGCTGCAGCATGGAACAACCTGCTGGTTCATCTGGCCAGAGGCCCCCCAACTGAGCCTGGTTTCTCTCAAGGTTTTTTTCTCCATTCTGTCACCGATGGAGTTTTGGTTCCTTGCCGCTGTTGCCTCTGGCTTGCTTAGTTGGAGACACTTAATTACCAGTGATATTGATTGCACAGATACTATTTAAACTGAACTGAACTGGATGAGGACATCACTGAATTCAATGATGAACTGCCTTTAACTGAAAATTGAGTGTTTACTATTGGCCTTTTGCATTGACACTTTTTTCCTATTTGATGCTGTAAAGCTGGTTTGACACAATCTGTATTGTTAAAAGCGTTATATAAATAAAAGTGCCCTTTTGAGAAAAGAGAGGAAGCACAAATTTAAAAATTGCATAGGCCGAAAACTTTTATTAAAATCTGGTGGTGAATTATCCCTTTAGCAAACTTGACAACTTGTGTATATATTTGTGTATATTTTGTGATAATGGGAAAGAAGTGATATGTACTGTTGCATCTGTTTCTCTGTGTGCTCAGTGTCTCAGATGATGTCTGACCGGATACCAAAAGAGCTAAAGAGTATTAAAGTCCCAGTGGTGCAAGGTGGGATGGGCATCGGGTTGGGGACCGTAGGCTATGTCATCTCAAAGTCAGTACACAGTCACAAATACTAAATATGTCTATTCAAACAACAAATTCACTAAATTCAGTCAGTAGTTCTTATATGCATCACATGTAATAAACAGCTGTTTTAGCTTACAATAAATTATTGTGTTTACTTGAGTATATTCCATAAACAGTGAACAAATGTGTTTTTTTTCTTTTCTTTCCAGCATACATGTTGGGCAGTGCAGCATGTCACACCCATCGATGGAGTTTGTAAAAGGAACAGGTGTATCTGTGGAGGTCAATCACCTCACAATAGTCATCTCAGGCAGCTGGTCAGCAGAGTATGCCATCTTGTAAGTGCACAAGTGAATCATGGGAAAAGATTGCAATCATATGCAATCACCTCAATTGCACCACAGGTGATCTTGGAAACAGATAACTTGTTCTAAAAAAACAAAAAATCATGAACAGGATCTTTGATCGTATAAACTGTATTATGTGATGCAACTAGTATTATTGGATAGCACCATTCACTTATGTCAGTGACACTCACCTCTTTTTGGACTTTAAAGTGTTAGTTCATCCAAAAATGAAAAATCTGTGATCAATTACTCACATCAGGTCTTTCCAAACCTGTAAAACTTTCATTCACCTTCAGAACGCAAATGAAGTTGTTTTTAATGTAATCGGAGACATTTTTGTCCATACATTGAAAGTCTGTTCACCCAAAACTCTGATGCTTCAAAATGATCATAAAGAGATCGTAAAAGCCATATGAACTAGGGGTGAGATGAGACACTTAACTCAAGAGACGAGACACAAGACTGGGTTCACAAGAATGAGATAAGCTCAAACAGAGACCAGAGCTAAGTGGTGGTTACAACTACACAGCCCAGCCTAAGATGGGTATGAAATCGAGAGACTATTGTATGTTGCCTAATTTGTGCAAATCAGAGAGCTTGTGTTTTACTTTTGCTTTCAAATTCACGATCGCATGTCCTTTGTGTATAGGGAGCCGCAGTGCTAAGCACACATTCTACAATATAAGACATTTTTCAGATGCTTAACCCCGTAGTATACATCGGCTGTCACCTTCTGCAATGGTCCGCATCAGCTAATTTTCATCATCAGAAGGGTCCGTGGACATCCACTCACCCCGTCCACCTGCAGCCCAATTTTGAGGCTGTGCATACAACAGCACATATGCAAATGATTTGAGCGCTTGAAAAAAAGTCCACTATATATTAGTGAGGGTGAAATTAGCATTGAATGTGTCACTGGTATGTTTATATTACAGTGGGCACTGTCGTTTTGCTTTTTTTTGGAAATAAAAAAAACCCATTTAATTAATTTGGATAATGGTTGCTTCAATTGTAAATTATTGTAAATGTCTGCTCTGATCATCCAGCACGAGTTGCATAGTCGCACACAGTGCAGCAAGAATCACAGTTCATTGACCACATGAATGACTGACAAGACCATGGTAGAGGTTGCGCAACAGAGCCTAAAGGCCCAGGGATACTTCATTTTCTGCATTCCACTCTGTCTCACAATCGAGTGCACAAGCCTTTCAAAGTTTACTCATTTGGCTTTGATGTGTTCGCATTCAAGATGTGCTATCAGGCATGGACAATTATTATATATATGTATATATATATTAATGCTGTCAATCGATTCAAAAATTTAATCGCATTAATCACAGTCATGGACTGTGATTAATCATGATTAATCACGAATTTAAGATACTAGGATTTACCTGTAAATATGTTGAAAAAGAAACGCATGACAAACTAGTTTAAGGAAACAGAACCTTTCACACCTCCTCCAGGTATGAGACATAATCCTTATTATTCTTTTATCATTATTCTTTTGTTTTTATTCAGCAATAAAACGTTTACCAAGCCACATCACTTCAATCCCAGTATACATTTACCCAACTATTATCAAAAGTATTTCTAAATAAACACGACAAAACATTTCTTGCGACCTTACGTGAAGTATTATAACAAAATGCATTATGAAGAAGAATTGGACCTGTTTTGCAGCTGCATTAAAGCTAACATTAGCATCATGCTACATAACACAATTTATGAGATTAATAGTGCACTTTTACTCAGAACTCACTTCAAACCACCATCGAGTGTTTGTAATAACTTCTTTTTATGATCACATGTGGAATTTAATCATTTACTGTTGTTAAAATATGCTATTTATAACCTTTTATATCACTGCACAAATTAGCATTTCAGATGTACACATTTCTAAAAAAAAAATCACATACAGACCATATCCTATCGTAATCGTGTGTTTATTATCTTATATATTCTATAGTGGCTGTTGTCATGTTTATTTCTGCTGTGTAAAAGCCTTAACATGTATGTTCTAGCTGAAACTCACGTTGTTTGTGATGTTACAACCGCCTCTCCATTCTTAAGTTACCAGGTATACATTCCAAGTATAACACACATTAGTAAAAGGATCTATTTTAATTTTTATTTGTCTATATACACTTTGGTCGGTCGCGGTACATTATAAAAGTAGCCCCAAAAAACGCAAACCACGGCTCTGTAATTTTTCCCGCGACTGTATTTTCAAAATAGCCTACTTGTGCCGCTGCCCTGGCAACACTGGTTCACTGTACCCTCATCACGCAATGATAGATAACCTTCCGCGCTGCGATGACGGGAAGAAGTTAGGGTCAAACATTATCAAGCGATTTAATTTGCATTAAAAAAAATTAAAGCGTTAAAATTGTTTGATTAATCGCACGCGTTAACGTTGACACCCCTAATATATATTGTAACGGGGTGAAGAATCACACAACAAGGGGAAGTCAATAAATGCCCGGAGGGTGAGTTTATTGAAGGGTTTTTTAGGGTGCAGACTTGTTTTAGTGTATAAATGCAGATCAAGAGTTAGCGTGGAGTCTTCTGGAGACATGTCTCACCAGTGTGTGTGTTGCAGCGGCTTATCATACCCTGCCGTGACGAGCCTCAGGTGCGCCTGGCCAGCCCCGTGACGAGGACGTGCAGGTGATCCTCATTGGTTTCCAGGGCGACGCTGATGAGCGCTCGGGACACCCATCACACCCCCAAGCGTCGTCCTGGGTCCGCGGGAGAATGGGGAGACTGGGGCTTGGTGGGGATAAACCCTGACAGACATGCGAAAGCTGCCCAGATCCGGGAGAGTCCATCTGTGTTGGCGTTGGCCGTCCCTGCCCGGTGTCGCACAACGAAGTGGAAATCCTGGAACGCCAGGAACCACCTCGTCACACACGCGTTGGTGTTCTTTGCCCGCGCCATCCACTGTAGAGGGGCATGATCCGTGATGAGGGTGAACTTACGGCCGAGGAGGTAGTACCTGAGCTCCAGGACTGCCCACTTGATGGCCAACGACTCCTTCTCGACCGTAGCGTAGCGTTGTTCCGCAGGGGACAGCTTTCGGTTGATGTAGACCACCGGGTGTTCCTCACCGTCCTGTATCTGTGAGAGAACGGCTCCTAACCCGGTGTCGGACGTGTCGGTTTGTACCAGGAAGGGACAGTTAAAGTCTGGGGCTCGCAGGATAGGCTCTGAGGTGAGCGCCGTCTTCACCCGTTGGAAGGCCTCCTCCTCTTCGGGACCCCAGGGCACCTTCTCCGGCTGTCCCTTCCTGGTCAGATCTGTCAGGGGAGAGGCTAAAAAGGAGAAGTTGGGAATGAAACAACGATAATATCCCGCCAACCCCAAAAAGGCTCGTACCTGGGTCTTCGTGGAGGGCTGCGGGGCCAAGAGAATCGAGGTTAACTTCTTCTCTTGAGGTCGGATTAGGCCCCGACCCACCTGGAAGCCCAGGTACCTCGCCTCGAAGAGGGCCAGGTGACACTTGCAGGGGTTGGCGGTCAGTCCAGCCCTCCGTAACTCCAATAGCACCCTCCACAGCTGTGCCAGATGTTCTCTCCAGGTCTCCGAGTGGATGACGACGTCGAGGTATGCAGCTGCGTAGGATTGTTGGGGCCGCAACAGGATCTCCATCATCCTCTGGAAGGTTGCTGGTGCCCCATGCAGACCGAAGGGGAGAACCCGGTACTACCAGTGGCCGCTGGGGGTTGAGAAGGCAGTCTTCGGCTTGGCTTCCTCCGTCAGGGGTACCTGCCAGTAGCCTTTTGTGAGGTCCAAGGTGGAGATGTACCGGGCTCTCCCGAGGCGATCCGGCAACTCATCCACCCATGGCATGGGATATCCGTCAAACTCGGAGACTTCATTGAGCCGACGAAAGTTGTTACAGAAGCGGAGGGTGCCATCTGGTTTTGGGACCATGACGATGGGGCTGGCCCACGGGCTCCGGGAAGGTTCTATCACTCCCAACCTCAGCATCTCTTGTACCTTTTCCTCGATGGCGTGTCGCCGAGCCTCAGGGACACGATAGAGCCGCTGCCTGACGACAGTTCCGGGTGGGGTGCGGACGTCGTGTTGTAGGACCTGGGATCGGGGAGAAGACGTTGGAGAATTGACCGATCAGATGGTGCAGGTCCTTTTTCTGGGCATCCAAGAGCAGGGAGTTCATGTCCACCACCTCGGGGGTTGGATGTGGCCAGGGTGGACAGTTGGGTCCTGGTCCCCACCCAATGCTTCAGCAGGTTAACATGGTACAGCTGGTCTTTCTTCCTTCGGCCCGGGCTGCCTTACTCGGTAGGTAACCGGTCCCACTTTCTCCATCACCGTGTAAGGCCCTTGCCACATAGCGAGAAACTTGCAGGCAGTCGTGGGGACCAGCACCATCACATGGTCTCCTGGTTGGAACTCCCGTGGCTGGGCTGCCCGGTCGTAATGTTGCTGTTGGGCCTGCTGGGCCTTCGTGAGGTGTTCCCGGACTAACGGCATCACTCTGTCGATCCGTTCCCTTATCTCCCGCACATGTTCGATGGTGGACCGATGGGCTGCTGGCTGTTGCTCCCAGGCTTCCTTGGCGACGTCGAGTAGGACGTGGGGCTGTCTTCCGAACAACAGCTCAAACTGGGTGAAGCCCGTCGAGGCCTAGGGAACTTCCCTGATGCCGAAGAGGACAAATGGCAACATTTTATTCCAGTCGCGTCTGTCGTCCATGGCCACTCGATGGAGCATCTGTTTTAGGGTCTGATTAAACCGTTCGACGAGCCCATTGGTCTGTGGGTTGTAGACGGTGGTCTTGATTTGTCATACCTGGAGGAGGCGACAGAGGTCGGCCATCAGCTGGGACATGAACAGAGTGCCCTGATCGGTCAAGATCTCTGACGGTATGCCTACCCGGCTACAGAGCAAGAAGAGCTCTTGGGCGATGGCCTTGGAGGTGGTTTTGCGAAGTGGAATCGTTTCCGGGTAGCAAGTGGCATAATCCACGATGACAAGGATGTGCTCGTGGCCCCGGGCGGACTTCGGCAGCGGCCCTACCAGATCCATCCCTATCCGCTCGAAGGGTATCTCTATTATGGGCAGCGGAATTAGTGGGTTGGGGGGAGGAGTCCGGGGCGAAGTACGTTGGCACGTGGGGCCGGCCTGGCAGAAGCGCTTCATCTCACCGTCCAGTCTGGGCCAGTAAAAGTGATCACGAATCCATTAGATAGTGTTCCGCGCCCCCAGGTGGCCTGCCATCAGATGTGCATGTGCCAACTCCATCACGGTTTCAGTCTTCGACCGGGGGCACGACTAGCAGTTTTTTCTCCTCCCCCCTCTGCTGCGCTACACAGTAGAGTAGACCATTCTGGACCACAAAGTGAGGAACTGGGTGTGGAGGGGGATGCACTTCCTCTCCCTCTCCCTCGATTGTCCTCATCTGGGTCCAACAGTGTTTCAACCGATCATCCCCGTGTTGCTCCTTGGTGCTCCTTTCTCCACTACCTGGGTGGCGGTAGGGCTCCCATCCAGCAACCAATGATGGGCCAATCGGGTCAGGTCAGCGGCCTGGGCACGGGCTGGCAACCGGGTCTTAAATTCCCAGTCATGGAACTGTTGGACTGCAGAGACGGGCGAAAGCCCCACACGGGTCATGATCTCCTTCCTCAGGTTCATCATAGGTTTCACTCAGCGTGGTTGTCTGGAGAAATAGGCTCGTTGCGCCTCTCCTGTCAACAGTGGTGCCAGCACTCGGGCCCATTCCTCCCACGGCCAGCCCTCCTGGGTCGCAATGACCTTGAACATCATTAAGTAGCGCTCTACGTCATCGTGGGCAGACATTTTCAGCAGGAGCTGGGTGGCCTGCACCCGTGGATTGGGCAGTGGGACATGTTGGGCAGCGGCAGTGCGGAGCACGATGATTTCTCGCTCGGATTCCCCCTGGCAAGAGGCCATGTGCTCCACAATTTGTTGTTGATGGATGCTCACCTCAGTGAGGTGTTTTAGTAGTTCCTCCATGTCTGGGGAGGAGCAGCCGCCTGTGGGAAACACGAGCAGAGGTGAGGCAAGACAAAAAAAAAAGTTCTAACTCAAACTCGTGGAGGGGAGGGGGAGGGGGAGGGGGGAGGGGGAGGGGGAGGGAAAAAAGGAAAAAAAGAACAGTTGCTTGTCGGTGATTCTTCACAATCATGCCCGCATTCTCCACCAGTGTAACGGGGTGAAGAATCACACGACAAGGGGAAGTCAATAAATGCCTGGAGGGTGAGTTTATTGAAGGGTTTTTTAGGGTGCATACTTGTTTTAGTGTCGTGGGTTGGTGCTCCGTGCTCCTCGTGCGATCGGTGCTTGTGCTTTCCAGTGGCTGTCCTCCGTGCTGTGCTCGTGTGCTGGGGCTGGCCGGTCAAACGCTGCTTTCTGGAATAAATGCAGATCAAGAGTAATGTGGAGTCTTCTGGAGACATGTCTCACCAGTGTGTGTGTTGCGGCGGCTTATCAAGCCCTGCCGTGACGAGCCTCAGGTGCGCCCGGCCAGCCCCGTGACGAGGACGTGCAGGTGATCATCGTTGGTTTCCAGGGCGATGCTGATGAGCGCTCGGGACACCCGTCACTATATATAATATATATATATATATATATCTCAGTGTTTCCCATATATTGATTTATTTGTGGTGACCCGCCACAATATCAAAACTAACCGCCACAAATTGACTTTTCAAAAAACTTTGACTTCAATGAACAAACATGAGCACTGCTCATTTCAAAATCGAAACACAGTGTGGGTGTTTTTATATCACACTATTTCTGAAGGAAACCGACTGTCTTCAGAAAATTTTGGATATCATTTTCATTTCATCTTGCATGTAATGCCTGATAAAGCAGCATTTGTGAGTGGAGTGCTGCATTGTGTACAGCCGTTACCGGGGAAACCTCTATATCTCCCACTCTAAACGCCCCTCCTGCTGGCAGAGAGTGAATTTCCATATATGCCACCACAAATAGAGTCTGTGGGAAACTGTATATATATATATGTGTATATATATATATATATATATATATATATATATATATTGTGACGGGAGGAGCCAACGACAGACACAGTGGGTGTGGCGTCCGGCCTCGGAGAGGTTTTTATTAAACAAAAATAATAAAATAAAGTGTCCAGGGGGAGAAGAAGTGTCCAAAGAAGGGGGGGGGGATCTGGTGTCCTCGTTGTGCTGCGGGGCTCGTGTAGGAGGGCAGTGTTCCAAAGGGGAAGGGTCCAGGCAAGGGGCGGAGTCCGGTGGCCGCACACGCTCCCGCGGTCCGGGGCACGAGGGGCGGCGGCTTCTCTGGAGCGGCGGCTCTTCCTCTTCTGCCTCTTACTGGGCCATTGGCGGGATGGACGGCCCGGCATCCTGGCCCGACGGCCGTTATACGGGTGCGGCTTGCACGATGACTCTGGAGGTTCCGCGGCTCACATCCTCGGCGGCGCGATGTCCCTCAACGCACCCTTCCTGGACCCACGAGGACACCAGCGTGCATGCACGGGGGAAGAGACCGGTCTCTCGAGGAGAGGCGCGCTCGGCATTTAACGGCGGCGGTGATGAGGCTTTATTCAGTCCAGCTGTGCCTCATCACACGCCGCCAGCCCACGTTGGTCCCACGCCCCTCCTCTCATCCACCCACTCCAGTCGGGAGCCTGGTGAAGGGCGGCGAATAAGGGACGGGGTTGTGATGATGATGAGGGGGAGGGCCACCGATCCGTCACAATATGTATATATATATATATATGTGTGCGTGTGTATATATATATATATATATATGTGTGCGTGTATATATATATATATATATATATATATATATATTATAGATATATAGATATAGATATAGATATATATAGCTGTGGTGTGATGAGAGGTGAACACAGCGAAAACTTAGGCTACAGTAGATGGGGAACCGATTGCATCCCTATGATATTTTGTAAACTGTATTTATGACAAAGAACAGAACTGCACAGATGCAGATATTATTATAAGACTCTTGAAAAAGAACGCGCTGAAAGACAGGGAGGAGTCCATCATAGTCTGCTGCCATTTTAAAAGGGACTGAGGCGATCACGAATTCATGTACAGTTTATGGAGGTATTAGCAAAATTTTAGGGGGGCTGAGTAGTCATTTTATATCACCCCCTATTTATTCTTTAGACCCTTAAAAATGGCCTAGCTACACCCACGGATACAATTAAAAATATGTGGCTGATCAAGCAAAGAAAGAAACAGTGGATGTGTTGTCAACTCTCATAGAGGTGTTTATTAAGTGAAAAGTGCATTGAACCAACAGAATGTGAGGGTCATGCGCAGCCCTTAAACTTATGCCTGTTATTGAGCCTTGGATGCATGCGGATCCGTCACTTATCTTGGTGCACTTCAGTATCAGACAAAGAAAATAAGAGATATATTTAGCATTTAAAGGCAGCAATAATGATCAGGTTAGCACCAGTGATTGCTGCTGCATCTCTCTTTTCTCATGTCTACTCCATGTGTGGCTGCTAAGCAGAGATCTAACAGACAGGGCTAGTCACAAGTGGACTCTGTGGTCAGTAAAGAAGGAAATTGAATATTAAAGGTGCACTGAGCAATTTTTGAAAAAATGCTTTTGACTGCAGTGTCAGACCATGTCCAGACCAGATGCTTTCCAGCGGTAGAGAGAACTCAAGGAGCAGGAAGGCCTAGAATCGGTCACCGAGATTGCGTTGTTTCTTCTTGATAGGTGCATAACATTGATTTTGCATTGTTTCACACAACTCATTTGTTTTGGCTTTTGTTTGAATATGCTTGTGTGTCATCTTTGCTTGTTTTCATGATGGTCGTTATGCCAGGGTTGTGTACATACGTGTGGGGCGGAGATATCAAAATAGTGGCAAGATGCTGTTGTGGTATGGGTGTGTTTGTTTTGGTGCTTTCAAATATCAACATCGTTTGGCAAAAATCGCTTAGTGCACCTTAAACATTGACTGCGTTTACATGCGCACGAATATTGCGATTATTTCCAATAATCAGAGTAAGGACTTAATCGCATTTTGATGTTTACATGTCAAGAGCAAAGCTCTTACTCCCGTTTACATGCAATTTCCATTATTCTTATTATTCGCTAAGAATTGTGGTTAATTTTTTTACTGCCATATTCACATACCCCACTGGACAGCACAAATGATGGACTCAGAAAGAGCAGTGTTACTGGTCGCTGTTTTAATTTATTTACGTCTAATGCATAATGATTTTGTATGGCTGTATTGCACGCTTTTTCGGCGCCATAGAAATGTGATGGGATTTGTTTGCCTACGCTGCCGTCGCGTTCTGCTCGCGGTTTCTGGATGAGGGTAAGGGACAGAGACTGCTGGCAGCTTGTTGTGTTTTCCTCAGAATGCGATGCTTTCTTCCCCTCCATCGTTTCTAATCTCCGTATTACTACAGGTGCGTGTCACGTTATTCATATATGTCACAAGCACATGCGCACTTTGGTCAGAGCGGCAATACTGCGATTAAGGTGTTTACATGCCTGTATATTCCGATTAAAATCGGCGTACGCCACCTATGTTAATATGATTATGCTTGCTGCGATTATGAGCTTAATCACATTATTTAGATCGAAGTATTGCGTTTACATGCGGTAAAGCATAATCGCAATATCGCCAAAATCTCATTATAATCGCATTAAGAGGGTCCATGTAAACGCACTTACTGTTGCTGTAGGCAAATCCATCATAGCAGAGAAAATTAATCATAAATGAAGGTTTTAATCAGTAGTTAGAATTCTAATTCCTGATTTTTTAATCTGTGTTTAAAATAACTTGGTGCAATACAACTTGATTTAAAATAAAACCAAGATCAACAAATCTTTAATTAGCTCTCATCTTTGCTTAATTTAATCCTTACTGGTGCAACCCATTCATAGTTCTTTGAATGTGTAATATGAGGTTTTTTGTTTGTTTGTTTGTTAGTTTTTTGTTCTGTGATTACAGCGGTGTTGGAGGTTTGTTTGATCTGGCTGTGTACAATATAAAAATCAACACCTTCCTCCAGTTAGGGGAGGATGCTGGCCGTCTCTCCATCACCACCGTTTCATGTAGCAGTGATGTAGGAAGTGTAAATATTCAAGTGCATGGAGGTACTAGGTAAGATAATGCACACAACAACCGTGAACATCTGTCATGAATTAATCATGACTGCTGATAACAGAGCTGCTAATAATAGCCATTATATTGTTTTTGACTCTTAAAATGTAACAAATGTATAAAAAGAAGACCAAAAGTCACATTGTCCCTTGTTAAATTCAAGTATCATCCTTTACTTTTCTATCCATTTTTTTCTGCAGCTTTTTTTTACAGCCGTTTGTAAATTCTTTCAAAGGAAGAATCTCAGACATAATACGTAGCGAGGTTTGTATTTTTTTTTTTTTAACCCTTATGCAGTTTTCGGTCATTTCTGACCAGAGAATTTTACATTTTGAATTTTTAAAAATCGTAGCTTCACCAGAATGGTACGAAACTCAGTGACTTTTATGGCACTTGGTATGTGAACACAAAAAAAAATTGAGGGCATGATTCGAAAAAGTTAAGTGGTCGTAAAAAAAATAGTCACACTCATGGTCTTCGGTCAAAAATGACCGACCATAGGAAATGAACTGGAAATGGGAAAAAATGAAAAAAAATACAGAAAATTTGTGTGTGTACAATCTACAAATCCCCAACAATGCAGAAAAACATTGCACAGCAATGAAGGGGTGAAACTCTAAAACATCTAGAGTGCAAAATCAACACATCCACTCATACACAGGCGCACACGCACACACACTATAACCATATAGCCAAAATGAGTTGAGTGAAATAAGAGGTTGAAATCAGATCAGACCCTGAAGGATTAGGCTCTGATAAAGCATTCCTCTTCATTTTTGTTACATTTTTATAGTTTTTTAATGTTCTGTGTAACAAAAAAATATATAAAATTCAAAATACAAAAGAAAAAAAGAAAAAAATATTATTGAACAAAAATATATTAGATTGATTTTACTGAAGAAAAAATAAATACATTTCAGTTGTCTGGTCACTTTTTACTGTGAAGACCATGAGTGTGACTCCCAAATAAGGACTGCATAAGTTAAACAGATTAATCAAATCAACACCATTACTTGTTGCTTGTGATATTTCTCATTCTCTCTCTCTCTCTCTCTCTCTCTCTCTCTCTCCCTCTCTCTCTCCCTCTCCCTCTCCCTCCACCCCCCCCCCCCCCCCCCTCTCGCTCTTAGATTTGCCCAGCAATTAAACAAGCACTCAATGAATTGAAGAGAAATCTACCTGGTACTGGCACAAAACATGGGCCTGATCACAAAATTCTATATTTTCCATAAAGAAAACTATTTTTAGGACCATTTTTTTGCATTGTGGCATTATTTTCACGATCATTAAGGGAAATGTTCATAATTGTTAATTAATTGTTCATAATAATAAATAAGGCATAATTATATTGAATTTGAGTCTGTAAACACTGATTCAACCTAGTGTGGGTTAGAGCAATATTATATATACTCTGTACTGTAGTTTTCTGTACTGTACTTTTTATTTACAATCATGTTGTAGACATAGTAATGTCATTTAGTATATGCATTAGTAATCATGTTCAAATTGATTCTTTCTAGTTAACATACCTGTAGATCAATATATATATCTGAGTATGCCTCTCATATCCTCCCCGGCTGTGACAGACCAAAGCTGTGAATTAGATATTAAGGTAAGGATTTTTATTTAATCTTTTAATAATAATAATGTTAATGATTGTATGTCATTGTAAATTAATCTAATTCATAGTGTTACAATTAAATTAACAGTAAAGATGATATAGGATTCTTCATTGAACTCATCTCATTACATGTTTGGGTGATGGTGCTATAAATCCTTGACCATCCCTGGCTTAGGCACAAAAAGTTGCTTAAATAGGAAAGGTCAAGATACTAAAAATAATAAATACAATACATATAAAAATGCATGCAGTAGTGCAGTGATTTTCAAACCTGTCCTGGAGGCAACCCTGACCAGCACATTTTGAATGTCTCCCTTATTATACACACCAAAAATCAGGGGTGCTTCTCAATTCTTATTTGTGCATCCTCGTTTCCTTTCCTCGCTTCCTTTCCTCGAGTCTTAGCTCCACCCCGCTTAGGATACGAGGGAAGGATGCAAGGAAAGGAAATGAGGACGGAGGAATCAAAGGAACATTGGAATATTCTTGACCACTCAAGCGTCACTTAAAACCGTCATCAGCTGCGCTAAAGGGATCTAACCTTATGTTGTTAAAGTTCGTTATTTAAGGCATTCATAATAAATATTAATAAAGCAAGATGCCCTGTTGAAATATATGACATATGTAGTTTTATTTAAACTGCAAAGGTAAAATATAAATGTAAATTATTGTGAAGGGGGAGGAGAATTTATACGTGCATCACGTTTAGTCAATAAAACATTTCCGCAAAGGGTACACCTGTGTATCCTCGCTCAAGACTCCTCAGGAAGCCTCCTCACTCCTCGATTCTCGCCTCCTCGCGGTGCAGTTAGAGAATTGAGATGTCTTACAAGATGGCTGAGCTCGATCGGTTTCCGGATAATAGGAGGGAGGAGGGATATTGAGAAGCACCCCAGGTCTTGCAGGTCTCTACTAATGAGCTGATGATTTGAATCAGGTGTGATAGATGGAGACATGTAAAATATGCAGGGCAGGGGTGCCTCAGGATAGGTTTGAAAACCACTGCAGTAGTGTAAACTTATTGATGTCTTTATTATTTTAATTTTTTTATGATTAGTTTACTGATTATGAACACAAATTAGGGTTACCATCTCAGGTTACCACTGTAAGTCATCAGAATGTTGTCTCTATGGGAATGCTTCCATATGACTGATATATGAAGCATATGTGAAATCACGCCACTTCTACAGGCCGATAGTGGTCATATGAGGTAAGCGCTCCATATAACTATAAAAGGGTGCCTGCATAAAATGTTGTTTGCTTCTCATTGACTGAAGGAAGAAAGTTAGGCATGCAGGAAGTATGACAAAGCAACACAGCAACTCATTCCCTACTCGGGGAACCAGGGTTACAGTCATAACCCAAGACATTCCCTTTGGAGCACAGTACTCAAACTCAAACCTCTCACACCCAACAGTAACACCTTGGAAGAGGCCACACTCCAAGTAGAGTGGGCTCTGATGTCTAGTCAGGTAATCCAACCACCTCATAGGCTTGGAAAATATTATGCACAACATTGCTTGGAAGCCGCAGAGCTCCAGCTGCATGCTCTGAAACAAAAAAAACAAACAGCTGCTCGGATTTATGCCACTCATTTGTGTGATGGATAATAAATGGTAAAATCCCAAAAAGGCCATAAGAGATTAAGCATCTGCTGTTACACAGATTGAAAAGGACAGAATGCCTGAAGAACCACAAAACATGGAAATCAGGGAGGCACCTTCTGAACAAAATCTGGCCTAGGATGAATAGCTTTGACTCCACCCAGAGCAAATTCTAAGCAGGAGGAGACAACTGACAGGGCCTGCAAAAAACCCTACTCTCTTTAGCGAAGTGATAGTAAAAAAGAAAAAAAAAATCACTTTAAGAGTCAGCTTTTTCAGAGGCTGACTCTGGGGTAGGGATGGGCAACTTCAGTCTCTGGCTTGCTCAGTTGGGGACACTTAATTTCTAGTGATTATCGTCGATTTGATTGCACATATACTATTTAAACTAAACTGAGCTAGACAATGACATCTCTGAATTCAATAATGAAATGCCTTTAACTGAAAATTGAGTGTTTAATCTTGTACATTACTGACACTCTATCCTCCAATTTGATACAGTTAAGTGTTTTGACACAATCTGTATTGTAAAAAGCGCTATATAAATAAAGGTGACTGGACTTGACTTGACTTGACTTGCATTAAAGTGATAATATATAACTTAATTCCCACCATATTTCTGGTATTATATATCAAACTAATCTAACTAACTTGTTCGCTTTTTAAAACTGCAATTGCAGTGCGTTAGCATTCATTAGCCGGTTAGCTTGTCGCTCGTGGTTCCATTCGCGTTTCCTTTTTCTCGCTCAGTTTCATTTCTCTCTCGCTCCATTTTTCACTAGTTCATCAAACAACAGTGGTAAGTGAATCATTCAATCATGGTGAGAAATGGCTTCTTCTCCTGCTATTATTGTTTGCACTGTTTGCCACATGTACAGTTTATTGCTCTCTGTCGGCGACAAGGGATTCACATGTGACAAATGCAGGGAAATAGTTAGGCTGACAGAGAAGATTTTAGAAGTAGAGACACGCATCCAAACTTTAGTTGAGGATAGTAAGAATGTGAGGGCTGTAGATACTGCTTTGGATGTGACTAGCTCAGGGAGTCCTGTAAATTGTTCGGTTCTGGTCTCAGCGCCTCAGCAGCAGAGCAACTGGGTGACTGTGAGGCGGCCTAGTCGCGGGTCAAAATACCGCTCTTCCGTTCTGATCAAAACATCAAACAGGTTCTCCCCACTCAGTGATGCACCCACTGAGAAACCTGATGAAAGTGCTCTAGTTATTGGCGATTCTATTGTACAGAATGCTGACTAATGCTAAACGTAAATTCAGTAAGACTGTTATTCATGTTGGCGCTAATGATGTTCGACTTCGCCAGTCGGAGATCACTAAAAATAAAGGTGTGTGAACTTGCAAGTATGATGTCAGACACTGTAATATGCTCTGGTCCCCTCCTTGCTTACCAGGGTGATGAGATTCATAGCAGACTGTCGTCACTCAGTGGCTGGATGTCTAAGTGGTTCCCGCAGAATAACATAGGTCTTATAGACAATTGGACAAGTCTTTGGGGCAGACCAAACCTGTTGAAAAGAGATGGTCTTCATCCCTCCTGGGGTGGTGCCGCTCTTCTCTCTAGAAATATGGCACATAGTCTTAGAGTTTGTACTTGACTAACTGGGGCCCAGGTCAGGAAGCAGACAGACTGGCTAAACCGACCTTCTTCTAGCCGCCTCACGTCACAGAAGTCAGTTAATTCTCAGCACATAGAGACTCTTTCACCTAGATATCACACTATAGAGACTGTGTCTGTTCCCCGAACTAGGAAATACAAAAAACATCCAAACCAATTTAAGAGTAACAATTTAATTGACGTTCAACAAATAAAAAATGTGTATAATACAGAGAAACAAATGATAAAGCTTGACTTACTGAATATCAGGTCCCTTTCTACGAAAGTGCTTTTTGTAAATTATATGATCACTGATCATAACCTCGATGTGCTCTGTTTGACAAACCTGGCTAAAACCAGATGATTACATTACTTTAAACGAGTCTACACACCAAGAATACTGTTATAAAAATGAACCACGTCCAGAAGGTAAAGGGGGAGGTGTTGCTACAATTTATAGCAATATTCTCAGTATTTCTCAGAGGGCAGGCTTTAAGTATAACTCATTTGACGTAATGATGCTTCATATAACA
This sequence comes from Acrossocheilus wenchowensis, assembly GCA_029620275.1. Lineage (NCBI taxonomy): Eukaryota > Metazoa > Chordata > Actinopteri > Cypriniformes > Cyprinidae > Acrossocheilus > Acrossocheilus wenchowensis. Next base: position 79,851 of record CM056145.1, read on the forward strand.
TTATTTAGAGAAACAAGTGTTAATGATAAATCCCCTGTGATTTTTGTACTGGCTACTGTATCAACACGTTCTCACTCCCAACTCATCACATATTGAAGCTTGGTCAGGACCCCTTTGGCATTGCTTTTTGACACTCAAGGTACCTCTTTAGGGTCATTTTTCGACTTGCAGGGTCCTCCGTTGCTTTAAATAGGAAACCCTTAGCTTCAATATGCCGACGTGATACTGGGAATTGTATCGTCATAATTAAATTATATATTGGGTAATAACATTGCCATTATTGCAGATATGTAGGTGTGTGATTTTTCAATGTAAGCAGTCAAAACTGTTTTATTTATATTACATTATTTACACACGATTTGTGAGAGGAACAGATGCGATTGCCTTCTCCGTCCACCATAAAGACTTCCTGTGTGCTGCTGCAGTCTGTGTGCGAATTCAAAAAATGCCGCCAGAAGAAGCCTTACGTCAGCTTTGGTTGTGAAATTTCATTGGCTTTTGCATGTCTAGGACCGATTGCATCATGCTACAGGACGGGAGTATCTTTTTGAATGAGCTGTGAGCGCGTTAATGGAGCGGGATAATTTTCAGTGATTTAAAATCTTGTGTTTTACTCTCTTCTTCGCATAATGACTTTGTATGGCTTCAGAAGACTTAGAATGCAACACGACTTGTTTGTAATGTTTTTATACTGCTTGTTTATGGTCAGTTTTGCAATAAATACTTGTGATTAAGTAATTACATTTGCCTGCTACGTGTTTTATATTGTTCAGAAGTGGGTAGGTTTAGGGTAGGGGTGGGGTTAGGCGCTCCAATGAAAGTATAAATTTATATACAATTATTTCTATTTTTACAAATGCATGCAAACCATTAAACTAAGACAAACAACGGAGGACCCTGCAAGTCGAAGAATTATGCTAAAGGGGTACCTTGAGCGTCAAAAGCGATGCCAAAAGGGTCCTGACCAAGCTTCAATATTTGACAAGTTGGGAGTGAGAACATGTTGACTGTATACAGGCCACCAGGGCACCATACAGATTTTATTAAAGAATTTGTTGATTTTCTATCAGATTTAGTGCTGGCTGCAGTTAAAGTCTTAAACGTTGGTGATATTAATATCCACATTGATAATGAAAAAGATGCATTAGGATCAGCATTTATAAACATCCTGAATTCTATTGGGGTTAGACAACATGTCTCAGGACCTACTCATTGTCGAAATCATACTCTAGATTTAATATTGTCACATGAAATTGATGTTAATGGTATTGAAATTCTGCAGCAAAGTGATGATATCTCAGATCATTATCTAGTCTTGTGTAAACTCCATGTAGCTGAAACTGTAAAGTCTACTCCTTGCTACAAGTATGGTAGAACCATCATTTCAGCCAAGAAAGACTGCTTTGTAAATAATCTTCCTGATTTATCTAAATTCCTCAGCATAGCCAACAGCACAGAAAAACTTGATGATGTAGCAGAAACTATGGACTCTCTCTTTTCTAGCACTTTAGATACGGTTGCTCCTTTTTGCTTAAGGAAGATTAAGGAAAAGAGTCCAACACCATGGTATAATGAGCACACTCGGGCCCTAGAGAGAGCAGCCCAGAAAATGGAGCACAGCTGGAGGAAAACAAAACTAGAGGTATTTCATATCGCTTGGCGGGAATGTACCCTATCCTACAGAAAAGCATTAAAAACTGCTAAATCTGATTACTTTTCGTCTCTTTTAGAAGAAAACAAACATAACCCAGTAACTGCTGGTTCGTCTGACCAGAGGAGAACTGCTTTCTCCAAAGTTTTTTCTCCATTCTGTCACCGATGGAGTTTTGGTCCTTGCCACTGTCGCCTCTGGCTTGCTTAGTTGGAGACACTTAATTTCCAGCGATATCGTCGACTTGATTGCACAGATACTATTTAAACTGACAGTGACATCATTGAATTCAATAATGAAATGCCTTTAACTGAAAATTGAGTGTTTAATCTTGTGATTTTACATTATTGACACTATTTTCTTATTTTGATATTGGAAAGTTGCTTTGACCCAATCTGCATTGTTAAAAGCGCTATATACAGGTGCATCTTACTGAATTAGAATGTCGTGGAAAAGTTAATTAATTTCAGTAATTCAACTCAAATTGTGTTTGGCGCCATTGTACTGTGGCTGCTGTCGCATCATCCAGGTGGATGCTGCACATTGGTGGTGGCTGAGAAAGAGGCCCCCTCATGATTGTAAAGCGCTTTGGGTGTACAGCAATACACAAAGTGCTATATAAATGCATCATTTATTCATTCAAATAGGACGATAGTGTGTCAATAATGTAAAATGTCAAGATTAAACACTCAATTTTGGTGGGTTCTCCTCTGGCCAGATGATACCAGCAGTTCAATTCCAAAGGCAACAAAGTCAGACTGTGTAAAGGACTCATCTGGTTCCCGTGATCTTGTCCCGATGGCTGTCTAGGTGACAAGGTCTTCACTGGGGATCAGTCTCTGGGGCTCATCTAGTTGTCCTGGTCTCTGCTAACATTCAGGGCTGTAGAGGTCATCTCTAGGTGCTGATCCACCATCTAATCTGGATACAGACTGGATCGGATGGCTACGGTGATCTCAGAATAAGAAAGAAACAGACTAAGGGTGCTTTCACACTAGGTTCAAATGACTGCTCCAAACCCAAGTTCAATTGCCCCCCCTCCCCCTGTTGGACTGCGTTCATATTATTTTATTTGGGTCTGAACCGCAGTTCGTTTGTTTCATCAAGCCAGCAGCTGTTTACCCTGTTGCTTAGTAACGACGGTGCAGGAGAAGACGGCAAAATGCAAAAGATTGCTCTCTGCACCTTTATATATTTATGTTTTTGAACAGAAACGAGACGTACAGCTCACTGCTTGCAGCGCATCAGTCACGCTCGTCAGGAAACTGAACACAAGCACACATTTTTATCAAATAATATGTCATTAATAACGGTTCGCTTCCATGATTTGGTACTCTTGCGTTCACATCAGCAGCGATCACTTGAACCGTATCCCAGACCACCCTTTTTAAGTGGACTCTGGTATGGTTTGCGGGTTGCACACCCGAGTTCGGAAGACAGCGTTCACATCATCCAAACGAACCGAACTCTGACATCAATCGAACCCGGGTGTGCACCAAAAGTGCTAGTGTGAAAGCATCCTAATATTAGCATAGATGCCATTCTTCTTACGATGTAACAAGTACATCGGGTGTTATGGGAAGTGTTCCCGGTTCCGGTTGAACTAATTAATGCAGCCTAACAATCCTTTAATGGATTTGAATATTAGAAGAATATTAGTGTGTTATGTGTAAGCCAGGTTAAAAAGATGGGTTTTTATTCTAGATTTAAACTGACAGAGTGTGTCTGCCTCCTGAACAGTGTTAGGTTGATTGTTCCAGAGTTTGGGTGCTAAATAGGAAAAGGATCTGCCGCCCGCAGTCGATTTTGATACTCTAGGTATATTATCAAACGGCCAGAGTTTTGAGAACGCAGCGGACGTGGAGGACTATAATGCGATAAGAGCTTGCTCAAGTACTGAGGAGCTAAACCATTCAGGGCTTTATGAGTAATGAACAAGATTTTAAAATCTATACGATGTTTAATAGGGGGAGCCAGTGCAGTGTTGACAGAACCAGGCTAATGTGGTCATACTTCCTGGTTCTAGTAAGAACTCTAGCTGCAGCATTTTGGACCATTTGGAGTTTTTTTTATCAAGTGTGCAGAACGACCACCCAATAAAGCATTGCAGTAATCTAACCTTGAGGTCATAAATGCATGAATTAGCATTTCTGCATTTGACATTGAGAGCATAGGTCGTAATTTTTGTTGATTTTTGTTGAATTTTTGCACTTTTGTTGATGATACCGTGCTACTTGATCAAAAAAGAGCTTCGCTACCGAAAAGATATTTGATTCAGAAAACAACAATGCTACCACCGCACTACTGAGAGATGTAGCCCAACACTGATCTCACGTATGACCAAATCCATTAGAAGGAATTACTAATTATTTGGATCAGTATTCTAAAGTGAATATCATGATAACTCCCTAGGAATGACCAAAGTCATTTGTAAACTTTTGCTGTTTTTGTAAGGTTCTGGATAGAAATAATTCCGATAGATTTGGTGACACTAGTCATTACTAGTGGGTTACCATGCTCTTCACTTTAGAATGCTGATCCAAATAATTAGTAATTTCTTCAGAAGGATGTAGTAACACTTGAGTCATTGCTATCCAAAACCTTACATATACTGCAAAAGCTTACAATGATTTCAGTCATTACTAGTGGGTTACCATGATCTTCACTTTAGAATTAATTACACATTCTCCATCATTCACATTAATTATGAACCTGTATATAGTAGTTCTTAGTAGCTCTCCAGGAGATATGAAAAAATAGTAGTTACTAATTAGCTAATAGTGAACTACCACTTTCAACTGAGCGCTATTACTTACTGATTCATTAACCAGACTTTCTTGTTAGTTAATTGTAGTTACTAAAATGTTAATAGTGCATTAGTTATTTGTTCCTGTGTAGTTATTCATTGAGGACGAAACAGTATTCTAAAGTGTTACCCTTATTCCTTTCCTCTTTCCCCATTACTTTGACATGTTGCTGTCTGGTTTTGTGCTAGATACTAAAAGTTTGAACTGTGCATATATCTAGTATGCAAGTATTATTAGTCCCTTTATCTCTTTTTCTATCTACAAGTTTATTACTGTTGTTACTACCATATCATAATTATATATTTGGATGTTAATTTTATTTGTATATTTATTTGATTTATATTTATTTTTTTCTCTTCATTCTCTTTCTGTCTTTCTCTTTCTAGCTCCTTCTCTCCCCCTAATTTATTAATTAATTAATTTATTATTTTGGATATGATTTTGGAAAGGAGACAGGGGATCCTGCTGACTGCTTCTTAGCTTTCTGAGGCCAGGTCATTCCTGAGCATTTGAGCTACAGATGCCTCTGCAACAGCCATCGAATGGCCAGTGGACCAGGCCGTTTGCTTGGTGGTGCTGAGAGACAAATCTGTGACCTGGTGAAGTTCTTTCACTGCTTCGAGTTGGGGGTCTATTCCCCTACCCTCATCCAGATCTTTAAGCAGATCAGTCTAGTATGCCTGAAACACTGCCATGGTGTACAGACATGCACCAACATGACCTGCAGTGGTGTACGCTTTGCTCATCAATACAGAAGTATTCCTGCAGGGCTTGGTAGGCAGTGTCGGAGCCTGCAGGGACGATGCCAACTTAAGTGAGAGAGAGCTTGCCAATGCTTCTTTATCCTTAGGCATCAATCTGTATCCATGCTCGTCCAGTCCAGCAATTGTCAGAAAATTAAGACGACGCAGGAGTGAAAACACAAGTCAAGTACAGTTTTAACCAAGATCTCAACACCACTTTGTGGAGATCAGGAAAAAATGGAAGGTTTTCTACCGCAGAGGAAGTCTTTATCCATTTTTGTTTTCCTATGCAAATGATTTCCCATAGAGCACTTTCTGAAGATGAAGAAGCTAATAATGTCTTATGCAGCAGGTGCCCTTTTATAGTTATATGGCATATGACAACATTATAGTTATATGACATCATAAGACTACTGTCGGCCAAGAATAAGTGAACAAGTGAGTGATTTCAGACACAGCAACAGCATCAATAATGAGGGTCAATTCCTGTGTTACAGTTGACCCTAAGTCTAGGGCTATTCAGAGTTGAGGAATTAACTTTTTGGAGTCCAATCCCAATCACTAATTTGTAGGTCATACATATTTTATTTACTTGTTTTTACTGTGCCCTGTCAACAATGTTTGGTTGTTGTTCCTGTGACAGGGCGGGTTTTACAGCAAAAGATCTCCGACTGAACCGCCTTTCTCTGCCAGCATGTTTAACATGCCGTATGCAAAAAACTACATGATTTCATTGGCTGCCTCTGAATTCTTAGTAAATTCAGCAGCTTATGCATACCTCAGCTCTGGGGCTCTCCAAATCAACATAAATAATGGCATGGTGAGGAATATAAATAAGCTCTTATCATTAAAATAATAATAATTATTATTATTTATGGACCTACAATGGATCATGCTGAGTTATATGACATTGAATTTAGTAGAAATTCATTAAATTAATTTGAATATGAAATTTAGCAATTAATTCACTCATTCAGGCATTTCGTTTAATAGATACCAAAGAATTCCCCAATCCATCTGAATACCAGTCAGTTCGGTGCCTTCATTCCACAGGTCAGTATATGTGTACAGATCATGACTTTGTAAGGTAAAATGTAGTAATTCATGAAATATTTCATGTCTAATGTCAACAAATATATAGCTACAGAGAATATGACTACATGTTTCAATATACTGATGTAACACAAATCAGGACTCTCATGTGTTTAACTCTGTCTGTTCCATGTTCTATAGTTTTCATGTATTTCAGTTATTCAGATGAATAATGTGCTTTCTTTACAAATTATTCGTTCAGCTACACACATTATATGCCAACATGGAGATGCAGGTCCTGTTATACGTCACCGAGACGCCACTATTCTCCTTCAGTTCAGGGGTGATAGACAGTCATGTACCGGCTGCAGCAAAGTTCTCCGCTGTTAAACCTGATGGTACACTGGTGCCTCTCTTCAGACTGGATGTGGTGAGTTTTGTATTTGGATACACAAATGATACACACAACTCACTTTCACAGTAAATGGTAACAGTTAAAACTGCAGTTGCTAATATCAGAATTGTACAAAAGCTAGTTGGCAAGACCTGTTATAAGCTGTAAAGTATAAGCTACAAACAATGATATAAAACAATGTGTTCACTGAATTATCAATATGTGATTTATGAAGAAGGAATTAGCAATTCAGCTTTGTCAAGTCAAGTCACTTTCATTTATATAGTGCTTTTAACAATTCAGATTGTGTCAAAGCAGCTTTACAGTATTAAATAGGAAAATATAATTCGAATAGCTTAGAATTGAGTAATTTTAGTGTTTCTCTCTCACTCCACCTGCAGGACTGCAACTTTAGTGGAAGTGCTTTGATTGACAATAAATACCTGACTGGAGCTTTCAATATGAGCAAGTGAGTTTCATTGATATTTGTTAACAGTTACAGCCAAATGGGCTCCATTTTAGTTGTGTCTTCATTGGAGGTCATGCATCACATTTTAAAACGTTCTCTGATTTTACATCAAAATAGTCACCTCAAAAATAATTGGCCAATTTCTATAATATTTGTAGTATTACTTCAGTAATATAAAAAGTGTTGAATTATTTTGTCACCTTTAAAGGGGTCATATAATGCTATATCCACTTTTACAAGTTGATTGTTTGAAATGTGTGTTGGCAGTGCCTGTACACAACCATCCTATATTGATAAAAATCCATCCAGTGTTCTTTTTTAAATCTCCTAATATGTTTTCCCCTGTCTCAAATCGAGATGTTCGTCTTGTGACGTCACAAGAACGGAGGCCCCTCCCACGATTGTTGATTGACAGCAGCGTTTTAGCACAGACTGCACTGATGTCTTACCTCAGACCCGCCCTGAGTGAGCTGTCATCAGTTGTTTCACCGCCAGAGCAGATGTAGACAAGAATGACTCCTAAGCGATTGAGGTGTTTTGTTGTTGCATGTAATAATGAACACAGCAGTCGTCATTTACTCCCATCATCTGAGCGGCTGAAGAGGATTAGGTTTTTTTCTGAAGGGAATGCACCTTCCATCTACCTAAATGCGTCTATGTTCGAGCGAATCATTCGTGATCCAGCTTCACCTCCAGAAGAAGTGAGTACAAGGTTTTTTAAATGAATCTTTGTAAATGGCCTTTCCTAATAATGTGCTAATTAGCAAGTTTCACGATGAATGCGCTAAAGTAAACAGTCCCTCAGAGCGGCTCAGAAGAGAGGGGCGGAGTCAGCAGAGCTCATTAACATTTAAAGGAGAATGACACAATACCGCTTGCTCTGACAAGAGCTGTTTTTGACAGGGTGAAAAATGTGTTTTTTACACTACCAATGAGAAATTTTAACCAAACTGTTACAGACTTTTCATTAAGACCCTAAAGTATAATATCAACTTGTGGAAAATGGGCATTATATGACCCCTTTAAGACTTCAATGTAAATGTTCAATCCACATGGAATAGATATTACACAATTTAAAAACACAGGATGATGATGTTGTCCTCAACAAACACTAAGAGCAATGCAGTATCTCAATGCAGTATTTCTATTTTTTCCTCTTGATTGGAGTGCTGGACAATTAATATAAAAAAAAAAAAACAATTTAGTAATCTGTAATACTGTAATAGCAATTATGCAGATTTTTTATTACTAGTGTTACATTTACTTATTTATTTATTTATTTATTTGAAGAGTACAAATGTTCACCTCAACCCACCATTAAACCTACCCATAACACCAATCCTTTCTAACCTTACCTGTATCCCACCTCAATAGCAGCAAATGTGTTTTGCAGTACAATATGAACACAATAAGTACACATAATGCCACACGGGAGCTGTTACTGCAGGGTGTATGCCTCCCTGACCAGACTACCACTAGTTATACTAGTTCTGTGATTATACAACATGCTTGTTGCATCAAATTTTGCTAGCACTGGGGGTGTAAGCTTCTCCCAATAGATCCCAAAAAATATTTTAAATTTGGCTACAGCAACACACTTGTTGCAAATATGTCCGTGCTTGTATCAGCTTGGTGTTACGTTTATGGTCTGTTTGGGTTTCTGTTTCCACATTTCCCTGAGTTCCTGTGTCTGTTAGTTTCCATGGTTTTTGATTAATTACTCCACCTGTTTCAGTTCTCCCTAATTACGTTTCTAGTTCTTAAGTCCCGTGTTCTCCCCTGGTCCTTTGTCTGCTATTATTTGTATTTGGACATTTTGGTTATGCTGTGTGTTTTTCGAGCGTTTGATTAGACGGCACCAACACGTTGCATTTGGGGTGATGCTTCCCCCCCCAAAAATGAAACTATAGTACTCAACACTTGCTGCTAGCATCAGGATATTATTAACCATTCTATCAACAAAAAATAAATAAATAAATAAATAAATAAATTAATTAATTAAATTAAAAAGATTTTCACTGTCAGTTTGTGTTTGGGGGCATATGGTTTTATTTTGGGCTTATCACTGTTCTGCCTGCTCTTATCCATGCTAGGCTGCATGAATGCAAAGGGAGTTCTTGCCCAGAACAGAACCATACCTCTAATCTAAACTGTATGCTAATCATCTTTGACGATAGTGGTCCTGACAGAAATGAAGTTGATCCCAAGTGTGGAGTTTGCATTTAGGAGCTGTTGCTATGGATTTTTATTATAAGGTCCAAAAATCTGTCAGTGCACATTAAGCCCACCTTTAGGCCAAAAAAACAACAGCAACCAGATAGAAGGCAACTTTAAGGCCTGGGGCCTGTTTCATAAAACAAGTTTACCAAATAAGCCAGGTTTATTTAATTTAGTCTGACTTGTTTTTAACCAATTCAACTGACAATAAGTCAGACTGACTTATTTGGTAAACTTGTTTTATGGAACAAGCCCCTGGTTTCACAGACAGGGCTTACATTATGCTAGGATTAGGTCTTAGTTCAGTTAAGATATTTAAATAGCTTAGAAAAATATTACTGTTGTGCATCTTGAGACAAAACAATGGCACTGACATATTTTAAGATGTGTGAGGTGGGGGGATGCTCTAGTAAAACCAAAGGCCTGACTGAGCACTGAAGACAACTGTGGTAGAGGATTGCAGAATCCTTGGTAAAGAAAAACACAACATTCACAAAAATCTAGCAAAGTGAAGAGCACTCTACAGTAGGTATGCAATCAAATCTAAAATCAAGAGAATACTTAATGAAGGTAAATACAGAGAGTTTACTGTAAGGTACACATTACTCACAAGCCTCAAGAATAGAGAGAATGCACACAGAAGCAGCAGGATGAATTCTGAAGTGTCTATGGCTTTTTTTTCAAAATGCTGAATAGACAGCACACAGTTTACATTGTAAGGACCAAAATTGGTCAAAAAACAGACCAAAATGGCCTCATAAAAGGACACAATTCATGCAATGATGTTAGATTCTATGAAACATTATTGATATAAATAAAAGTAACACAAGATGTCAGTTTTGCAATTACCAGGATCTAAAGGTGGTTTAGACCTACCCAATATTAGAACATGTCAACAATGTGCCAATTTAAGAAAAATATATATTTGCATAACAGAACATGTTATACATAACATACATAACAATACGTGGCCTAATGGTTAGAGAGTCGGACTCGTAATCCAAAGGTTGCGAGTTCGAGTCTCGGGCCGGCAGGGATTGTAGGTGGGGGGAGTGACTGTCCAGCGCTCTCTCCACCCTCAATACCATGACTGAGGTGTCCTTGAGCAAGGCACCGAACCCCCAACTGCTCCCTGGGCACCGCAGCATAAATGGCTGCCCACTGCTCCGGGTGTGTGTTCACTGCTGTGTGTGTGTACGTTGGATGGGTTAAATGCAGAGCACAAATTCTGAGTATGGGTCACCATACTTGGCCATATGTCACTTCACTTTTTTTTATTATTAATAATAAACATAAAATGGCTATAACTATGTATCCATTTTCCAATCAACATTAAAATTGGTAGCAGGGCCTTTGTCCAAAGTTCCACAAGTGCTTATAAGGACATTTGTGCATCTCAAAAAGCATGGTTGCCATTGGCCAATTGAACACCTATCAGACAAGGTTAACAGAGGTTGATCGAAATGAAACTCAGTGTGCCTGTTTGACTAATGGTTCTAAAGTTATTTGAGAAATTTGTCACATTTTTCAAGGGCATAATTTATTGTATTTTGCGCAGTTTTTCACACATATACACAATATCATATGATGGACCTCCTCATTCTGAACAACACACGAATCTGGACCACAAAGTGGACATGAGGCTATATCTGCTCAATGCTTAATTCTATTCAGACAGCCATGTTCTGAGGTTACTTGCACAGTTTCAGCACAGTGCCACATAGTAGTCAGGAAATATGTAAAATGCTAAAAATGGATCTAAGGCTGTTCCTCTGCAATGCTTTGGCATATTGGCATGTGTGTGTCATCGTCACCCCAGTTAAAAACACCACATCAATTTGGGAACAGTGCCACCTATTGGTCAAATATATCATAAATTGATCAATCGTAAAATAATATTTCTAGTGATGTTATTTATGATTTTTCAGCATTTTTGGGTAAAATCATCTTAAAATTTCTATAATTGCTCAAGGATCTTACAATGTTTTAACCCTGGTAATTGCTCCTTGCAGCCATATTTTTTGTTAGTTTGTGATTTTCAATTTGCGGAAAATGACTAAATATATTGTTGAAAAAAATATAAGTGGAATATTATTCAGTGGCCAAGTCAGTGACCTCAACCCAAATGAACATACATTTCAATGCTTAAGACCCACCAACAAGCAGCAGCTTAAGACAGTTGTGGTAAATGTCAGGCAAGGCAGCACATAGGAGGAAACCCAGAATTTGGCGATATGCATAGGTTCCAGATGGATCACTGTCCAAATACTTATAGACCTAACTGTATATTAGAATTAATGTACAGCAATATTATACTACAGTATTAAAAAAAAAAAAATAAATAAAATAAAAAAATTCTGGTGCATTTCATAGGTAATTAAGAAGTAATGTAATGGACCAAAGTTCCAATGTTTTTATGCCATAAAAGGATATTTTTGTTTTAGAAATAATTACAATAAAACCATGTTTTGGCAATTTCATTATGTAATAAATGTTTCATAATGTAAAAAATCAATTACATTTTGAGCTCAAAGATTTTGTCATGTTTAATGATGTTACAGATTACGTTATGAATATGAGAATGAGAATGAGAATGAGCTTTATTGCCAGGTATGTTTACACATACGAGGAATTTGTTATAGTGACAGAAGCTCCACAGTGCAACAGAATGACAGTGACAGGACAGTACAGGACACTGATAATAAAAATAATAATATACAAATATACAAAATAGACAATGTACAGAATAGCAAAACCACAATATATAATACAGACAATTATGTACTGTATATACAGGTATGATATGTGCAAATTTTAAATGTAAATAAGTATGTGTGTTAAGTAAATAATGTATAATAGTGTTGTGTGTTCCACGTTTATTGTCAAGTGTTCATGAGATAATTAATAATTAATAATGTAGCACTTTATGTTACACAATTTTATTATGTTCTGAGTTGTGTATGTTGAGTGCACAAATAAAAGTCTCACATTGCAACTCGATTACTGCTATGCTCTTGCAAATAATTTCATTGAAACCAACACAGAACGGACATGCAAATAAGAGATTTTAACAGGAATTTGGTGTGACTGCAGAGCTCGACAGTTTGCATTTTAGTTTTGAAACTTACATTATGGTTTTGTACAGAGATTCTTATATGTCAAAAGGTCAAGGAAAAATTTTATTTTTCAATGCATGAATCCTTTAAGTAAGCCCAAAATATCTAAAACATTGAAGTTTTAATTTGGTGGAACTCTGCTTTTTTTTTGCCCTCAATGCTGCATCAAGTTTAAAGCTGACTCTTGATTCATCTGAGATTGGGGATTTCAAGGTGAGATCTGAGGAAATATACCAATCTATTGCCAGACAGTGTGGATTCATGAGAGATAATAACTTTTGTTTTCTAATCTTTTGATATACAGACCGCCACACTTGAGCAAAAGTTAGTGAAGGCAGTGAACATGTTTGTACATACAAAACTAAATGGTAAGAATTTCTAAATGCATTACATTCATTATAAACCTTTGTAACTTATTTAAAGTATTCATATGTTTGGAACTTTGTCGGAAAATTGTTTTTGCAAAACTGGTTCCCTATCTAACGGTCTCTCCCGTTGCGTTGTACGCTATGGGGAAAGTCCTGTTTACTCTGAATACTGAAGCCTGATTTGTTCACATTAGTGTAGCTGAATGAACCAATGGTGCTTCAACCGACCCCCGTGGCCTAATGGATAGAGAGTCAGACTTGTAACCCGAAGGTTGCAGGTTTGAGTGTCAGGTCCGGCAGGGATTGTCGGTGGAGGAAGTGGATGACCAGCACTCTCTCCACCCTCAATTCCATGACTGAGGTGAGACCCTTGAGCAAGGCACCGAAACACCAACTGCTCCCCGGGTGCCGCCGGTGTACGTGTGTTCACTTCTGTGAGTGTGCACTTGGCACTTAAATGCAGAGCACAAATTTTGAGTATGGTTCACCATACTTGGCCATGTCATTTCACTTTTACTTCACTTTCAAATTTATTTCTAAGCAAATTGCCTGCGAGGTTGTTGCAAATGTCATGCCGTGAGTGTGTCTCATGCAGGGAACCTTGCCTGGGCAGTGCTCACGTAGAGGCCGCGCTCACAGGGACAGAGTGCTCTCATTGTGAGAGCATGAGCCTTGCCCTTCTTTGCTTGCAGATCACCTTCTTTCATGAAGGCAGTCCTCTTCGGCCTGCTCTCTCTTTTCTTCCCTCCCAGGAGCCTAGGAAAAAAAAAACAGCAGGGCAGCGGGGTTCGACCATTAGGCTTCAGATGCAGATTAGTCGGCTTTGGAAGAGATCCCAACACCTTCTCTCTGATGCAGCCAGCATTGCCGAGTGTGGACAATGGGTCTCATTCACTAAGCATGCTTATTCACAAATTTGTGCGTGAAACCTGCGTATGAACATTGTCACAAACAAATCATGATTCACTAAAACTTTCGTACTAAAATTTATTCTAAATTTGAAAAAAATATAGGAACAACTGAAAGCACATGTACGCAAAACATAAATAAATAAATAATCACACTCTGTCCAGTCTTAATAATATATAATCTATATATATAGGCTACATATAATATTTGTTTCATTTTAGGATAATAGTTATATATTATTATGTATAATTACGATAAAATGTATATATTTAATCTTAAAATTATTTCATCATATACAGGTGCAGCTCAATAAATTAGAATGTCGTGGAAAAGTTCATTTATTTCAGTAATTCAACTCTAATTGTGAAACTCGTGTATTAAATAAATTCAATGCACACAGACTGAAGTAGTTTAAGTCTTTGGTTCTTTTAATTGTGATGATTTTGGCATTTAACAAAAACCCACCAATTCACTATCTCAACAAATTAGAATATGGTGACATGCCAATCAGCTAATCAACTCAAAACACCTGCAAAGGTTTCCTGAGCCTTCAGAATGGTCTCTCAGTTTGGTTCACTAGGCTACACAATCATGGGAAAGACTGCTGATCTGACAGTTGTCCAGAAGACAATCATTGACACCCTTCACAAGGAGGGTAAGCCACAAACATTCATTGCCAAAGAAGCTGGCTGTTCACAGAGTGCTGTATCCAAGCATGTTAACAGAAAGTTGAATGGAAGGAAAAAGTGTGGAAGAAAAAGATGCACAACCAACCAAGAGAACCACAGCCTTATGAGGATTGTCAAGCAAAATCGATACAAGAATTTGAGTCAACCTCACAAGGAATGGACTGAGGCTGGGATCAAGGCATCAAGAGACACCACACACAGACATGTCAAGGAATTTGTCTACAGTTGTCGTATTCCTCTTGTTAAGCCACTCCTGAACCACAGACAACGTCAGAGGCGTCTTACCTGGGCTAAGGAGAAGAAGACCTGGCCTGTTGCCCAGTGGTCCAAAGTCCTCTTTTCAGATGAGAGCAAGTTTTTTATTTCATTTGGAAACCAAGGTCCTAGAATCTGGAGGAAGGGTGAAGAAGCTTATAGCCCAAGTTGCTTGAAGTCCAGTGTTAAGTTTCCACAGTCTGTGATGATTTGGGGTGCAATGTCATCTGCTGGTGTTGGTCCATTGTGTTTTTTGAAAACCAAAGTCACTGCACCCATTTACCAAGAAATTATGGAGCACTTCATGCTTCCTTCTGCTGACCAGCTTTTTAAAGATGCTGATTTCATTTTCCAGCAGGATTTGGCACCTGCCCACACTGCCAAAAGCACCAAAAGTTGGTTAAATGACCATGGTGTTGGTGTGCTTGACTGGCCAGCAAACTCACCAGACCTGAACCCCATAGAGAATCTATGGGGTATTGTCAAGAGGAAAATGAGAAACAAGAGACCAAAAAATGCAGATGAGCTGAAGGCCACTGTCAAAGAAACCTGGGCTTCCATACCACCTCAGCAGTGCCACAAACTGATCACCTCCATGCCACGCCGAATTGAGGCAGTAATTAAAGCAAAAGGAGCCCCTACCAAGAATTGAGTACATATACAGTAAGTGAACATACTTTCCAGAAGGCCAACAATTCACTAAAATGTTTTTTTTTATTGGTCTTATGAAGTATTCTAATTTGTTGAGATGGTGAATTGGTGGGTTTTTGTTAAATGTGAGCCAAAAGGATCACAATTAAAAGAACCAAAGACTTAAACTACTTCAGTCTGTGTGCATTGAATTTATTTAATACAAGAGTTTCACAATTAGAGTTGAATTACTGAAATAACATCATGTTTGTGTGAATCTTGCCAAGCCATATTTCGCAATAATATTCTTTATAGGGAGATTGAGATTGATTGCGCGCTCTCAGAAAGGTACGTCTTATGTACGCGCTTTGCGAATGTCAGTCAGTGGTGTGATCTTTTTGTTTTCATGGGTTTAAATGTTTTCACATTTCACTGCTTTGGACTCATGTCATGGAGAATTCGATATAAATATTCACAAAGCTGGAATGCTGTGCTTTGCAACAATAGACCTGCTCGTGGTGAGAAGCAGCAGCAGTCATCCAGAAGTGAGCAGAGAAAAATGTAGGCCTACTCCTCTCAGAAAATGTACAAATAAAGTTCATTTTTGATGTTTAAGTACTATTTGAAGCATTGGGATCGCTAGAAGAGGGTTTAATTAACTCAATTTTGTGAAAACTTCAAATTCGACCAAAACTGACATTTTCCACCTTTTTTTTATCTGTAGCTCAAAATTAGACCGTGCGCATTCCGACTCATTTTGCCAGCACAAGTTATATAGCCTACATACATATATATACATATATATATATATATATATATATATATATATATATATATATATATATATACACGAGCACCCTCACTATTTTAAGAAGCACCCTCAGTGATTTGATTCTGGAGCCGGGCCTGTGTCACGCAATCTAAACTCCGCCATTTTGGCAGGCCATTAGGAGAGCACTAGAGTGGCTGTAGCATTGGTATCAACAGTGGTCGAACATTAATTTTAAACCAGACTGTTTAGCCCTTACAAACCTTATTATTTCAACATGGTGGACAGCTGCTGTGCGCCAGGATGCTAGAACAGGCGGGGGAAGGCAAAGGAGAAATAATTTTATTGTATTCCTAAGGATTCCGATAGATGACTAAAATGATTCACTGCAATGAAACATGCTATCCAACACAACAAAACAGAGAGATGGGAGCCATCATGCAATGGTTTTTGCTTGTGCAGTGATCACTTCATATCAGGTATGTTCTTTTTAATGTAACTTAGCTAGATAAGTTTAAAATGGTTTCTGATGATTGTAATGTCATTAAAAGCACCCTGGGGGGGCATTATAGGGATCTGTCATGTTTAATCTACTAAGTTTTGCTGTGTACAGGTCTATGTCTTTTGAATTAAAGTGTGCAGTGAATTATTTTGCCTTGAAACTCATGCTGGCGTCATTCATTTCATATTTGCTCCCGGCTGTCCCTGCCTGTCAGCATGGTGGTGTAAACAGAATGGGTCACATGACGTCCACAGCTCTATCGGAGTAAGGCCCCACTTCACCAGGGGCATGGCCTCCTCATGGGCTTGGTCTAGCGGAATTTCTATCTGTGATATCTGTGCAGCCGCTGTCTGGTCATCACTGTCCACCTTCACCAGGTTTTATAACTTAGACGTCCCTGCCCTCCAGACATGGATTTTGTCTGCTTAACTTACCTAATCCCCTCTGTGAATGGAGAAGTTGTTGTTATGTAGTCCCCAGCCTAGTGGCTTGCGTATCATAATTAGCTCATGTTTATGGAGCCCTCAGTACGGGCACTCCAGGGCTGGGCTTGCAGCACAGCTTCACATCAAGCTTCAGTATTCAGAGTAAACAGGAGTTTCCCCATAGCGTATAACACAACACTTGTTCCCTTATCTCAGCATTTTTGAAAGTCTGGTAACTGTCTAATGATTAATACCTTATTCCATTTTGTATTTTAGCGGCCCTGAAGGATGGCTTTCTCTTACCCACACTGGAGGGCTTTAGTTTGATTAATTCTCGATTGCTTATAAAAAATGTGAGTACTATTAATGTTCTGTAATGTATGGGTTATAAATTTAGTTTGATTTTGCAAAATTTTTAGAAAAAACACAGTTGTACAGTCTGAATTTGTTTGTGACTTACTTTCAGGGCTTTGTGGTCATTTTAACTGATGTCGAGGACACCCTTACAGGCCGCTAAGGTCCAAACATGAGCTGCACAAAATAACTACAACTGCAGAATTGTTTTCAATTCAGTTTAAAAAATAAATAATCATTATTTGAAATGTTCATATGTACAAGTTGAGAATTAGTTATTTCCATGTTATTTTTCAACGTACTATTCTGTAAAATACCTTTTGTCATTCATCCATACAAAATACTCTATTTGAAGTCTATGTACAAAAAAAAAAGTTTTCTCCAAATAATTACTTCACTAGAGTCCATTTGCAAGGATGGTGTGATGTCTTTCAGCTATCATCTATAGTTTGAAGTAAGATTATTTACTCTGTTGAAGCTATTAATTAATAAAAATTATATAATCATAAGCAAGCCAATATTCATGTTATATTGCTACATCATAAAAAAATGTTGATGGTATGACCAAGCCGATATATGGTGAATAAAGATGGTAACCTAGGACCCTGACGTGCCAGGTACTCCACATTAATGGGCAGATCACAACAACCAACACAAGACTGCTTATCATACAGTCAGTGCTGGGCAAGCTACTTGGAAAATGTAGTGAGCTAAGCTAACAGTTACTCTTCTTTAAATGAAGCTTCACTACACTAAAGCTACAGCCCTGGGAAATGTAGCAAGCTAAGCTACAGCAACATGGCAAAAGTAGTTTACTACATCCAAGCTATTAAAAAAAAGAAAGAAATTAAATTAAATTTCTATTGAACCAACATCATACCAAGTCAATGCTCTCTCAGTAATCAATAAAACTGTCAGTCAAGCAGATAGACAGGCATGTTTAGTTTAATTGTTTATTCAACAACTGTTCCAAACCAATTTGGCAACATAATCAGTATCATGTACAGGGCAGGATTTACCTCAAATTGTCAAGTCAAGTCACCTTTATTTATATAGCGCTTTTAACAATACAGATTGTGTCAAAGCAACTTTCCAATATCAAAATAGGAAAATAGTGTCAATAATGTAAAATGACAAGGTTTAAGTCTGGGGTAAAGGTTAGGTTAGAGGGTTAGAAGAGCTAAGAAGGGCTAGACAGAAAGATAGAGTCTGGTAAGGATAAGGGATGACAACCAGGATCATACATTTGTATTAGAGTGAGCGTCTTTTGAGTTAGTTTGATTCTGTCTGTGGAGTGGGGGCGTCTTACCTGTCCTGTTCGATCTGGGGAAGGTGGGTTTTTGCAGACAGTTACATTTATTCCTGAGTTTCTGCACACACACGCACTTCAGGAGGCTGTTGCGTACTAAATGAATCCTGAAGCCCACCTCGCCACATCTTGAGCATATCCATATTGCAACACGATAGGCACAACATCCAACTGACACTTGTACAAAGACTAAAAGCATTGGGTGGGGGGACTAGGATCCTGTTTCTCACTCAGTCTTCCTTAGATTAAGTGCAAAGTATCCCCCACAAGGTGGTGGCAAATTCCTGTCCGCCACAATTGCTTTGCTGTAAGTGTTCTTTGAAATGCTTAGATAAAAGTTTGTAGATGCTATGCATTCTAGACCATGTGTAGGCCTCTTGTGTTAAGAGTTTAACACAAGAGGCCTACGTTTACTTCACTATTTTACAATTAAATCCTAATCTAATCATGAAAAAACTATATATCGTTGAGAAGGTCTAAAACTCCTAAATAGGTATTTTATCAGTTTTTTTTTGTAAAAAAAAATTTTGTAGGAAAAGTAATCGCTTAATTTATGACAACAGTGGACCTGAAAAATCTACATCATAACAGGAGTTCTGACCTTTGTCACAGAAAGTCTTCTTAGTTGCCTTTTTCTCTATCACACTTTAGAAATCATAAGAAATTATATTTCAGTTGAAAACTTAAAATCTCAAAATTCATCTTTTGAAATCCATTTTAAAATCAGACATTGCATTAGCATGGAAATGGTACATCAAAATCATGTTACAAAATGTTTTCATTCATGAATTATAAAAATTTAAGTTTGGATAGTGCACTATAATGTCCACGTTCAAAACTGTGAGTGACAGTTAAGGGGTTAAATTAGGATAACAGTTGCATGTGTGTCTATGTTAAATTTGTTTGTCTTCTGCGTGGAACACTTCCCAGTCAACAATTTGATCTCACAATGATGTCACAATGAGCTCACATATTACTGACGTGGTGAGGATCACAGTATGAGGATCATTTGAACTCACAATGAGCTCACATACTACTCGCACTGTGAGGATCGTGTGATGTCACTGTGATCATCGCATGATCTCACGTATTGACTGGGTTGGCTATTCCCCATATAGCCACAGTATCTATGTACAGGAGCAGGGTTGCCACACGGTTACAATATGATTTACAATAATCTTTTATTTGCGTTTGATATTGTGGGATTACAAATTTATTTAAATGTTTAATTTAGATTTCAATGTAATAGTATACCAACTGAAGAAGTTATATACATTGTATTTAGCATTTAGGGTGAAGATGAACGATTCTGTTTAACATAGTCGTTAACGAGGTCCTTGCCAGTTCATGGTCACTCCATTGTAAGTTAAATGAGTCAGGTCCCTGAGACCCAAATCTTTTGTTCTGCAAATGGCTTTCGGAGCCCCCTGGCCCAGACTGATTGGATTATCAATGCAATCGAGTGTTGTTGATCGGGTCTGTCTTTCTCATTTGCATGCTTTGTTTAAGGTCGTCACCCAGGTGCGTTATTTCCATTCCTAAGCACTGCCCCCTAAATGTATTAAAACTACAATGTATCACTGCTTTAGTTAGACTTGGAAGACTACAGCGAAGAGCAGTGAGTTCTCTTCTCAATAAAGAGGAACTTCTGCATGAAAAGATATCCCAACGTCTCCTGGTCTTTGCTTCGAAAAGTGGAACAAACTTTAGAAGATAAAAGTTCACAACAGATGGTGCCATGACCCGGATAGAGTTCCAGCTTCTCTCCAGAATCCAGATTGAAAACTTCAAGATAAAACAAAGATCTGCTTCCAGACTGCATCTTTTGGAATCCAGTGAAAACTTCTAGCTGACTTCGTTCCAGACTGAACTTTTCTTTCAACCAAGGGTGTGGGTGAGTGCTGTCTCTAATCCAAAAGAACCTTTAAGACCAGTAAAAATTTGTTATCCTCTGCGCCGACAGAGACGAGCTAACAGACAGCTGTAGGTTTTGTTAGCTAAGTTATCCTCTAAAAATGTCCTTTTAGAGATGAAGGTTATCCTCTGTTTTCTAGGCAGGGAAGATTAGCATCACGTGCTAATATTGGTTATCCTCTGTTTATAGGCAGGGAAGATTAGCATCACGTGCTAATAGTGTGTTACCCTCTGTTTTTTTCGGCAGGGAAGAATTGTTTATCCTCTGTTTCTAGGCAGGGAAGATTTAGCATCACGTGCTAATATTGGTTATCCTCTTTTCACAGAGAAGGTTAGCATTTCATGCTAATAATATTGGTTACCCTCTGTTTAGGCAGGGAAGTTAAATGTGAAGTGTTGGTAATTTGAAAAGTTAACAATAGTAAGCTGTGTTAACAAGTGTACCCTCTGTTGAGCAGAGAAGTTTTAGTGTTTTTGATTGTGTAGTAACAAAGAAACTCACAAAATGGTTAGAAGAAATGCTAAGCTGATTCCAACAACAGCAAAGCATGGTCTTGCGACTCCATTGTGGTCAGATAGTGAATTCAAAACACTGTTAGGGGAACAAATGAACCTAATAATCACTGAGAAAGTTAGACAAGAAATAACTCAGAAATATGAGATCCATCCAGACAAGACTTGGTCTGTAGATGAGTGTAAAAAAGTGTTAGGAGCATGTATTCGCAAGAACAATGTGAAAGGCATTATCTGCTGCCACAGAGAATTTGGTTTAGCGCTAGCTACACAACAGTCTCAGCGAAACTCAGAACTGGAAGAACAGAACAAAGAGCTTTGTGCTAGAATATCCTCTTTGACTAAGAAATTGAACCGCAAAAAAGCTGCCGCAAAAACTGATGTGGAAGTTAATCAGCCAGATAACATGTACCCTGATTTACAAGCATTCTTTGAAACAGATGTAACCATCCAATCAATAACTGATGTGCCTGTAGAGTCAGTGAAGGTATGTGGCGCTAAGAGAAAATTTCAAGAAATTGAGGAAATTGACAGTGTTCCTCTCAACTCTTCTGTTGTCCAAGTACAAACTATTGCCAAAGCATTAGGACCTCAAGATATAGATAGACTATCTCAGAGCTTACCCTCAGCACGCACAGAGTTTTCTGAATTTAGAAGGGCATTGATAAAAAAAATGCGTCTCTACGACATGTCGTTAGCAGAAGTCACACAGCTGATGTCACAAATTCTAACTGAATCTGAATTCAACAGTTTTGAGTCTGCTGTTACTTCTGAACTACAACATGCCAGTAAAGGTGACTTGAGAGAAGGGGTTTTGAAAATCCTAAAGGATATCTTAGGACCCAAAATAGACTGGTCCAGAATCAGTAACTGTGTGCAAAGGACAGAAGAGACTGTGAGTGAATACACTGAAAGGTTTTGTCAGACAGCTGTAACTTACAGTGGAATCGTTGATGACCCTGAAAGTGTGCTAGATGACAAGGGACCCCTGGTTCGTATCTGGTCAGATGGCCTTGTAGCCGAATACAGAAAAGCTTTACCATTCTTAGATTTAACTTGGTCTAACAGAACTCTCAGAAGTAACCTAGACAGGTTAGCTACTTGGGAAAGAGACTCTGATGTTAAAGCCAGAGTAAAGATTGCAGCAGCGTCCTTTAAGGTTAACACAGAGAACCGACCGAAACGTAAATGTCCTAAGAAGGAGAGCAGTTGCCATTACTGTGGAAAGTTAGGACACTGGATGAAAGAGTGTAGGAAAAGCAAAAAGACTTTAGGAGAGATTAACAACTTTACTCAGCTCCTACTGAGTCTACTTAACACTCTGAAGCAGCCCCTCCCCGCTTCACCGAACTGTTGGAGCCGTTTGCTCAGGTGTTAACTGTTACGGCTGTGAGTGCTTAATTTCCCCAGTAATGTACAACAAAGCTGAAAGATTCTTTGTAAATAAAACTACAGGAAAGTTACTGTCACTTCCTTCCATTGAGAGAATGCTAATTAAGTACACTCACAGCCTACAAAGCTATACTACAGCACACTCCAGTCACTCACCTATCCTCTCTGAGTTATGATGTTTATGACTGATGGTCCATTAGAGGATGGAGATGTCACACACTAAAGTTTGCACACCACCTACAGGGATAGAACAGGACACATGGACCAGTGAGGGACCCAGGGAAGAACCGGAATGCAATAGGCTTCCGGGGGCTAACCCTGCGGTGAAGATAACCTTATAGGCCTTCCCCACCCACTAGTCCATCCTTCTCCTCACTGTCCTTTAGGTGTCTCATAAATTAAGAACCAGGGAAAGAAGGAACAACAATAGCAGACTCAGATTGAACAGAGGGTATAACTCTAATGTTTGCAGTCTTTAGAACAAATACTGCTCTGTCTTTTGTTTTTCTTTCTTCCTCTGTGCAGATACCACTTGATGGCTGTTCCAAGACCCATACGCACCAAACCCCTCACCTGCGTATGAAGCCAACAACAAGACCCACTACCGAGCCAACTGTCACAGAAGACAGAACAAAGAAAAAAAAAAAACACAACGCAGAGAATCACATACGAGAACTTCAGTCATCAATCAACATGATCAAGACATTCTTGATCTTTCAGCAAAATTACACCTGATGGCTGAAGATAATTCTTCATGGTTCGGAAACCTGTTAGTATCAAGTGTTTCATTCAACAAATGACTCACGCCCATCACGAGAAATGACAGTTCCAACCAGAAAAGACTATTAAGAACTTCACGGAGCTGCATGTTTGTTTCTGTGTCAGCAAGCAGTTCGTCCCCTACAGACAATCAACACAGAACAAGTGCGATGAGCCTGTAACGATCCCAAGTTACAAGAATAAACTTTTTAAGTGTCTAAATTTGTATTTTGTGAGAGTTATTAGAACTCTCAAAGGGGGAATTGTGGGATTACAAATTTATTTAAATGTTTAATTTAGATTTCAATGTAATAGTATACCAACTGAAGAAGTTATATACATTGTATTTAGCATTTAGGGTGAAGATGAACGAGTCTGTTTAACATAGTCGTTAACGAGGTCCTTGCCAGTTCCTGGTCACTCCATTGTAAGTTAAATGAGTCAGGTCCCTGAGACCCAAATCTTTTGTTCTGCAAATGGCTTTCGGAGCCCCCTGGCCCAGACTGATTGGATTATCAATGCAATCGAGTGTTGTTGATTGGGTCTGTCTTTCTCATTTGCATGCTTTGTTTAAGGTCGTCACCCAGGTGCGTTATTTCCATTCCTAAGCACTGCCCCCTAAATGTATTAAAACTACAATGTATCACTGCTTTAGTTAGACTTGGAAGACTACAGCGAAGAGCAGTGAGTTCTCTTCTCAATAAAGAGGAACTTCTGCATGAAAAGATATCCCAACGTCTCCTGGTCTTTGCTTCGAAAAGTGGAACAAACTTTAGAAGATAAAAGTTCACAACAATATGAAACAAAGTCTCAGCTTTAAATTCTGTCATTTTTATTATGGAATTCAATGTGTTTTTGTCTGGTCTCCTGACAGACATCACAGCAGAAAAGTTTATTAGGCTGCTGTCAATTTAAGACCTGACACATGACGCAGCTCTGACATCCCATTTTCTCACAACTCTTTAACACCCTGGGGTCGACAAACGTGTATACGCGTTTTGAGGCAGATTTTCCTGATAAGGCCGAAATGAGCTTGAATTACTCTGCCATTTTTGATCGTACAGATAAGAGCAATACACCATTCGAATCTGTAAGGGGTCTACTTTTATTTGTATGCACTCATAATAACAACTACACTTTGTGCTTTTGAAGAATAAAAAAAACAAACAGGGTGTGCTCTCTGTCTTCTCCGTCTCCGCGAACTGCTTTTTGAAACACGTCACTAAAATGAACTGTAACTCAGCAAATACTTCACACAGAGACATGAGAAATATATCTATAGAACGCTTCACATGTCTACTGTTAAATGAAGCAAGTCTTACTGAAAACAAATATTCTGTGATAAAGTAATCCGTATGAAACCAAGGACATGTCCAGTTTTTCCGTCTGGTCTCATTATCTCTAATTAGGTCACGCCCACGCGCTGCTCGCGCTTTTGTTACTACAAATCTCCACGCGAGACACGCAGCATGTAAACGCCCACGCCACCTCGGATACTTTTCAGTTTTGGAAGAACACGCTGTGAGGAAAAAGCTTTGTTTACCTCACAAACCAAGCACGAGCGCAGCTGAAGCCAGCGGAGGAGGAGATATTTTATACCGAGTAAGTAATGTTTCTTATTGGCATTGAATAATGTGTTGTTGTGACAAAGTTGAAGGCATTTACTAGGTGAACTTTTCTCAAACTATAACTCCAGAATAAAATGTGTGAAATCGCGTGCAACATTTTGAAATATGATAGGCAAAATTTCATTGCATTTAAATGTTGCACGACCTGAGGATAGTTATATGTTCTATATACAATGATATAAAAGTAATGTCTAAGAAAGTTTAGACCAATCTTTACTATGAAGTAGCCTACTCTGTTTTCAAATACCTGCTCAAACATATTTATAATAAGCTTAACAATAATAATTTAGTTTACCAGTTATAAAATGTTGTTTTTGTATTGTATGATAATTCAAATAAAATCACGTGGGCAATATTGGTGATTGCTAATGTAATATAGTTGCTCCTGATAAGCCTATCAACATGCTCACTTATTTATTAATTTTAGTGGGGGGGTGTGTAGTGAGTGGGGCGGGGCCGAGAGCCGTGGGAACGGAGCGAGGCCGGTGGAGTTATTGATAATGAGCGACACCTGCGCCACTCACCGGTCTCGAGTCCCACGGAGGAGCTCCGGAAGGATAAAAGGAGGAGTGACGACAGTGGAAGGGGAGAGAGGACCAGGCCTGGACTTTTATTTGTGGTTTTTGTGTGCGGCAGTCGTCCGTGAGGGGCTGCCGCTTTACTTTTATGTTTGTTTATTTTTATTAAACATTTGTTGAATGTTCGCCGGTTCCCGCCTCCTTCTTCCCGACCTACGAACTGTGTTACAGGGTGCTTTATTTATTTTGAATAGTAACAATATGTAGGCCTATATATTATAACAATTATAATGTACTGTTTTTGCTGTACTTTGGATCAAATAAATGCAGGCTTGGTGAGCTGAAGACACTTCTTATAAAAAACATTACAAATCTTACTGTTTAAATAATTTGACTGGTAGTGTATGTATTGTCACCATGTTTGCTTTGTCTTTGTCCGTTCATTGTGTTGCTCATGTCTGTTTTGTATTTTCTCATGCAGTTTCTGCTGTCTCCCGTTTTCCTGGGTTCCAGTTTCCTGCCACTGTTTTGGAAATTTTGGATATTGCACCCACGATGTCTTGACTCTTCTGTTGTTTATTTGTTTGTTTGTTCCTAATAAACTGTTTAACTGCACTTGCAAGTGAATCTCAAGTTATTTTATGTGATAGTTATATGTATACGCATTTCTTTTTTTCTCACATTCTTTCTTTTAACTCTTCTCTCTCAGTCACTCACCTGACTGAATGGCTCATTATGGAGCTCATTATGCGGGCCTTTGTCTTCTCAGGTGTCAGTCACAGAGAGGGTCTATCCCTCTCGGATAGACCCTTTCTTCTCAAAAAGTGACTTAGAACATTTAAATCAATATATTGTTTTCTCTGAATGATTTAGATTATTTTCAGATCATTTTGAAGGAAATATTCTAGGCTACAAGATCCAGTTCTCAAAAGTCTTGTGAACAAATGTTCTGTATGTGTTTTATGGCCTTATTTCAGTTACTTTAAAAATTTTTTTTTTTTTCAAACCACGCATAAACATTGTTTTCTCAAAAACACAATAGTCAAGTCAAGTCAAGTCACCTTTATTTATATAGCGCTTTTACCAATACAGATTGTGTCAAAGCACTTAACAGTATCAAATTGGAGGACAGAGTGTCAGTAATATATAATAAGATTAAACATTTAATTTTCAGTTAAAGGCATTTCATTATTGAATTCAGAGATGTCATTGTCTAGCTCAGTTTAGTTTAAATAGTATATGAGCAATCAAATCGGCGATAATCGCTAGAAATTAGGTGTCCCCAACTGAGCAAGCCAGAGGCGACAGCGGCAAGGAACCAAAACTCCCTCTGTGAAAGAATGGAGAAAAAAAAACCTTGGGAGAAACCAGGCTCAGTCGGGGGGCCAGTTCTCCTCTGACCAGACGACACCCACAGTTCAAAAGTTTCAGGTTCTAACAATAGTAGTATTATGTAGTTAGGTATTTTATTATATTTTTAGTTATATTTTTTAGTTTTAGTGTATTTTAATTGAGGTCTCTGGGGGTCATCTGGGTGTCCTGGTCTCCGCTGACGATCAGGGCTGCAGACATCATCTCTTGGTGCTGATCCACCATCTGATCATAGGAAAGAAACAGACAAATATTAGCGTAGATGCCATTCTACTTACGATGTAACGAGTACACCGTGTGTTGTGGGAAGTGTTCCCGGTTCCGGTTGATCTAATTAATGCAGCCTAACAATCCTTTAACGGATTTGAATAATAGAAGCATATTAGTGTGTTATGTGTACGCCAGGGTAAAGAGATGGGTCTTTAATCTAGATTTAAACTGACAGAGTGTGTCTGCCTCCCGAACAGTGTTAGGTAGATTGTTCCAGAGTTTGGGTGCTAAATAGGAAAAGGATCTGCCGCCCGCAGTCGATTTTGATATTCTAGGTATTATCAAACGGCCAGCGTTTTGAGAACGCAGCGGACGTGGAGGACTATAATGCGATAAGAGCTCGCTCAAGTACTGAGGAGCTAAACCATTCAGGGCTTTATAAGTAATGTGACGGGTCTCCCGTTCTTCCTGCTACGGCCGGCCAGTGGGTGTGGTTGGGAGACTCATCAAGTTGAACGATGTACACCTGTTCTCCCCACTATAAAGCTTAGGCTTTATTGGCATGCGGGGCCTGCTCCTGTTTGCATTTGTTTTGAGTTTGGGTCTTTGTTCATTTGGACTTTGTTATTTCCTTGGTTCTGTCTGATGCTTTGGTTTAATCATGTGTCTGACAGAAATGGTATTTGTTTGTGTTGATTTCTTGTTTTATTTACTTTTATATTTATGTTAATAAATGTTTTCATTGCATTCAAGCCGACCTGACTATGTCCTCCGATCATTTGCCACGGCTTTGAGCCGGTCTTGACAAATGGGGGGCTCGTCCTTTTAAGTTTGGATATTTGCTTTGATAAACTTTTGGAGGATATGGTTGGTTTGGCTCTTTTGAGTTGCTTCACGGGAGTTCAGCTTTGGTAAGTACTGGCTACTACTTGTATATTTGAGGGGGGGTTTATTGTTGGATATGCTTTTCCCTGTTTAGGTTTAGTGGGGTATCTTTAACAGGCTGCTCCAATCTTTTTTTATTTTAGTTTGTTTTGTTTGTACGGTGAGAGCAGTTGTCTCGGGAACACGTCCGTGTTTTGAATGGTGACTTGTTAATCGGTCGCTATTTCAAAACGCTGGTTTACAGTGTATAAAAACCCACTGCAAGTAACTGTACGAAGATTAAGGATGAGTTTAGATAGTTTTGAAATTTAGTTAGAGGGAATTGCGTATCTAATTTCTACCCCTCAAATATTTTTGAGAAAATTAAGTAGCCATACTTTTGTCTTTCACAATGGCCTCAAAGGTTGAGGAATTTATTAGTGCTCCATCTCAAGATTTGTTAAATAATTTGACTAAGGATCAACTAGTAGAACTTGCAGGTTATTATAAAATTAACTTGGTAAGCCAAGATAAACGTTTAAAAGATAATATTAAAGTCTTGGTAAAAATGGAGTTAATCGAGCGTGGTGTTTTAGAGTCTCAATTTCTGGAAGGTGAATCACAAGACGTTAATACGACATCCACAACGTCTCATCTAACATTTGAACAACAAAAACAATTGTTATTAATTCAAATTGAGATGAAAGAGAAATTGTTAGAAGCGCAAAATCGTGTTGAGATGTCTAAGGTTCAATTACAACAACAACAACTTGATCTTGAACGTTATCGTTTAGATCTAATAAGAGATGGTAAAATGCCGTTAACTGGAGGTGTAGAGCGTGACTTAGTTTCGTGTAAATTTGATGTAGTGACTAATATGAGATTAATCCCTAGATTTGATGAAAAAGATGTGTATCGTTTCTTTTTGTTATTTGAACGTGTGGCAGATGCACGTAATTGGCCAGATGGGGAGCGTACGTTTATGTTGCAGTCTGTTTTTACAGGAAAAGCTCAAGAAGCCTATTCCTCTCTTAGTGTGGAAGATGCTATGGATTATTTGACTGTTAAGAATGCAGTGTTGAGGGCATACGAATTGGTCCCAGAGGCCTATAGACAAAAATTTAGGTCCTGGAAGAAAACTGATAGCCAAACGCATGTTGAGTTTGTACATGATATTTCAGTGTATTTTAATCGTTGGTGTACAGCCTCTAATGTGAAAACGTTAGCTGATTTGAAGGAGTTGATGTTGCTTGAACAAGTTAAAAATTCTGTTTCGCAACGGGTAGCAACCTATATTAGTGAGCGTAAACCCGACACGGCATATGAAGCGGCTGTTATGGCTGATGAATTTTCTCTGATTCATAAAACCGCTTTTGGTTATAAAAATGTTGGAGAGAATTTTCAGAGAGAATCAGGGTATGATCCTAGTAGATCTTCCAAATATTTGTGTGCTTCACCTGACAAACAACGTTGTGTCTTTGGAGAAAAAGAGAAGGCAAACATGTGTAATTATTGTCATGGGTTTGGTCACTGGAAGAATGAGTGTCCGTTGTTGAAAGCAAGAGATGTTGCTAAAACGAAATCTAAGTTCTCAGTGAAACCTGTTGTTCTGGCTGTGACCGCTTCAGAAGTGAATAATGTGCAGAAGAATTGTTCGCAATGTGTTTCAACATTCTCTCCATTTGTCACAGATGGTTTCGTGAGACTGGTTAATTCTGCGGAAGATGTACCAGTAAAAATTCTCCGTGACACTGGATCGTCAGAAACTTTTGTCCTAGAGTCTATTCTGTCTTTTTCGAGTGACTCTTACACTGGAAATGATGTGTTGATTAGGGGCATTGGTCTGAATGTGATATCCGTTCCCCTACATAAAATCATTTTGCGTTCTGATTTGGTCCAGGGAGAAGTGGAGGTTGCTGTGCGTTCCTGTTTGCCTGTGGAAGGAGTACAGGTAATCTTGGGAAATAATTTGGCTGGTGAACGAGTTTGGCAGGATGTTTTACCAAATTTGGTGGTTACACCATCTGTGTCGATTTCTGAGATGACTGATGAAAATTTTACCTGTCCCTCAGATGTGTTTCCGTCATGCGTGATAACACGGTCTATGAGTAAGATACAATCTGAGGTGAAGTCTAGACCTAAAAGGATGGGGAGTGAAACTTTGGACATCCCTTCCATCTTATCGGTGTCACGTGATGATTTGATTAAAGAACAAAAAGCTGATGTTACTCTTACTGAGTTGTTTGACCGAATTGTCCCTTATGTTACAATCGTTAACCTTCCTTCTGGATATTATCTAGAGGAAGATGTGTTTGTTCGGAAATGGGTGCCGCATGGAGAATTTGTAATTGGTGATCCTGTGCTACAAATTGTAGTACCTCAGTCTCTCCGTCAACTTGTTTTACAAACGGCACATGATGCATCCGGACATTTGGGAGTGAAAAAGACGTACAAGTTGCTTTTGAAACGTTTCTTTTGGCCAAAATTGAAACGTGATATATCTAAGTATATTAAGTCTTGTCAAACATGTCAGCTTACTGGAAAACCAAACCAGTCTATAAAACCAGCTCCTCTTTATCCAATTCCTGCTGTTAGTCAACCTTTCGAGCACCTGATTGTGGACTGTGTCGGGCCATTGCCCCGGTCAAAAGTGGGAAATGAATATTTGCTCACGGTTATGTGTCAAGTAACTAGATATCCAGCTGTGTATCCGTTACGTTCTTTAACTGCAAAGTTGGTTGTAAAAGCACTAACTCAGTTTATCTCGGTGTTTGGAATACCTCGAATTATTCAGTCTGATCAGGGGAGTAATTTTAGCTTCATATTCAACACAATCTATCCAGCGCCTATCATGCCCAAAGTCAGGGAGCACTGGAAAGATTTCACCAAACATTAAAATCTTTATTGAGATCGTACTGTGTTCAGATGGGTAGGGATTGGGAAGCTGGGTTACCGTGGTTAATGATGTCACCTCGGGAAGCCGCTCAGGAGAGTACCGGGTTTAGTCCCAATGACCTTGTTTTTGGTCATGAGGTGCGTGGTCCCTTAGCTGTTTTGTCTGCAGATTGGAAAATTTGATCCACCCAAGAATATTTTATCATATGTGAGTGATTTTCGCAGACGAATTTTTGAATCATGTCAATTGGCAAAAGCATCTTTGAGTAAAGCACAAGATCGAATGAAACGGCTCTTTGATCGTCGTACAGAATTGCATTCATTTCAATCGGGTGATCAGGTCCTTGTTTTGTTACCTATTGTTGGGTCACCATTTCAGGCCAAATTTGCAGGTCCATATACTGTTGCTCGAAAAATTTCTGACCTGAATTATTTAATCACTACGCCAGATCGGCGAAAGAAGACTAGAGTGTGTCATGTAAATTTGTTAAAGCCTTTTTATGGTTCTGAAGATGCTGGGGATCCTAAAATTAATATTGAAGACAAAGTTGTTACATCTGATTCTTGTATTAAACCTGTTCTGCTTGTAGATCCCTTTGCTGGTGATGACGATGCAGGATCGTCAACCGCTTCAATTGTGATCAGTGGGGACCATGAGGAGATTGATCCTGGAGATTCTATTCTTCAGGGTCGTTTGCACAATTCAGAAGCGTTAAGTTCTTTACATGATCGATTTAGTCACTTATCAGAGGTGCAGCGCACTGATTTGATTAATCTGATTTTTGAATATGTTACACTGTTTCCCGATACTCCATCTCGTACAAGTCTGATTGAACACGACATTGATGTGGGAGATTCGGTTCCAATTCGTCAGCGTTATCGAGTATCTGTGAATAAAAAGAAACAACTAGAAAACGAAATTGATTATATGTTGAAAAACGATATTGCTGAACCTTCCTTTTCTAGTTGGGCGTCTCCGTCGTTGTTGGTGAATAAATCTGATGGATCATTCAGATTTTGTACTGATTATCGAAAAGTAAACGCTGTAACAAAACCTGATTCGTTTCCATTGCCTCGAATTGAGGACTGTATTGATCAGGTGGGAAACGCTAAATTCGTTAGTAAGTTTGATCTACTCAAAGGTTACTGGCAAGTGCCTTTAACTGAAAGAGCTCAGGAAATTTCTGCTTTCATTGTACCATCGGGATTATTTTCGTATAAGGTTATGAGTTTCGGTTTGCGAAACGCTCCCGCAACTTTCCAGCGTTTAATGAATCGAGTTATTTCTGGTTTGAGGGGATGCGCTGTGTACTTAGATGACGTTGTTGTGTATAGTCAAACTTGGGATGAACATGTAGTTCAAATTAGAGCACTATTTGATCGATTTGTGAACGCAAATTTGACTTAATTTGTTAAAGTGTGAGTTTGCGAAGGCCACAGTGGTTTATTTGGGGAAGGTGGTTGGGCAAGGCCAAGTGCTCCCGGTCCATGCAAAGGTGGAAGCGATAGATAATTACCCTACGCCTACCACCAAGAAAGAGCTTATGAGGTTTCTTGGGATGGTAGGATTTTATCGCTGTTTTTGTAGGAATTTTTCTACAGTGGTGGCCCCCCTAACAAATTTGTTGAAGGGAGGAATAGACTTTTGCTGGACATCGGGTTGTCAGCAAACCTTTGAAAGAGTAAAAATGCTTCTTACAGAGGGTCCTGTTTTGAAGGCTCCAAAATTTGACCAAGCGTTTCAGTTGCAGGTGGATGCCAGTAATGTGGGTACTGGTGCCGTTTTGTTACAGACTTCGGAAGATGGCATCAACCATCCGGTTGGATTCTTTTCTAGAAAGTTTAATACTTACCAACTTAATTATTCTGTGATTGAAAAAGAAGCGCTTGCTCTGATTTGGGCTTTGCAACACTTTGAAGTGTATGTGGGTTCGTCTGAGGGACCTTTGGTAGTTTTTACTGATCACAACCCTTTAGTTTTTCTTCACTCTTTACAGAATCCTAATCAAAGGTTAATGAGGTGGTGTTTGTTTTTACAGGGATACCTGTTAGATATTCGCCACATTAAAGGCTCAGAGAATATAACTGCTGATGCCTTATCTCGTATCCATGTAGCTTAAGTGTTGTAGGATTTGTCTTATTTTCCCTGTCTTTTGTCTCTCTCTCTTTTCTTAATTTGCTTCCTAGGCGCCAAGGTTGCTGGAGTGAGTGGGAGAGTTGAGACGGGTGGAGGTTTGCGGTCTGGATTGAATCTTGCTACTGGGATTGCTGGATGAATGAGGATTCTAATGTGGGAACTTGTTAAAGACTTTAGTCTTTTTCTTTTTAGGAGGGGTGTGTGACGGGTCTCCCGTTCTTCCTGCTACGGCCGGCCAGTGGGTGTGGTTGGGAGACTCATCAAGTTGAACGATGTACACCTGTTCTCCCCACTATAAAGCTTAGGCTTTATTGGCATGCGGGGCCTGCTCCTGTTTGCATTTGTTTTGAATTTGGGTCTTTGTTCATTTGGACTTTATTTCCTTGGTTCTGTCTGATGCTTTGGTTTAATCATGTGTCTGACAGAAATGGTATTTGTTTGTGTTGATTTCTTGTTTTATTTACTTTTATATTTATGTTAATAAATGTTTTCATTGCATTCAAGCCGACCTGACTATGTCCTCCGATCATTTGCCACGGCTTTGAGCCGGTCGTGACAGTAATTAACAAGATTTTAAAATCTATCCAATGTTTGATAGGGAGCCAGTGCAGTGTTGACAGAACCGGGCTAATATGATCATATTTCCTGGTTCTAGTAAGGACTCTAGCTGCTGCATTTTGGACTAACTGTAGTTTGCTGATCAAGCGTGCTGAACAACCACCCAATAAAGCATTACAATAGTCTAGCCTTGAGGTCATAAACGCATGAACTAACATTTCTGTATTTGACGTTGAGAGCATAGGTCGTAATTTAGATATGTTTTTGAGATGAAAAAACGCAGTTTTACAGATGCTAGAAACATGGCTTTCAAATGAAAGATTGCTATCGAACAGCACACCTAGGTTCCTGACTGATGAAGAAGAATTTACAGAGCAGCCATCAAGTGTTAGATAATGTTCTAGGTTGTTACATGTGGGGTTTTTAGGTCCGATAACTAACACCTCTGTTTTTTCAGAATTTAGCAGTAAAAAATTACTCGTCATCCAGTTTTTTATGTCGACTATGCATTCCGTTAGTTTCTCAATTTGGTATGTTTCACCGGGCCGCGAAGAAATATAGAGCTGAGTATCATCAGCATAACAGTGAAAGCTAACACCATGTCTCCTGATAATATCTCCCAAGGGTAACATGTAAAGCGTGAAAAGTAACGGCCCTAGTACTGAGCCTTGAGGTACTCCATACTGTACTTGTGATCGATATGATACCTCTTCATTCACCGCTACGAACTGATGGCGGTCAGATAAGTATGATTTGAACCATGCTAAGGCACTTCCACTAATGCCAACAAAGTTTTGTAGTCTATTCAAAAGAATGTTGTGGTCGATAGTGTCGAACGCAGCGCTAAGATCCAGTAGAACTAATAAAGAGATACAACCACGATCAGATGATAGAAGCAGGTCATTTGTAACTCTAATGAGAGCAGTCTCAGTACTATGATATGATCTAAATCCTGACTGGAATTTCTCACAGATATCATTTTTCTCTAGGAAGGAATATAATTGTGAGGATACTACCTTTTCTAGTATCTTTGACAGAAAAGGGAGATTTGAGATCGGTCTATAATTAACTAGGTATTTGGTGTCAAGTTGTGTTTTTTTAATGAGAGGCTTAATAACAGCCAATTTGAAGGTTTTGGGGACATATCCTAATGACAATGATGAATTAATAATAGCCAAAAGAGGATCTATGACTTCTGGAAGCAGCTCTTTTAGTAGTTTCGATGGAATCGGGTCTAACATACATGTTGTTGGTTTAGATGATTTAACAAGTTTATACAATTCTTCCTCTCCTACAGTAGAGAATGAACGGAATTGTTCCTCAGGGGATCTATAGTGTGCTATCTGATGCGATACTGTAGCTGACGGCTGCAAGGATACAATTTTATCTCTGATAGTATCGATCTTGGAAGTAAAATAGTTCATAAAGTCATTACTGCTATGCTCTTGGGAAATGCCAACACCTGTTGATGCTTTATTTTTCGTTAATTTAGTCACTGTATTGAATAAATACTGAGGGTTATGTTTGTTTACCTCTAGAAGAGACGAAAAGTAATCAGATCTAGCAGTTTTTAATGCTTTTCTGTAGGATAGGGTACTTTCCCGCCAAGCTAAACGAAATACCTCTAATTTAGTTTTCCTCCAGCTGCGCTCCATTTTCCGGGCTGCTCTCTTTAGGGCGTGAGTGTGCTCATTATACCACGGTGTTGGACTCTTATCCTTAATCTTCCTTAAGTGTAAAGGAGCAACCGCATCTAAAGTGCTAGAAAAGAGAGAGTCCATAGTTCCTGTTACATCATCAAGTTGTTCTGAGCTATTGGATAAACTGAGGAACTGAGATAAGTCAGGAAGATTATTTATAAAGCAATCTTTTGTGGTGGAGGTAATGGTTCTACCATATTTGTAACAAGAAGTTGGCTTTACAGCTTTAGCTATATGGAATATACAGGAGACTAGATAATGATCTGAGATATCATCGCTCTGCTGCAAAATTTCAACCCCACTAACATCAATTCCATATGACAGTATTAAATCTAGAGTATGATTTCGACAATGAGTAGGTCCTGACACATGTTGTTTAACACCAATAGAGTTTAAAATGTCTATAAATGCTGATCCCAACGAATCTTTTTCATTATTAACATGGATATTAAAATCACCAACAATTAGGACTTTATCTGCAGTCAGCACTAACTCCGACAGAAAATCAGAAAATTCTTTAATAAAGTCTGTATGGTGCCCTGGTGGCCTGTATACAGTAGCCAGTACAAACATCACAGAGGATTTATCATTAACGCTTGTTTCTTTGGATAACGTTATATGGAGCACCATTACTTCAAACGAATTATACTTGAAGCCCGACCTTTGAGAGATACTGAAAATATTTCTATAAATTGTAGCAACACCTCCCCCTTTACCTTTTGGACGCGGTTCATGTTTGTAACAGTAATCTTGGGGTGTAGACTCGTTTAAAGTAATGTAATCATCTTGTTTTAGCCAGGTTTCTGTCAGACAAAGCACATCTAGTTTATGGTCAGTGAACATATCATTTACAAAAGTGCTTTTGAAGAAAGGGATCTAATATTCAATAAGCCAAGGTTTATCAAGTCTTTATCTGTATTATATCGTTTTTTTATTTGTTGAACATCAATTAAATTGTTACTATTACATTGGTTTGGATGTTTTCTGTATTTTCTAGTTCGGGGAACAGACACAGTCTCTATAGTGTGATATCTAGGTGAAAAAGTTTCTATGTGCTGAGAGTTAACTGACTTCTGTGACGTGAGGCGGCTAGCAGACGATCGGTTTAGCCAGTCTGTCTGCTTCCTGACCTGGGCTCCAGTTAGTCAAGTACAAACTCTAAGACTATGTGCCATATTTCTAGAGAGAAGAGCAGCACCACCCCAGGAGGGATGAACACCATCTCTTTTCAACAGGTCAGGTCTTCCCCAAAAACTCATCCAATTGTCTATAAAGCCTATGTTATTTTGCGGGCACCACTTAGACATCCAGCCATTAAGTGACGACAGTCTGCTATGAATCTCATCACCCTGGTAAGCAGGGAGGGGACCAGAGCATATTACAGTGTCTGACATCGTACTTGCAATTTCACACACCTCTTTAACATTATTTTTAGTGATCTCCGACTGGCGAAGTCGAACATCATTAGCGCCGACGTGGATAACAATCTTACTGAATTTACGTTTAGCATTAGCCAGCACTTTTAAATTTGCCAAGATGTCAGGCGCTCTGGCTCCTGGTAAACAATGGACTATGGTGGCTGGTGTCTCTATTTTCACATTCCGTACAATAGAATCGCCAATAACTAGAGCACTTTCATCAGGTTTCTCAGTGGGTGCTTCACTGAGTGGGGAGAACCTGTTTGATGTTCTGATCGGAACGGAAGAGTGGTGTTTTGACCCGCGACTATGCCGCCTCAATGTCACCCAGCTGCCCTGCTGCACGGGCTCAACCGAAACCGAACAATGTACAGGACTCCCTGAACTAGTCGCATCCAAAGCAGTATCTACAGCCCTCACATTCTTACTATCCTCAATTAAAGTTTGGATGCGTGTCTCTAAGTCTAAAACCTTCTCTGTCAGCCTAACTATTTCCCTGCATTTATCACATGTGAATCCCTCGCTGCTGACAGAGACAGATAAACTATACATGTGGCAGACAGTGCAAACAACAATAGCAGGAGAAGAAGCCATTACTCACCGTGATTGATGAATGACACCAACTTAACTTACCACTTACCACTGTTGTTTGATGAGCTTGTGAAAAACGGAGCGAGGAAAAATTTAAAATGAATAAATAATAGGCGCGAAATGCAAATGGAACCGCGAGTGACAAGCTAACGGGCTAACAAGCTGCACTCGCGGTTTTAAAAGCAAACGATCAAATTAGTTAGATTAGTTTGAAGGATAGCACCTGAAATATGGTGGGAATTAAATTATATGTTATCACTTTAGAAAAAAAAGGAGTGAACGTAAGGTAGAGATTCAATAAAAAGCGAAGCTACACGGAGCTACAATCACAAACCTCTCAGCAGCGTGCAACAGACTCAACATTTACAACACAGCGGTCGTGGTTTCATTCACCGATCCCTCATGTCGGATACGAGTCCGACCGACCAATATTGAGTAGCCTACACGTAAACGCTGATATGTTCTACATGTCTGAAGTATAAGTGTGTAGAAAGAATAAACCGGTCTTATAAACTCATCAATTTGGCTTAACAACTTTAAAACATAATCTGCATGAACGATAAACCATGCACTCTTAAAATCGATAGTACACAAAATATGTGTAAAATGACAGATAACATAATAACGTAATGTTTTGGTTCACGTCTTACACAACTGTGCATTACTTAACGGTTTTATTAAGCT
The DNA here is from genome assembly GCA_029620275.1 of Acrossocheilus wenchowensis. NCBI lineage: Eukaryota > Metazoa > Chordata > Actinopteri > Cypriniformes > Cyprinidae > Acrossocheilus > Acrossocheilus wenchowensis. The sequence continues at coordinate 117,642 of CM056145.1, forward strand.
TTAATATAAAAGATAATAGTCTGTTAACAATTTAGATGCTTTTATTAAGAAATCACACAAAGAACCGCTGAAGTACGTACTGTTATGGAATTAATTGAAACAATACTACGTGCTCATTTAACCGCTTTAATTACGGTATGCTGAATATAAAACTCTTAAACAGGAACATTAAAACATTTCAAACTTGTTAAACAGCTGCTTCAATACATTCAATACATAAAACATTTACGAAATACTATAAAACAATAGTTAGGTAAACGACTTACAGTCGATAAGTCATTTTAAGTGAAAGGCGGAATGATTCATGTCTTTTTTATTCTGTCCACACCAATGCGTTTTAGGCATCTGTCTTTTAGGTCTGACCCAGAAAACAGATGTCTTAATATTTTGTTCTTCTTTTTATGAAAACATGCGGCAAGCAGTTTTTTGACCTCATCTGCATTATACCGACACATTTTAACATGTCGTAAATTCCAATAGTTGGTTAGCAAATGCAACTGTTTATTACTGAGATAAGTCACATCAGAGCTGTGTTCTATTTAACCTTTTTCATCTACCTACATGTTTATCGGCGCTACTGTTCTAGGCCTCCTCACACCTTTGTGAGATATAAACCGCAAAGTTTTTCATGGCGTTACGCTTTGAAGCTAGAACAATTTTATATGTTTCCATGACTTTGTTCGCTCTTTCTGTTTGAATTTGTGTCACGCGCTTTCACCATCCTTATCTTATTTTCTCAACCTAATTGTCTCGTTAGCGGGCCATTTTGTTGATATAAGTCAATGTTTCCGCGAATTTGGTTGATTTAATAAAATATTGCATCTTCATTCGAGACATTTACATTATATTATTATATCATCCTAGTTTATATCAGATATACAAGATCGTTTCTTATTATGGAAAATTGTCTTTGGCTCACCAACATAAGATTAATAACAACATACAAAAAGGATAAAATCACAATAACTAGTCACATTACACACACGACACAAAGAAAAAATGGATACAATTCAAGCCTTACACACTGCTTAATTAAAAAGTTGCTGAATTAGTGATTCTAATTGCATTGAGGATAAAGGACCTCTTATACACATTTTTATTTGCTAGGGGAACTCCATAGCGTCTACCTGACTTCAAGAGCTCAAACTGGCTAAAAAGAGGACGAGTGTCATCTGCAAGAATAACTCTCACCTTCTTCTTTGTCCTTTCTGCATAAAGTTGTGTTAGTTGGTTCTGAGGCCTGCCAATTATTTTATTTGCCAAGGATACAATTCTGGAAAGTTTATTCTTGAGTCTGCAATTTAGATGCTCATACCAGACAGAAAGATGAAACGTTAAAACACTTTCCACAATGGATACACAAGTTCCAGAATGTGTTTACTAACACCAAGACCACTAAGCTGTCTGAGAAGAAAGAGTCACTGAGAGCATCTTTTAAAAATATACTCTGAATTATCAGCAATACTCAACTGAGAATCCAAAATTGATCCGAGATACTTAAAATGCTCCGCAATTTCAACTTGTTGACTCTCAAGTGAAATCGGCTCACATATCACATCTCGTTTTGTACACATAATTAATTCTTTAGTTTTGGCAACATTATTTTCTAATTGGCTAGAGCAACACCAAGTTTCAAGAGCCTTAATGTGGGTCAGGTAGGCCAGATCATATGCATGATTTGTTTTGTCCAACAGGCCAACCAGGGCCATATCATCAGCATATTTAAATAATCCGAAATTTTCCTCATTAATTGTAAATTCATTAGTAAAAATAGAAAACAACACAGGGGAGAGAACGCAACCTTGTGGGCAACCATTGCTCACAGTGAGCATATCTGACATCACCCCGCTAACACAGACTCTTTGTGGACGACAAGAGAGAAAATTTCTAATCCAGAGGACGAGCCCTTGATTAATATTAAGATCCACTAACCTTTTTAAAAGAAGATGTGTCTTCATTGAATTAAAAGCTGAACTAAAATCTACAAATAAAATCCTAGCGTATCCTTTAGGATTTGTAAGATGTTTAGTAACTGTATTAAGAAGAGTCAGTACAGCATCGTCTGTGCCTCTATTTCTCTTATATGCAAACTGAAATGGATCTTGCTTAGAGGCCACACATGAAGTTAAATGATTAGCTAAAACTCGCTCCATAGTTTTGCATAATGTAGAAGTTATTGCAATAGGTCGATAATCATTTGGCATACTTGCACCTGTTCTTTTTGCCACAGGTTGAATCACTGAGTATTTCCATAATTTTGGCACTGCACTTTTGTCCAAGAGAAACTGAAATAGCCTTGTAAAAACTCCATTTAATTGAGAAGCACAGTCTTTAAGAAGACAAGCTTTAAGACCATCCGGGCCAGTGGTCTTATTTGACTTTAGTTTCCTAAGACTTGCAATAACATCTGTCTCCTTAATAACTATAGATTCCTCTACACTAAGATTTTTACATATCTCATCGCATTCTGTCTGACCTTCCACTGTGTCGAATCTACAATAAAAATTATTCAAATCATTAATAAAGGTTTGACAATTTCTGACCAAATTATTATCTTTTTTATTTGACCTGCCCATTAGTGTATTTAGTCCCTTCCAAGCCTGTCTGACATTACCTGTTAAAAAACTCTCAATTTTCGTTTAAAATCAAATTTTGCTTTGAGAATTTCCCCCCTTAACTGTCTCCTTTTCGCACACAATAATTCTGTGTCTTCACTTTTCATGTTCATACTTTTCAGTTGGCCAAGATTTCTAAAAATCCTTTCTTTGTATTGGTCTTCAGTAATATTCTAATTTTCTGAGATACTGAATTTGGGATTTTCCTTAGTTGTCAGTTATAATCATCAAAATTAAAAAAAAATAAACATTTGATATATATCAGTCTGTGTGTAATGAATGAATATAATATACAAGTTTCACTTTTTGAATGGAATTAGTGAAATAAATCTACTTTTTGACGATATTCTAATTATATGACCAGCACCTGTAGTCCTCCACATCCACTGCGTTCCCAACATTCTGGCCGTTTGATAATACCTAGAATATCAAAATTGACTGCAGGCGGCAGATCCTTTTCCTATTTAGCACCCAAACTCTGGAACAATCTACCTAACACTGTTCGGGAGGCAGACACACTCTGTCAGTTTAAATCTGCATTAGTTAGATCAACCGGAACCGGGAAAACTCCCCATAACACACAATGTACAATCGTAAGTAGAATGGCATCTACGCTAATATTTGTCTGTTTCTTTCCTATTCTGTTTCTCAGTCCGTATCCGATCAGATGGTGGATCAGCACCAAGAGATCATGTCTACAGCCCTGATCGTCAGCGGAGACCAGGAAACCCAGATGAGCCCCAGAGAAGACCTCGATTAAAATACAATAAAACTAAAAATAACAAAATAACTAAAAGTATAATAAAATAACTAACTACATAATACTATTATTGTTAGAAATTGCAACAAAATAAAAAAATAGAAATATAAATTGCGGGTTTCGTCTGGCCAGAGGAGAACTGGCCCCCCGACTGAGCCTGGTTTCTCCCAAGGTTTTTTTTTTTTTTTCTTTCTTTGTTTTTCCTCCATTCTGTCACAGAGGGAGTTTTGGTTCCTTGCTGCTGTTGCCTCTGGCTTGCTCAGTTGGGGACACTTAATTTCTAGCGATTATCACCGATTTGATTGCACAGATACTATTTAAACTAAACTGAGCTAGACAATGACATCTCTGAATTCAATAATGAAATGCCTGAAAATTGAGTGTTTAATCTTATTATACATTACTGACACTCTATCTTCCAATTTGATACTGTTAAGTGCTTTGACACAATCTGTATTGCTAAAAGTGCTATATAAATAAAGTTGACTTGACTTGACCATTTCCCACCACTGTGCTCGTGATTCAAAAAAGTCCTGAAGGGTCTGCCATTGGCTATACTGCTCCTTGTATTCCTTAACTATATTCTTATCATCCAACAAGGAGCAGTTTAGCTTCCACAGACCCTTTCCTATGGTCACACCTTGGGGGAGTGAGAGAGTGCATGAAAGCATAGAGTGATTTGAGAAGAAGAGCGGGGTCAATCTAGCATCGATAGGAGGGCAGTCCCTAGTAAAAACATAGTCAATGCGAGAGGCTCTGGTGCCATCACCACTAAACAAGGTGAGGCCCTCCTCTCCCTGATGCATTGTCTTAAAACAGTCGGTCAGTCTAAAATCACTAACTATGTTGCGCAATAAAGCGGATGTTTTATCTTCTTTATATTCTTCCACTTGCCCTTTCCTATCTTTCTTACTTAAAATACAGTTAAAATCACCAGCAAATATTAAGGGTGCTCTTCCTAAAAGGTGGGGCTGTAGTTCTTTTAAAAGTTCATACCTGTCATTTTTATCTCTGGAGGCATAAATATTTAATATATTAAGTTCTCATCCTAAAAAAGATAGATTAAGTAAAATAGTGCAATAAGTAATAAGTGTGGGTTCTTTACTAGGATGGCCACTCCATCGGCCTTATTTATGTTGAACCCACTCCAAAGGGATATTCCAGGTGTCCACATCTCCTCCCATCTCCTGTAGTGATTTAAAAAGGGTAGCGCACATTCTTTACAGTGGAGATTGTGAAGAAAATGCTGACATTAAAAGAAGTAGAGACAACAGGTATGCCTTCTTTGTCTACGACGGCCATCTCGCTTGATTTTAGTTTGTTGGCGAAAGATTTAGGACAGTCCTTGTAGAGGTGGTTAGAGTCTCCACAGAGATTGCACTTTCTGCCATTGGGACGCTCCTCAAAGTTGTGCCCAATTTCTCTGCATTTATTGCAAAAAACTTTCTGGCAAGCTTCTACCAGATGCCCAAACTCTCCACACTTGTGGCACAGCTTGGGCATTCCCTGATAGTGAATATAGCCCCTGTTTCCGCCAAGGACTATCATGGATGGCAGATGTCTCAGGCTCTGGTAGCCTTGGAGATCTTCCCACTGCTTGATAGGGATTCTCCAAGAGCAATTCCAGATACCGTCCTCATCCACCACCTTCATAGCCTGGCCCCTTACGGTGCAAAATCTACCCAGCCATGAAAAGATGTCTTCTCCACTAACAGTCTCATTGAACATTCTAACAATCACAATTTTTTGAGTGTTGTCAGTCAGTTTCTCAACTGTAAACATGGAGAACTGGGTCTTTACCTCTTCGAATCTATGCCAAAAATCTGACAACAAGGCTGCATTTTTAAAACTTACATCAAAGCCTTTGTTGAAAGGCAAGGATTAAATGCAATTCAAATCTTGAGGAGAGAAATTCAAAGCTTTCTGAACAAATTTCTGTGAAAAGTCTAACCAGGAGATTTCAAAGGGTTTACCTTCATTAGTTAAAAGGGTAAAACGCACGCTGTGGTGCCTCCGCACACCGGCACGGACAGCCGACATGATGGACGCACCACAAGCACACTATAACAAGATAAAATTAAACACAAAAGTGTTAAGATTTAAAACCGGACAATAAATACTAAACAGAGAGATAAAAATGCAGCCGAGCTACCAATAGAATCAAAGAAGAGTCTTACTTTGAGTTGGTAAAACGGTCCTGAAGTTTTTCTCCCAATGAGAAGCAAAGTGAAAATATCCCTCCACTGGAAACAGCCCTCAGCCACTAACAGGCAGAAAGCCAAGTCCACGGAGAGTCGATCCCTGTCTCGTCCCTTTGATCTTAGCCAAAAGGCCGAGAAGCGATCAATCAAAAAGTGCCAATCCCCAAAAAGGGGAAGCACACCTTTCCTGGAGACACTGCAATACCAGGCCGATGCGTGGAGTGGACGGAGCAAGCCCCAGCTCCAGCTCCGTGATCCAAAAATCAATTTAATATGCAGTCCCCGGGTAGGAAACGTATCAGATATTAAACTGATAAGAACTTTTTTTTTTAATATTAAATCCTTATACTCATACAAATTTATAAATTAACCACAAATGTGACCTGCATACAAAATTTCCAATTAAACTTATATGTCACAAGCCTTCAAAATTTCAAATCGAACACAAAAATCATAACATTCAAAGTCAAAAAGCAACACATTACAATCAGCACATCAAACTCAAAAATAAAACTTTAAACTCTCAAGACTTTATCCCACCCCTACCCGTGGAAGTCCCCCCACACCCCCCTCATTTTCTCCTCTCCATAAACGGCCTTATACCCATTCACCTCTTTCACTAAACTTGACAGAAGAGTCGAAAATAACTTTTGAGGCTCCAATCCAGGCCACTGCTTCCTTACACACCTCAGTCTCAAATCCCATAAGATGCGCTTCCCTTCTGACACAGCCAACCACACTACTCTCTTCTGCTCCTTCTCCATATTTCCCAATCCAACCCCATACAACACTAAGTCCTTGGTAATTAACGGCCCTCCCCACCCCCTCCACCACCCAGCCACTGTTTCCCATAAAGATGCTGCTCCTGGAGATGACCATAAGGCGTGCTCAATAGTCTCTTCCCCTCCGCAACCCACTGGGCACAAAGGAGATCTACCCTGAACATGTCTATATAACCGCTCCCTTACTGGGAGCCTCCCTAATGCTGCCAACCAGTTCACATCCTTGCAACCAGATTATTTGGTAGGGAGGTGTAAGGACAGCCAATTCACTTTAATCGGAGGCCCTGCCACTCTAGCTTCCTTATTCAAGCCCTCTATCAACCTTACATACAACTTCCTATGATTTAGCAAAGACTGTTCCAAGCACAAAGGATTCCCCTTAATGATGTCTGCTGCCACCTTATAGTATTCAGGCCTATCCAGTGACCAAGGCATCCTGTTACTCCACCCTGTTAAATGCCTCAAAGGCCAGCCCAGCCAAAAGTGAGCCAACACATATATGCTTTATGCTCTAAAGACTGTACAACTAGGCGAGCCGCAAATGAAGTAAACAGAGCCGCTACATTCCAAGGGAGGCATGGTACCCCTCTACCTCCCTTACACAAATGTTGAAACATCTTTGATACTAACTCTGTTCTCCCTTTCCAAATAAAAGAAACAAACAACTTCTCAATTTCCCTCCCCTGCCAAAAGGGTAGGGGGAAAACATAAACCAGATGATTGATACTAGGCAACACATCTGCCTTCACTACCTGCACTCTACCCCATAGCGACAATTCCCTTACACTCCACCAGCTTACTTTGGATTGCAAGGATTCCAGCAACCCCTCCCAATATTGCTGTGCACTGTTCACTTTAAAAAAAAAAAAATCGAACCCCCAAAATTTTCATACCATCCTGGCACAAAGTATACCCTCCTGGAACCACAGTCCTCTTACTCCACTGTCCTACAAACATCACTGAAGACTTGCTTACATTTACCTTGGCACCTGTAGCCTCGGAGAACCTAAGGAAAATCTCTCCTGTCACTACAAAGTCTTTTTCTGTGGTCAAAAAAAACGTAGTATTGTCCGCATAAGCCGACACTTTTGCCCTTATCCCTCATCCACCTGGCAATAATACCCTGGACAATGCTGCTGTTAAACGTAGCTGACTAATCAGAGGCTCTAAAGACAGTATATAGCACAAGGGTGACAACAGACACCCTTGCCTCACACCACCCAACTGCTTCACTGGTTCCGAATAAAACCCGTTTACCCTAATCTGACTAAATACCTTGTTATACAAAAGCCGGATCCAGGTTCTGAATCCTGGGCCAAAGCCAAACTTCTCCAACACTGACCACAAAAAAGAATGACTAACCCTATCGAAGGCCTTTTCCTGGTTAAGACTCAAGGATTGCCAAGGGAAGCCGATGTTACTCAGCCCAACTAATCACATCCCGGATTAAAACCAGATTAAGGCTGCCTGATCTTCCTGGAACCCCACAAGTTTGATCTGGGTGGACCACTGAACCCACTACCTCCTTCAGCCACAAGGTTAAAACTTTCGCCAGAATCTTATAATCTGTTGTAAGTAAGGTTATTGGCTGCCAATTTGCCGAATCCTTCTTACTATTTTTCTTATGCAGGAGGGTCACCAACCCCATTCTCATAGACAAAGGCAATTTCTCTCTTTCCAGACTCTATTGGTAAACCTCAACCAGTTCAGGGGCTACTAAAGGCAAAAAGGTTTGGTAAAATTCAGCTAGTAGGCCATCACTGCCTGGAGACATACCTTTCTTCAGAGACTTAATTGCAACCTCTACATACTTCAAGGTGACCTCCTTCTCTAACCCACCCACCTCCACTTCCTCCAAGGTCCTGTCAAGATCATCTAAAAACTCCTCTGCTATTGACTCTCTCCTTTTTCTATTTGCAAACAGCTCCTTATAAAAAGCCACTGCCGCATTCAGCATTCCTTCAACAGAGTAAACTTTACCTTCTTCTGTATTTAAACATTCCATACTGCTGCGCTTCTGCCTGCCCATCATAGTAGAAAAGAAAAACTTTGTGGGTCTTTCATCTAACACCCGCTGACTTATGCCTGACTGCATAAAAAAATTTCTTGTTTCAAATCAAATCAAATCAAATCAAATCTCTTTATTGTCACACGTTATGTACACAAGTGTACCAATGGTGAAATTCTTAGGTACAGACTCTGTGCCATGGTAGTACAAGCAACAAGATATAAAAAAATTACAATATACATAGACAAGAATATACAACAATATACACACACTTTACACAATATACACATTTGCACAGTATACAATAAACAATATACAATTGTACACAATATACATTATACATACATATTTCTATAATATACACATAGTATATTATATATACACATAGTAAGTACACATGTGTTCTCAAGAGACTTAAAGATGTATGTATAGCTTTTATATTTGACTTATATCTTTATATTTGACTTACAGTGATGTATACTGTTAGTGTTTTACTATGAAGTGCAGTGCAGTAGTTAGTACAGAAGAGAAGATGGAGCTGCGTCTGTTCCAAGCTGTACAGTGCAAGACATGCTACAGTGCTGTCAGAGTCAGTGTGACTGGTGTGCAAATGGAATCCAGTGTGAGGGGTAGGGGTAGGTGGGTGAGTGTCGTTTGCTATCTGGAGTTCAGCAGTCTGATGGCCCGCGGGAAGAAGCTGTCTCGCGTTCTGCTGGTTTGGGTCCTGATGCTGCGGTACCGTCTGCCTGATGGTAGCAGCGAGAAGAGTTCATGGCTCGGGTGGCAGGAGTCTCTGATGATCTTCCGTGCTTTTCTCACACACTGTTGGGTGTAGATGTCCTGGAGGGAGGGAAGCTCACCTCTGACGATGTGCTGGGCCGTCTGAACTATTCTCTGCAGGGCTTTCTGGTTGACAGCGGTGCAGTTCCCATACCAGGCAATGATGCAGCCAGTCAGGATGCTCTCCACGGTGCAACTGTAGAACTGTCTGAGGATTTTTGAGCTCAGACCAAATTTCTTCAGTCTCCTGAGGAAGAAGAGACACTGGTGGGCCTTCTTCACTACTGATTGTGTATGAGTAGTCCAGGTGAGGTCCTCTGTGATGTTTACGCCAAGGAACTTGAAGCTGCTGACCCGTTCCACTGGAGTCCCATCAATGATGATGGGGGGGGGGGGGGGGGGGGTGCTCACTGGTCCACCTCCTGAAATCCACCACCAGCTCCTTGGTCTTACTGATGTTCAGAGAGAGGTTGTTGTTGTGGCACCAGTTAGTCAGGGTGTGCACCTCTTCTCTGTAGGCTGATTCATCGTTGTCGGTGATCAGACCTATCACTGTTGTGTCGTCCGCAAATTTGACGATGACGTTGGAGCTGTGCATGGCTACACAGTCATGCGTGTACAGGGAGTACAGGAGAGGGCTGAGAACACAGCCCTGAGGGGCTCCAGTATTGAGGGTCAGTGGGGAGGAGATGTTGGTGCCTACTCTGACCACCTGCTGTCTGTCTGTCAGGAAGTCCAGGATCCAGCTGCACAGAGAATTGTTCAGATCTAAATCCTGGAGTTTCACTACAAGCTTAGAGGGCACTATGGTATTAAACGCTGAGCTGTAGTCAACAAACAACATTCTCACATATGTGCTCCTCTTGTCAAGATGGGAAAGGGCAGTGTGCAGGGTGAAGGCAATTGCATCATCAGTGGAGCGGTTATTGTGGTAGGCGAACTGCAGTGGGTCGAGTGATGCTGGCAATACAGAGCTGATGTGGTCTCTGATAAGCTTCTCAAAGCACTTACTGATGATGGGAGTCAGAGCAACAGAGCGCCAGTCATTCAAGCCAGAAGCTTTGGGTGTCTTTTGTATTGGCACAATGGTGGATGTTTTGAAACATTGTGGGACAACAGATAGAGAGAGGGAGAGGTTAAAAATGTCTGTAAAGACTCCAGCTAGTTGGTGAGCACATGTTTTAAGGACACGGGCAGGAATGCCGTCTGGACCTGTGGCTTTGCGGATATTCACGCACCGGAGCGATCGGGTAACATCCGCTACAGACACGGAGAGTGGACGAGCCTCAGCAGTCTCAGCCACGGGAGCGCTCTGTGTGTGGGAGGAGCCGCTGGCTTCGAAGCGAGCGTAGAAGGTGTTGAGCTCGTCAGGAAATGAGGCAGATGTGTTTGTAGCAGGGTGTTTGCGATCCTTGTAGTCCGTGATGTTGTGGAGTCCTTGCCACATGTCTCTGTAGTTGGAAGTGGTGAACTGTGCTTCAATTTTTCCTTTATATTGTCGTTTTGCGGTCTTGATGATTTTGCGGAGGGCATAGCTGGCTTGTTTATAATCATCCGCATTACCGAAATTAAAGGCAGAGGTTCGAGCGTTGAGAGCCGCGTGAACTTCAGCGTTAATCCACAGTTTCTGATTCGGGTAGGTTCTGATTGTTTTGGTCGGTACAACATCTTCTATGCACTTCCTTATGAAGCACGTGACCGTGTCTGTGTATACATCGATGTCGTCATCGGATGCAGCCCGGAACATATCCCAGTCGATGTAATCAAAACAGTCCTGTAACATAGAGTCCGATTGGTCCGACCAAAGCTGAATCGTCCTGAGGGTGGGTGTTTCCCGTTTCAACTTCTGCCTGTAAGCAGGCAGGAGCAGAACAGAAGAGTGATCTGATTTGCCTAGAGGTGGGTGGGGGAGGGACTTGTAGGCATTCCGGAAGGGGGAGTAACAGTGGTCTAGAGTCCGTTCTCCACGTGTGTTGCATGATATATGCTGGAAGAATTTTGGTGCGATCCTCCTAAGATCGGCTTTGTTGAAATCCCCGGTAATAATAAACGCAGCGTCAGGGTGCACGGTCTCCTGTCTGCATAAATACCCGTACAGTTCCTTGAGTGCTGCATCTGTGTCGGCTTGAGGGGGGATGTAAACAGCTGTAATGATGACCGCTGTAAATTCCCTCGGTAACCAAAATGGCCGGCACAGAGGCGTGAGGTATTCCAGGTCAGGAGAACAAAGAGATTGTATAGGATGTGCGTTCTTCCGATCACACCAAGAATTGTTGATCATGAAGCATACACCTCCTCCTTTTTTTCCACTGAGAGATCCGGTATTCTATCAGCGCGATGCACGGAGAAACCCGTGGGTTCGATGGCAAAGTCCGGTACCTCTCTGACATCCAGGCAAATAATGGAGCAATCTCTGATCTCACGCTGGAAAGAAATCCGTGCTCTCAGTTCACAGAGTTTATTGTCCAGGGACTGGACATTAGCTAGTAGGATACTTGGTAGTGGTGGTCGGTCTGCTTGGCGTCTTAATCTGATGAGAACGCCAGCTCTCTTTCCTCTCCTCCGGCTCCGTTTTCAACGGCGCGGTCGGGCGGCCCAAACAAAGGGCTCCGCAGTGTTGTTTGTAAACAACGAGGCGGTGTTGTGGAATTTAAAGTCCGGTTTGCAGTTAGTGACTGTAGAACCGATTTCCAGAAGTGTTTGTCTGTTGTAAACAATTAGGCAGACAACATCCAGAACAAGAAACATCCAAATTACGTACAAAACAAACAAAAAGCTGCCAGTTTGGCTCGGAGCTTGCAACACAGCTGCCATACTCGGCGCCATCTTGATTTGATTTGATTTGATTCCCCCCCTATAATGTTCATTTAACGCCTCCTGCAAAAATTTGGCTTTCTCCCACCCTTGCACAGTATTCAATAAACCTTGAGAGCATAAAACCTGCAATTCCTTAGTCCATTGATGTGCTTGACTCTGCTTAGCCTTCCCCAAAGCTACACTCCACGCTCTGCAAAAAATCCTAACTCTCTCCTTCACCCCTTCCCACCAGTCAGAATGTGAGTGGTAGAACCCTTTTAAATTACCCCACCCGGCATACAAAACCCGAAACACCTTACAAAAGGTTTGGTCTTGGAGGTATGTTACGTTCATCCTCCACTTCCCTTAACCCCTTTGTCCTGCTTCCACCTCTGCTCCGGCCCCAACTAAACAATGATCTGAACACCACATTAGCTGTCGGGTGTAGCTACTAACTTTTACAGACTTTGAAAAAAATATATAATCCAGACGTGAGGCCCCCTGTCTACTGTTCCACCATGCAAGTATTAAAACACAAGATGGGAAAGCTGTAGAAGATAAAGCAGGAATTTTAGGAGAAATTAAAAGATTCTATAAAGATTTATTTACTGAAAATGAGGTAGTTTTAGAAGATGAGGAATTTTTATTAAGAAAAATAAAAGTTAAAGTTAATGAGGAAGACAAGGAGATGTGTGAGAATGGGATTACGGAATTAGAAATAGGAACAGCAATTGATCAATTGAAAAATGGTAAAAGTCCAGGAATAGATGGTTTACCAGCTGAATTTTATAAAGTTTTTAAGGCTGTTTTATCTCCAATTTTAAATGAATTATATATAGACATTTTCAAGAAAGGGAATTTAACTAACAGTATGAAGAAACGTATGGTGAAAATAATTTACAAGAGAAAAGGGGATAAGAGAGATTTTAAAAAATATAGACCACTAAGTATGTTGAATACAGATTACAAAATATTAGCCAAACTTTTAGCAAATCGACTGAAAATAGTAGTACCAAATATTATAACAACAAATCAAACATATGCTGTTCTAAAAAGAGATATAACTGATGTCATTAACAATATAAGAGATATAATATGGTACATGAAGGAGGAAAAAGAAACAGGATATATAATAAGTGTGGATTTGGAAAAAGCGTTTGACAGAGTTGAACACAAATATCTGATAGATGTTATGGAGAGATTTGGGTTTGGGGAGAATTTTTTAAATTGGATAAAATGTCTATACACAGATATAACTAGTTGTGTAAAAGTAAATGGGTTTTTAACTGAAGATTTTAAAATAACAAGATCGATCAGACAAGGGTGCCCTATGTCAGCATTATTATACACAATAGTATCCGAAGCTTTAGGACTGGCAATAGACCAGGAAAAGAACATAAAAGGAATATGGATAAAAGGAACAGAATCAGAAAATAAAGTATTTCAATATGCAGATGACACAACATTGTTTGTAAAAGATATCAAAAGTATAGAGAAAGCAATGGAGGTTTTAGAAAGATATTGTAAAGGAACAGGGGCAAAGGTTAATACAGAAAAAAACAACATACATGAGAGTTGGATCAACGAATGATGTATCGAATAAAATACAATTTAAAGAAGAGAAGAAGAATATGAAAAATTTTAGGTATAAGGGTTGGAGAAAATGAAAATGAAATAAGGGATGCGGTATGGTAGGAGGTTTATAAAGGAATGCAAAAGAGGTTGAATTTCTGGAAATTAAGAAATTTGTTTTTAAAGGGGAAAGTTTTAGTTATTAATTCTTTGTTTTTATCAACAATGTGGTATGTACTGGGTTCTGTGAGTTTGCCTATGTGGGTTTATAAAAAAATTAAATCTATTGTTTTAAACTTTTTATGGGAAGGAAAAACACCAAAAATCACTTATGACACTTTAATTGGAAAGGTGGAGGAAGGAGGGCTAGGACTTTTAGATCCTTTCATAAGAATGAAAAGTATAAGAATTAAAAGTGTTAATAAATATTGGAAAGATGGAAAATATGCTTGGAAGGAAGTAATGAATTATTTTTTAAATAAATGTGGAAAAATGGGAGAAGATGTTCTATGGATGAAACTAAAAGAAAACATGATGAACGGAATTCCAGAGTTTTATAAAGAAGTTGTAAAAGCATGGGGTGATTTTAGAAAGCATGTTGTTTGTATGTCATTTAGCAAGGAAGAGATTTTAAGACAACCACTGTTTTTGAATAATGAAATTAAAAGGGGAGATCAAACAATTATGTACAAAAAATGGTTTAACACGGGGATAAAGCAAATAAAAGATATTATGTATGAAGTGATTCCTGGTTTTGTACCGGTGCAAGTAATAAGTGATGCAATTGAAGAAAATTATGATGATGAAACTAACAAAGTCTTAGAAAATCAATATAAAAAATTGAAAGAGGTAATACCGAAAGAATGGATAAATATTTTAGAAGGTAAAACAGACGCAAAGAGTAATGATGGAATAGTGGTTGATTTCAAAATCAATGGTAAACAACATGCTTTTAAAGATGGTATTTTAAAGATGTTTTATTCCTGTATATGTAAAGATGTTTTTATTACACCATGAGCGGAAGAATATTGGCAAAGATTATACCCAAACATGGAAACAAAAAAAATATGGCAGAATCTGAGAGCATGGTGGAAAAGTCCAATTTTAGAAAACTTTGATTACATTTTAAGACATAATTGTTTACTAAGTGAAATGAGACTGTGCAAAATTGGACTGGCAAGTGATGCAAGATGTAAGGTATGCAATAGGGAAGATGAAGGAGTGCGACACCTTTTCTTTAAATGTACAGAGTTAAAATATTTTATAAAAAAATTAAAAGACATGACTAGCAAATTGGGGGTAGAACAAAGATATATTAATGAAGAATGGGAAACTTTGTTTTTAT
>CM056145.1:135000-230000 GCA_029620275.1 Acrossocheilus wenchowensis
AGAATGGAAATTTCCACTTTTTTTGCTTGATTATTGACAGTCAGACTCCAGAGAATCTTTCTGCGCCGCTTTGGGTCGGACTGGGCCAAATGCCTGGTGCTAGTTTGCAAAAGTAGGTTTTCAACAAAATCCAAAATAGACGAAAATTTCGCAGACCTGCCTCTCGTCCGGCTCGAGCCAAGGATTCCGATGACATAAGGCACTTGGCTCTACGACAAGCCGTTTGGGAGTTAGGAGCGATGCCGTACTTTCCGTCGCAGGCGGGGGAGGGTGCTACCATCCCCCGGCGTTTCAGGTCTCTGTGACGTACCGCGGCCTGGATGGGAATGGCCGTTTCTGGCTTCCTCTTCGCTGCGTCATAGGGTCATCGCTTCTCGGCCTTTTGGCTAAGATCTCGCGGTCTGGTCGGACGGTTGGGACAGCGATCGCCTCTTGCAGGACCGTTAGGCTCGTGTGTGGCTTGTCACACGGGTTCTCACTCCTCAAGAGGTAAATCAACAAGCGGCTTTTATTGGATTCGACTCTGTCTGCGGAGAATCAACTCTTTTTAAGGTAAGGTCTTAACTTATTTATTGTGTTAATTTATTTATGTTTTAGCTTATTTATTGTGTAATTTATTGTCTTTTTAGCCGCTGCGTGCGGGTGGTGCCTCCACCATGTCGGCTGCTCGTGCCGGCGTGCGGAGGCACCACAGCGTGCGCTTTTTATTTAAAGAAGTTGAGGGGAAGCTCCTGGGGATGTCGTGACTCGATTTCTCCAGGAAGCTGATCCAACACACTCTAAATTTTAAACCTACGGATCTGAATTGTTTGATGACGCTTCCCTGGAACAAAGGTTTTGATGTGAGTTTTAGATCCGCTACTTTGTTAAAAGATTTCTGGCAAAGGTTTGATGCATGTAAGACCCAGTTCTCCATGTTTTCTGTTGAGAAACTTTCTGACAATTCACTTAAAACAGTGATTGTTAGAATGTTCAATGAAACAGTGAGTGGAGATGATATTGCTGTATGGCTGGGTAGATTTTGCACGGTCCGCAGTCAGCCAGTCAAGGTAGTAGATGAAGACGGTATCTGGAATTGCACTTGGAGAGTTCCCATCAAAACAATGGGAAGATCCAAGCGGATTCCAGGGTCTAAGTCAGATACCCTCAATGATTGTGCTGGGAGAGAACCGGGGCTATATTCATTATCAAGGAATGCCCAAATTGTGCAGAAAGTGCGGCAAAATGGAACATTTAGCCGATGCATGCCAGGAGTTAATATGTGGGAAGTGTAGAGGAATTGGTCATGTCTTTGAAGAATGTACCATTGGCAGGCGGTGTAATCTTTGTGGTGACACAAACCATCTCTACAGAGATTGCCCCAAGAGTTTTGCCAACAAACTGAAAGGCAACAAAATGGCTGCCCCACCAGAGGAGCAAACAAATCACACAAAGAGAGGAGGCGGAGCCTGAGGTTTTGGCGGGAGGTTCGGGTTTCCCGCTGGCGGGAGATTCGAATTTCCCGCCAGCCGCGGGGATTGGGCAAGAAGAAGGAAGTGGGGCGGCCACAGGGGAGGAGTCAAAAGTTTTAAACGAACCGGGAAAGGTCACCATAAGAGAGGAGAGCGAGGAAGAAACTGACTCCTCCCTTGAAACGGTGTGGGATATGAGTGAGAGATCAAGTGGGAGTGAAACTGAGTGTTCACTCCCAAATGCTCAGGTGCAAAAAAGACCTGCGGGATCTCCTCTGTTTGAAACAGAGGAGAAGAAAGACTGGGGGTATTGGTATTGACGTGGACACAGGGGGACTTGATTTAGCTTTTAAAGACAATGATTTTAAGGTTTTAGGAGTGAAATTTGACAGAGAGGGAGGTGGACGGGAAAACTGGACTCACTTGTTAGGGAAAGTTAGACAAAGACTGGGGTTTTGGGGACTGAGACAGCTGACGTTTGAGGGCAAGGTTTTAATTTTTAAATCCGTGATTTTACCGCTAATGTCACTTGTTTGTTCTGTTTTTACCCCACTTAGGAAATTCCTGAGACGGCGGTGTTTTACTTTCTGTGGGGGTCCAAATGGGAAAGATTGAAGAGGGAGGTGGTCAAAAAGAGACCAGAAAACGGTGGCAAAGGCCTCCCAGACCCCCACCTGTTTTTAGGCTGCCGCTTCACCGCCCTCCACATAAAGCATGCTCTGACCCCATCCAAAGACAACAAGACGGCAGCCATGACACGATTTTGGATGGGGTCCTACCTAAGGATGCTAAAGATTTTAACAGTCGATTTAAAAACCCCAGTGTCTTTTAACTTGCCCATAGAATATGGTTTTATCAAAAAGTTTTTAAAGAAACACCTTTTAGAGAACGAAGATGTCACCATTTTAACTAACCACAAGCACCTCGTCTCTCTTGTGCAGGATTGGGAACCGGTGAGTCCAGTTCCAGGCCTCACACTAAGTGAGGCCAAATAAGTTTGGAGGAACGCATCTCACCCCGCTCTCCAGAACAGGCACAAGGACCTTTCGTGGATGGTGGCTCATGAGATCCTCCCGGTCAGGGCGGTTATGCACTCCAGAGGCATGGCCAAAAACGCGATCTGCCCCCGGTCCGGGTGTAATTCCCCGGAGACCGTCCGACATCTGCTCTGGGAGTGCGGCGCCGCGCGGGACCTGTGGGCCAAGACCGGCCCCCTGTATTTCCCGTGCCTACCAGCGGGTGGGGCCCAGTTAGGGTACCAGCTCGCCATCCTTGGGGTGGGCCGGGGCTTGAAGGACATGACATCACAGGAATTTACCTCGCTCTGGCTCACCCTCACTGTCATCAAGGATGCCATCTGGGCCACCAGAAACCTGCTGGTGGGGAAGCGCGTTACGGTACTCCTCCATGCATGTGAGCTAAAGGTAACAACAATGCTGCAGGGGTACCGGGCGACCATATTCGGATGGGGGGGACGGGGCGCCACCGCTCCTGGCCGCCCGTAGATGCACCCTCACCACTCTGGCTACGGGAACAGCGGGCCAGCGGGCCGGAGGAGAGGGGATCTCCGCTGAGCCCAAGAACAGCATCTCACGCGCCTGTCCTGGAAAGCGGGGTGAAGACAGATTGATAAGGACTCACCCCCGGTCTTGCACAACAGATGACTTTTAAATTGATTTAATGGGTTTTACTTGATTTAATGACTTTTAAATTGATTTAATGGTAATATTTCATTGTGTTTTAGAAATTTGACTTGGTTTTTATAACACAAAAGAAGGAGATGCTTGTTTTAGATTGCTTTTATTCTTGAGGTTTCACACCTTTTAAACACAAACACACACACAAATGGACTCAAAAAACAAGACACACACAATGGTTTTTATTGTTGTTTTTTAAAAAAAAAAGTATTTTTCTTTTAAACCATGTGTATTTATTCCTGCTTGTTCTTTTAAATGTGTGTTGAAAATGAAAAGAAACGTGTGAACATGTTCAAATGAGAATGGTGACAAACTTTTTTCGAAAGAAAAAAATCTGTTCTTATCAGTTTAATATCTGATACGTCCCCCTGCATATTAAATTGATTTTTGGATCACGGAGCTGGAGCTGGGGCTTGCTCCGTCCACTCCACGCATCGCCCTGGTATTGCAGTGTCTCCAGTGCTTCCCCTTTTTGGGGATTGCCGCTTTTTGTGAAGAATAGCAGAGCAAATAATGAGGGGCCTTGCCTCGCCTCGCCTCCCACGGAGGTTTGGTCTCGCCAAGCAGTCAAGTCACCTTTATTTATGTAGCGCTTTTAACAATACAGATTGTGTCAAAGCACTTCACAGTATCAAATTGGAAGATAGAGTGTCGGTAATGTACGATGGTAAGATTAAACACTCAATTTTCAGTTAAAGGCATTTCATTATTGAATTCAGAGATGTCATTGTCTAGCTCAGTTTAGTTTAAATGGTATCTGTGCAATCAAATCGGCGATAATCGCTAGAAATTAAGTGTCACCAACTGAGCAAGCCAGAGGCGACAGCGGCAAGGAACCAAAACTCCCTCTGTGACAGAATGGAGAAAAAAACCTTGGGAGAAATCAGACTCAGTCGGGGGGCCAGTTCTCCTCTGGCCAGACGAAACCCGCAGTTCAAAAGTTTATATTTCTATTTTGATTTTGTTGCAATTTCTAACAATAATAGTATTATGTAGTTAGTTTTTTTTAATATTATTATTATAGCAGTGGTTGCCATTTATTGAGATCTCTCACCTGAGGTTTTGGAGTCTTCCACTAATGAGCTGATGCTTCAAATCAGGTTTGTTTGATAAAAAGGAATCATCTAAAACATTGGCTCTCAATTCCAGTCCTGGGCGCAAATTTGCATGTCTCCCTTATATAACACACCTAATAGTAATAAATGCCGAAATTTTAGCTTCTCTCACTTTTCTAGCTGCAACCTTACCAGCACCAGTTAATTTTATAAGATCAGTTAACCCTCTGGGGTCTAAGGGTGTTTTGGGGGCCTGGAGAAGTTTTGACATGCCCTTACATTTGTGCTTTTTTCAGTTGCTTATAAACATATAAATGGCTAAAGTCTTATATCACTGTAAACAGCACAAACTGGGCTACAATAATATGTTAGCAGCATTTATGTACATGATTTTGTTTTTGAGAAAGAAACGTTTATGCGTGGTTCGTGAAAAACTAAAATTTTGAAGTCACTGAAATAAGGCCATAAAACACATACAGAACATTTGTTCACAAGACTTTTGAGAACTGGATCTTGTGACCTAGAATTTTTGCTTCAAAATGATCTGAAAATAATCTTGTTTACTTGCTCACAGAAAACAATATATTGATTTAAAGATTCTAAGTCACTTTTTGAGTGGAAAGGCTCTATGCGAGAGGGCGTGACTCACACCTGAGAAGACAAAGGCCCGCATAATGAGCTCCATAATGAGCCATTCAGTCAGGTGTGTGACTGAGAGAGAAGAGTTACAAGAAAGAATGGGAGGAAAAAAGAAATGTGTATACATATAACTATCACATAAAATAACTTGAGATTCACTTGTGAGTGCAGTTAAACAGTTTATTAGGAACAAACAAACAAATAAACAACAGAAGAGTCAAGACATTGTGGGTGCAATATCCAAAATATCCAAAACAGTGGCAGGAAACTGGAACCCAGGAAAACATGAGACAGCAGAAACTGCATGAGAAAACACAAAACAGACGTGAGCAACACAATGAACAGACAAAGACAAAGCAAATATGGTGAAAATACATACACTACCAGTCAAATTATTTAAACAGTAAGATTTGTGTAGAACAGTAACAGTAAGAAGTGTCTTCAGCTCACCAAGGCTGCGTTTATTTGATCCAAAGTACAGCAAAAACAGTACATTATATTTATTATAATATATAGGCCTACATATTTTTACCATTCAAAATATAGAACATAACTATCTTCACAACTATCCTCACGTCGTGCAACATTTAAATGCAATGAAAGGTTGCCTATCATATTTCAAAATGTTGCACTCAATTTTACACATTTTATTCTGGAGTTATAGTTTGGGAAAAGTTCACCAGTAAATGCGTTACATTTTGTCACAACAACACATTATCGAATGCCAATAAGAAACATTACTTACTCGGTATAAAGTATCTCCTCCTCCGCCGGCTCCAGCTGTGCTCGCGCTCTGTTTGTGAAGTAAACAAACTTTTTCCTCTCAGCGCGTCTTCTGGCGGTAAATACAAGGCTTTTTCCTCTCAGCGCATTTCTGAGGTAAATACAAGCTTTTTTCCTCACAGCGTGTTGTTCCAAAACGGAAAAGTATCCGAGATGAACACGTTGCTGCTTTGTTTACGGTGGTGTGGGCGTTTACATGCCGCGTGGCTCGCGCGGAGGTTTGTAATAACAATAGCGCGAGCGGCGCGTGGGCGTGACCTAATTAAAGATAATGAGACCAGACGGAAAAACTGGACATGTCCTTGGTTTCATACGGATTACTTTATAACAGAATATTTGTTTTCGGTAAGACTTGCTTCATGTAACAGCAGACACTTCAAGCTTTCTATAGATATATTTCTCATGTCTCTGTGTGAAGTATTTGCTGAGTTACAGTTCATTTTAGTGACGTGTTTCAAAAAGCAGTTCGCGGAGACGGAGAAGACAGAGAGCGCTCCCTGTATGTTTTCTTTATTCTTCAAAAGCACAAAGTTTAGTTTTTATTATGAGTGTACACAAATAAAAGTAGACCCCTTACAGATTCGAATGGTGTATTGCTCTTATCTGTACGATCAAAAATGGCAGAGTAATTCAAGCTCATTTCGGCCTTATCAGGAAAATCTGCCTCAAACCGCATATATGCGTTTGTCGACCCCAGGGGGTTAAAAAAAGTCTTGTTTGGTTTCTTTTGGGGTTCCAAACATGAAACAATGAGAAGAGAAATATTGTATAAATCAGTATCTAAGGGTGGACTAGCAGTTCCAGAAATAAGTATTAAATTGGAATCAATGTTTTTGACTCCCATTCTGAAAGCTTGTCTAAGTAAGAATGAAGAAACTTTGTGGCATTGCTTTGCTAAGCTTTGGGTGGGCCAACAGGTAGCCAATGCTTGGAGGATTAGACGTCCACAAAATACACCTCATGCTGATTTTAGACCAAAGATATACGAAAAGGTGTTACTCTTCTTAAGAAAAGTTAAAGTGTCAGACATCCCTATCGAGAAAGTAAATCGAGTGAATGTGCAAAATATGTTATACCCAGAAATACAGAGGATATCTCCGGTGGGAAAACTCATTGAGTCTGATTGTATTCAAGTATGGAAGAATGTAAGCAATGTATTTTTATTCAATCCACATAAAGACATTGCGTGGCAGGTAGTGCATCAAAGCCTACCTACTTGAGTGTTTTTGAAAAAAAGGAACTGCTCAGAGTTCACAATGCACAAAATTTAAATGTGGAGAAGACGAGTCCATCAGCCATTTATTTTGGTCTTGTAAATATGCTAAGGAGGTATGATTTTCTGTACGAGAATGGCTAACTGATTTGTATAGATTTCCAAGTGAAATGGATGTTCTGTATAGAGAGCTGAATAACATAGACCCTGAGGAATGGATTAGATGGTGGACGGTTATCATTAAAGAGGGGATATGGAAAGCAAGAAATATCTCTTGCTTTAAAAGATATGATATACCGGCGGGAACTGTGATTACCTCAAGTCTTGTTTCAATCAGAGACTATGTGTTAAGAGATATAAACTCTTTATCTGTGATGGAAACATCTAAGAAATGGAAATGTTTAACTTCTTCCCCAATTTTTGAACATTGTTATAACATCACACAAAAACGGGAACTCTCTTCCCATACATATCATTCACAATGTATTGAATTGAATGATGAATAAATGTTCCCAATAGCCAGCGATCCAGAGAGTTGTACAGTGCGAACGCTTCTGTCATATTGCGCGTGTGTGAAAACAAAGTCGCTTACGCTCTTCAAAAGTTGGTCCCACCGCTGATGGGCCATTTAGTTTCAATTTCTCACAGACCTCACTTTTCAAGTCGATCAGACAGACTGTTGCCCAGCTGTAGCTGTTTTCATGCTTGTTTGGTTGTCCTTTCTATATCAGTATTTTTTTTCATGATTCTATATCATTTTTTTTTCATCTCGCAACGCCACCAAGTGGCCAGAGACAGCGCTCTTTTTCGCCTGACCACAGATTGGGCCCGTACATAGGTGTGCCGATTTGGGTGAAACAATCTCATTCCTTTCTCCAGTTATAGCCATTTTAGCAACCTCGGCCACACGACCTTCGAACGTTTTGAGGTCCCCTCGCCAAGGAGAATGGAAATTTCCACTTTTTTTGCTTGATTATTGACAGTCAGTCAGACTCCAGAGAATCTTTCTGCGCCGCTTCGGGTCAGACTGGGCCAAATGCCTGGTGCTAGTTTGCAAAAGTAGGTTTTCAACAAAATCCAAAATAGACGAAAATTTCGCAGACCTGCCTCTCGTTCGGCTCGAGCCAAGGATTCCGATGACATAAGGCACTTGGCTCTACGACAAGCCGTTTGGGAGTTAGGAGCGATGCCGTACTTTCCGTCGCGGGCGGGGGAGGGTGCTACCATCCCCCGGCGTTTCAGGTCTCTGTGACATACCGCGGCCTGGATGGGAATGGCCGTTTCTGGCTTCCTCTCCGCTGCGTCATAGGGTCATCGCTTCTCAGCCTTTTGGCTAAGATCACGCGGTCTAGTCGGACGGTTGGGACAGCGATCGCCTCTTGCAGGACCGTTAGGCTCGTGTGTGGCTTGTCACATGAGTTCTCACTCCTCAAGAGGTAAATCGACAATCGGCTTTTTATTGGATTCGACTCTGTCTGCGGAGAATCTACTCTTTTTGAATCTACTCTTTTTAAGGTAAGAAGGTTTTAACTTATTTGTGTTAATTTATTGGTCGGTTTTAGCTTATTTACTGTGTAATTTTATTGGGGGTTTTTTAGCCGCTGCGTGCGGGTGGTGCCTCCACCATGTCGGCTGCTCGTGTCGGCGTGCGGAGGCACCACAGCGTGCGCTTTTTATTCAAAGAAGTTGAGGGGAAGCTCCTGGGGATGTCGCGACTCGATTTCTCCAGGAAGCTGATCCAAAAAACTCTAAATTTTAACCCAACGGACTTTAATTGTTTGATGACCCTTCCCTGGAATAAAGGTTTTGATGTAAGTTTTAGATCTGCTAATTTGTTAAAAGATTTCTGGCAAAGGTTTGATGTTTGTAAGACTCAGTTCTCCATGTTTTCTGTTGAGAAACTTTCTGACAATTCACTTAAAACGGTGATTGTTAGAATGTTCAATGAAACAGTGAGTGGAGATGATATTGCTGTATGGCTGGGTAGATTTTGCACGGTCCGCAGTCAGCCAGTCAAGGTAGTAGACGAAGACGGTATCTGGAATTGCGCTTGGAGAGTTCCCATCAAACAATGGGAAGATCCAAGCGGATTCCATGGTCTAAGTCAGATACCCTCAATGATTGTGCTGGGAGAGAACCGGGGCTACATTCATTATCAAGGAATGCCCAAATTGTGCAGAAAGTGTGGCAAAATGGGACATTTAGCCGATGCATGCCAGGAGTTAATATGTGAGAAGTGTAGAGGAATTGGTCATGTCTTTGAAGAATGTACCAATGGCAGGCGGTGTAATCTTTGTGGTGACACAAACCATCTCTACAGAGATTGCACCAAGAGTTTTGCCAACAAACTGAAAGGCAACAAAATGGCCGCCCCACCAGAGGAGCAAACAATCACACAAAGAGAGGAGGCGGAGCCTGAGATTCGAATTTCCCGCCAGCCGCGGGGATTGGCCAAGGAGGAAGTGGGGCGGCCACAGGGGAGGAGTCGGTTTTTTCAAACAGGAAAAGGTCACTGTAGGAGAGGAGAGTGGGGAAGAAACTGACTCCTCCCTTGAAACAGTATCGGAGAGGAGTGATAAATCAATTGTTCACTCCGAAATGCTCAGGTGCAAAAAAGACCTGCGGGATCTCCTCTGTTTGAAACAGAGGAGAAGAAAGCTAGGGCAGCACATCGCCTAGATAGTTCCAATTCAGAAGATCTAGAGCGTATGTGGCCCCTAGAATCCCCAAATGAGGTTTTGTTTTTGCATTTTAAGCTGAGATCATCGTCACCAAAGGAGCCGCAAGAGGGTCTCTCTGTGGCACCTGAGGTGTCGAGCACTTGCCCCCCTGATCCCAGTCCTTCTGGGGGAAAGGAAAGGCAAGTGCAACAAGACATAATATGATTTTAATGACGTCTCTGTAGTTTTATTCTTTTAAATATGTCTTCTTTTACAGTTCATACCCTTTTTATCCTACTGCTCATGACTCTCACTATCTCCACCATCAATGTGAGAAGTGTGAGATCCCACTTAAGAGGACAGAGCATTTTATCCTTTTTAAAAACTGTTAAATCTGATGTGTTTTTATTACAAGAGTGTGTTTTACCCTTTTTAAAAAATTACAGGAAGTGGGAGGAGACGTGGACCCAAGGCCCCTCCATTTGGAGTGGGTCAAATTTTAACAGGAATGACGGTCTTGCTATTTTAATTAACAACCCCCATATCTTGGCAAAGGGGAGCACAGTGGTGAGAGACGGGCGGGCAATTTTAGTAAACCTGACCTTTTTAGGAAAAGACTTTAATGTTCTTAATGTATATGGTTTTACTGGGAAAGAACAGGGGTATGAACTTTTAGAAGACCTGCAGCCCCACATGCTAGGTAGGGCTCCCCTAGTGGTGGCAGGGGATTTTAATTGTGTTTTATCAAAAAAAGACAGGAAGAGGGTAGGGGAGGATTTTAAAGTAGACAAAACATCGGTTTTATTGCAAAATTTAGTCAAGGATTTTAAATTAGTGGACTGTTTTAGAACACTGAATCAAAGAGAGGAGGGCTACACCTGGTTTAGTGGTGATGGTACCAGACCCTCTCGAATTGACTGTTTTTACAAGGGACTGCCCGCCAACCGATGCAAGATTGAACCCCCTCTTTTTCTCTGATCACATGATGCTATCTTGCACCCTTTCATTTCCCACGGGTGTGACCATAGGAGCAGGGCTGTGGAAGCTGAACTGCTCCCTATTAGAAGATGAAGAAGTCGCTAGAGAGTATATGGAGCAGTTCAGCCAATGGCAGACCCTCCAAGACTTTTATGAGACACGAGCACAGTGGTGGGAGATGGTAAAGGACCGGACAAGACAGTTTTTTAGGAAGATAGGAAGACAAAATAAGAATAAGGAAAAGAGATGCATGATGAGGCTGCAAAAAAGACTGCAGAGATATTTTAATCTTTTAAACAGCGGATTGGATTTTACAGAAGAGATTAAAGAAGTTAAAAAAGAAATGTCAGTGTTGTCGGAAGCCCAGAGTAGAGGTGTGATTTTAAGATGTAAGGAACGAGAAATAGGAGGAGGAAAGAAATGCACCAGATACTTTAAGAAAATTTTAATACAGGGTGGGTTCATTTACTACTTTAAATAATTTTAGTGGGAGGGAAGTAAACAGCACAAAAGTTTTCAGTTTCCCTTAAAATCTCTTCTATCAAAATTTATATAGTTCAAAAGAGGTCCACGATAGTGTTTTAGGGGAGGTTTTAACCTTTTTAGATAAAAAGGTAAATAATCCAGATGTGCTTTTATCCCTGGATTTTACACTTTTAGAAATACAAAAAGCTTTAAAAGGTTTTAAAAAGGGGAAGTCACCCGGCATGGATGGACTTCCCGGGACATTTTAGCACACGACCTATTGACAGTTTTTAAATAACTTGAGACTCTTGACAGCCTTCCGACAGCTTTAGAGTAGGGACAGTTAAACTGTTACTGGAAAAACTGGTGACCAATCACACTTTTAAACTTTGATTGTAAACTTTTTAGTAAGATTTTAGCGACACAGATGTCGACTGTTTTAGAGGACGTGGTCCACCCAGATCAAGCTTGTGCTGTGCCCGGAAGAAAGATAAGTCTGTTTCTTTGGACCCTTCCCCCTTCTCCAAGGCCTCTGTAACCTGATTTGTCTTTGGGGGAGGGTTGACTTCCTCCTCCTGTTCACATGCTGCTGTTGACTCCGCCCCTATGGGCACCCCACCTGCTGCTTCTCGGGCCAATCCCTTTGCTTGTTTGAGCATTCAAAAATCCCACCAAAACCTCTTGCTCCGCCCCTTCTCCTTTGTTCTCAAATGTTTGTTCAGCAGGCGGGGCAGCCATTTTGTTGCCTTTCAGCTTGTTGGCAAAGGATTTAGGGCAGTCTCTGTAGAGATGGGATGATTCTCCACAAAGGTTGCACTTCCTGCCATTTTGGCACTCTTCAAAACATCCGTTTCTAAAAGGTATTTCTTTAAAAACTTTTTGATAAAACAATACTCTTTTGGTAAATTAAAAGACACTGGGGTTTTCAGGTCAACGGGTAAAATCTTTAGCGTTCTTAGGTAGGACCCCATCCAAAATCGTGTCATGGCTCCCGTCTTGTTATCTTTGGATGGGGTCGTGGCGTAGCTGATGTGCAGGGCGGTGAAGCAGCTGCCTAAAAACAGGTGGGGGTCTGGGAGGCCTTTTCCTCCATTCTCCCGTCTTCTCTTCACCACTTCCCCCTGTAGGCGCTCCCACTTGGACCCCCACAGGAAGTAAAACACCGCCCTCTCCAGCTGCGCCAGGAATCTCCGGGGTGGACTAAAAACAGAACAGACAAGTAAAATCACGGGTAAAATCACCGATTTAAAAATGTAAAACCTTGCCTTCAAAAGTCATCTGTCTTAGTCCCCAAAACCCCAGTCTTTTCCTTACTTTCCCTAACATGTCAGTCCAGTTTCCCCATCCACCTCCCTCTCTGTCAAATTTGACACCTAAAATCTTAAAATCGGTCTCTTTAAAAGCCACGTCCAGTCCACCTATGTCCGCTCCCTCCCACGGCCCGAAGAGCTGGGCCTCGGATTTGCTTCTATTGAGCTTAGCCCCCGAGGCCTGACCGTACCAGTCAGTCAAGTCCATTGCTCTTCGTATTGATAAAAAGTCCGTAGCTAAAAGGGTTACGTCGTCCATATATAAAACACAAGTGGCTGTCAGTCCACCCGTCCCAGGAACATTTGTCCCTTCTCAAGATCAGAAGAGGAGATAACGGACACCCATGACGGACACCGCTGTGGATATACACAGCCTTGGAAAGATGCCCATTTACAAGGATTTTGCTGACTATGCCCTTATACAGCAGTCCCACCCAGGCTATAAACCTCTCTGGAATTCCCATTTTTTGCAGTACCTGAAAAAGGTACTGGTGCGAGACTCGGTCAAATGCTTTTTCAAAGTCTAAATTTAGGACTACTACACAGCAAAATCTCCAGTGTTGAAATCCTAGTGTTAAGGACTTTTAGAGTAAAGTGTTAAAGTTGTGGTGTTGAACTTTAGGGGATTAACACTAGCTAGTGTAAACAGCGCCCTCTGGTCGGTGTTAATACGCAGAGAAATTCTTATAACACTCTGTTGAGTGTTATTAGTCACATCCGGGACATTTGCTCGTGTGCGCGCCTGACCCATCTGGAATATTTTTCACAGACGCCATGTTCTTAGACTCGCGATGCGGAGCATAATGAGGACGGAAAACAGCGAAATTAAGTGTTTAATCTTACTCACAATATGTGTTTTGTAATATCATATCGTTTTATAGCGATATTTATAAGGTGTGTGCGCTTAAACGTTTTTTAAAGACATTTCTTCCACTCGCGAGGCGGACCAGACGAGGACGTTTCTTTTTAAAAGGGAAACGCCGAAAGTTGTGTTTTATCTCATTTATATGTATTTCACAACATCATATTGATTTATAGCGATATTTGTGTGATGTGTACTCCTAAACTTTTTCTCAGAGCGATATTTTCCTTCACTTTGATGCGGAGAAGACGGGGAAATTGGTTTTATCAAGGAAAACACCAAAAGTAAGTGTTTAACCTCATTTACATTTTGTATTTTTATAAAATAATATTACTTTATGACGATATTTTGATGCTGTGCGTGCCTAAACGAGCCTAAATATTTCTCACAGATGCATTTGAATGGCTATGCATTGACGCGGAAGCCGCTTTTTACTGGGGAAACATAAGAAGTAAGTGTTAACGTTACCTCATTTAAAATTTGTGTTTTATTACATCACATATTGATTAATAGCGATATTTATGTGTTGTGCGCTCTAAACCTGTCTCAGAGAGACATGTTCTTTCACTGGCGATGCGGAGCAGACAGGGAAGTTGGTCTTCTCAAGGAAAACACTGAGTGAGTTAAATTGTTCGTCATTCAAAGTGATTTTGTGCTCTCACAAGTCTTGGAATATGACACATGAGTCACATGAACTACTTTAGACACTTTATTATCTTTTTTTTAAAGCATGAACGTGTTTTGTGTTGAGCAAATGTGAATCGTATAGGTTTGGAATTACAATTTTATGTTAACTGTTCCTTTAATATTGTTACAGATGGTTCATGCTGGCTTAACAGAAAAATCGAAAGGAGATGATGTGCTTGAAGAGTATGAAGCCACCAATACATTAAGTGGGATGAGAAGAGCTTTGTTAGGACACATACCAGAGACATGGTGAAGCCACAATTGCATATTTTAAGATTATTGATTGTCATGCTTAATTTTTGGATTATTAAACAATAATAATAAAGAGTATGATCTCCTAAAAATGTTTCTTAAAAAATGCATCAAATGTAAGTTTTTGGTATGCTTGCATTATTTATTTTATGTGCTGTCCCATTTAGGTGCATTCATTCTGGTAGGAGGAGTCCAACCATAAGCGAACAGTAAATGTTTACTTATACTCATGCCTTTCCACAGATGCCATGTATGACAGTTTCTTCTGTTGATTATTCAAAATATCTATTGTTTGTGTTCCTCAGAAGACAGAAGGTCTTACAGGTGTGGAACCACGTGAGTATAAATAATTGATGACAGAATTTTCAGTTTTGGGTTAACTATTCTTATATTGTAAGTGATACTTGTCCCTGACATTTCACCTGATAAATGGATGTGAAATAATCCTTTTTGTTTTTTCTCCTATTTTACCGGAGCACTTTTGTGATGCTGGGAGTTGGGTATCTTGCCTGGCTGAAAACTAAAACTAAAAATTGGTCTGCATATTCACGTCTTGTGTATAAGATTCGAGGCTAAACATAATTTTTTTAAACAATCAATTAAAAATTTCACAAACCTTACAAAAATATTGGTTAAAATGCATCAATCGCACATGGCTTTGCATGTTAAATGATTTACAAGGTGGTGCAAACATTTTTCAGTGTTTGCACTGCAGGACCTATTTTATTATCGACCATTTGATAAGCAGTATTCTTACAATTCTGATGACCGAAATGGATATATTGTGCCTTCTTGTCACTTATTCTAAAAGTGAACTGTCATGTTGTGAAGTGTTGACATGTTAATAAACAACGACTTTGAGAGCTGCAGTGTAATTGTGATTATTATATTTTTTCTAAAGTAAAATCTGCTTAACTGTGACAAAATGGGCTTTTAAAAAAAATAATTTAAAAGGTTTAACTTTTTTTTTTTTTTAATCTTCTGGCAGCTTTTTTTTTTTTTTACTTTCAACACAGGAGAGTTTTGTAATGTTAACTCAATACACTGGAGTTAAAATATCAAGAGTTAAAATCTATCTTAAAGGTGTTAAATTGTAACTCTTTACACTGGTGTTAAGGTAAAATCAACACTCTGTGGTGTGGACCAGAGTTGTTTTTTAACTCTATACCGTGTAAATATGACTCATTCATAGAGTTAAACAAGTAGCTCTATGAAGAGTGTTAATGTAACTCTGAAAAGATTGGGACAATATGTAAACTTTTTTGGAGTTGATTTTAACTCTGTTAGAGTTGAATTAACACTCATAATTTTGCTGTGTAGCCGAGTATTTCTGTCTCTCGCGTAACAGATGGCGTCTCTAATCAGCACTAGGCTGTCTGTCCTCCTCCTTAGTAACTGATATTGAAGGAAGTGAAAGTGGTAGTGAGACACAAATAGAGGAAAGCAACACTCCTGTTATGCTTCTATGCGCTCAACTGCAGAAAAGAGCCGCGAGATCCCCCTTAAATGAAAATGAAGGGAAAAGGCAAAGAGCGAGGCATGAACAAGAAAGCCCAGAGACAAACATTCAAGATTACAGATGGCAACGTGCCACAGGATATTTTATGATTTTAAAGTGCAAATCTTAATTGGTAGTGTAAATCTGTAGCCCTTTTTAATACAATGTCTCTTTTAACCATATTTCTCATGGCCCTCACAATCTCAACCATAAATGTGAGAAGTGTGAGGTCCCCTCTAAGAGCGCACAGTATTTTATCCCACTTAAAATCTTCAGATATATTTTTAATGCAAGAATGCGGTTTGCCCTTTGGACCCCAGAACGCTCGCTATGGAGTGGGTCAAATCAAAACAAAAATGATGGGGTGGCCATTTTAATCAACAACAACATCATCACGGTGAAGGGCAGCACGGTGATAAGGGATGGACGGGCAATTTCAACAAAGCTGACTTTTTTAGATAAGGATTTTACTGTTTTAAATGTGTATGGTTTTACAGACAAAACGAGAGACATGAGCTTTTAGAAGAACTGCAGCCCCACCTGCTAGGTAGGGACTCCCTAATTTTAGCAGGGGATTTTAATTGTGTTTTAAATCAGAAAGATAGAAAAGGGGCTGGGGATGATTTTAAGGTTGATAAAACATCAGTTTTACTAAAAAATTTAGTCAATGATTTTAGACTAACTGACTGTTTTAAAGCAATGCATCCAAGAGAGGAGGGCTTCACCTGGGTCAGTGGTGATGGCACCAAGGCCTCTCGTATTGATTTTATGTTCTCACGGAACTGCCCACCAATGGATGCTACATTAATACCTTTGCACTTCACAGACCATGCTATGCTTTCTTGCACATTTTCACTAACCACGGACGTGACGGTAGGGAGAGGGATATGGAAGCTGAACTGCTCCCTGTTACAAGATGAGAGTATTGTAGAAGAGTACAGGGAGCAGTTCAGCCAATGGCAAACTTTAAAAGACCTTTTTGACTCACAAACACAATGGTGGGAAATGGTGAAGGGAAAGACGAGATTCTTTTTTAAACAAAAAGGTAAGAAAACAGACGCATGGTGGGGCTGCAAAAGCGGCTACAGATATATTTTAGTCTTTTAAATAGTGGCATTGATTTTAGCAAAGAAATAAAAAAGAGGTCAAAAGTGAAATGGCTGCTTTAGAAAAGGAAATAAATAAAGGAGTTATGTTTAGAAGTAAAGAAAAAGAATTGGAAGGTGAAAAATGTACACGCTACTTAAAAAAAAAAAAAAAAAAATTAGCCAGGGGATGGAGCATGACAAAATTGAATTTGGAAGGAAGGGAGGTAAAACAACACAAATTTTTTACAAGAGGTGGAAAATTTTTATCAAGAATAATACAATGAAAAGAAAGTCCAAATTTCTGCTATAGAAGAAGTTTTAAACTCCCTGGAAAGAAAGATAAATACAAATTCTGAGTTTAGTCAAAGATTTTAATATACTTGAAATGACCAAATGCATGAAAAGTTTTAAAAGAGGGAAGTCCCCAGGTATGGATGGACTTGCCCTAGAATTTTATGAGAAATTTTGGGACATTTTAGTACATGAACTATTAATCATTTTTAAAGAATTTGACAGTCTCGACAAACTCCCAGACAGTTTTAGAATAGGAATAGTGACACTTTTACATAAAAAGGCGACAAAGCAGACTTTAAAAAAAACTGGCGACCAATTACTCTTTTAAACTTTGACTGCAAATTTTTTTAGCAAACTATTATCCAAACGAATGTCACAGGTTTTAGAGGACATAATCCACCCGGATCAAGCTTGTGCTGTGTCAGGGAGAAAGATCACGGACAGCCTGATATTGATAAGAGATGCTATCTGTTTTGCGAGAGACAGAAATATTTGGCTAGTAGTCCTAAATTTAGACTTTGAGAAAGCTTTTGATCGGGTCTCGCACCAATACCTTTTTAAGGTATTGACAAAAATGGGCTTTCCGGGAAGGGTTCTAGAATGGGTGGGACTGCTATATAGAGACATAACCAGCAGAGTCATTGTAAACGGCAAACTGACAAATGCGATAAACATTCGCAGTGGTGTCCGTCAAGGGTGTCCGTTATCCTTGCTCCTGTATGTGGCTTGTATTGAGCCACTGGCACAGCTATTGAGAAGGGATCAATGGATAAAAGGACTTGACGTACCAGGGACAAAAGGTTTGACAGCAAAGTGTGTTTTATATATGGACGACGTGACCATTTTAACTACGGACGTTTTAGCGATCCAAAGAGCTTTAGACATAACCGAATACTACGGACGGGCCTCGGGTGCAAAGCTAAACAGAAGTAAATCCGAGGCCCAGCTCTTTGGATCATGGGACAGAGCAAAAACGACCGGAATGGACGTGATGGTTAGGGAGACGGACTTGAAGGTGTTAGGAATCAAATTTGACAGGGAGGGGCGCGGACAGAACAATTGGGCCGATTAGTAAAAGTGAAAGGAAAGACTAGGGTTTTGGGGACTGAGGACTTTGACTTTTTTTATTATTGTGCTCTGTTTTTAGTCCCCCAAGATTCTTTCTTTTAGGTGTGGAGAGGGCGGTATTTTATTTCTTCTGGGGGTCCAAATGGGAGAGGTTGAAACGAGAGGTGGTGAAGAAGAGAAAGGAGAACGGAGGGAAAGGATTGCCGGACCTCCAGTTGTTTTTAGCAAGCCGATTTACCGCCCTACACATCAAATATGCAACATCCCCATCCAGAAACAACAAGACAGTGGCAATGACACGATTCTGGATGGGGTTTTATCTAAGAATGCTGAAAATTTTAAAAATAGATTTGACAACACCCGTCTCTTTTAACCTACCAAAAGAATATGATTTTATTAAAAAGTTCTTAAAAAAAACATGTTTTAGAAAAAGCAAGACGTCACCATTTTAACTAACCACAAGCATCTCGTCTCTCTTGTGCAGGACCGGGAACCGGTGAGTCCAGTTCCAGGCCTCACACTAGGTGAGGCCAAACAAGTTTGGAGGAACGTTTCTCACCCCGCTCTCCAGAACAGGCACAAGGACCTATCGTGAATGGTGGCTCATGAGATCCTCCCGGTCAGGGCGGTTATGCACTCCAGAGGCATGGCCAAGAACGCGATCTGCCCTCGGTCCGGGTGCAATTCCCCGGAGACCGTCTGACACCTGCTCTGGGAGTACGGCGCCGCGCGGGACCTGTGGGCCAAGACTGGCCGCCTGTATTTCCCGTGCCTACCAGCGGGTGGGGCCCAGTTAGGGTACCAGCTCGCCATCCATGGGGTGGGCCGGGGCTTGAAGGATCTGACACCACGGGAATTCACCCCGCTCTGGCGTCATCAAGTATGCTATCTGGGCCACCAGAAACCTGCTGGTGGGGAAGCGCGTTACGGTACCCCTCCATGCATGCGAGCTAAAGGTAACATCAATGCTGCAGGGGTATGGGACGGCGATATTCGGACGGGGGGGCCGGGGTTGTACGGGAAGGGTTCCGGCCGCCACCGTTCCTGGCCGCCCGTAGATGCATCCTCACCACTCTGGCTACGGGAACAGTGGGCCAGCGGTCCGGAGGAGAGGGGATCTCCGCTGAGCCCATAGAACAGCATCTCACGTGCTTGTTCTGGATAGTGGGGTGAAGACAGATTGATAAGGACTCACCCCCGGTCTTGCACAACAGATGACTTTTAAGTTATTTAATTGTTATATTTTATTGTGTTTTAGAAATTGGACTTGGATTTTATTACACAAATAATGAGATGCTTGTTTTAAATTGCTTTTTACTTTTGAGATGTTTCACACCTTTTAACACACACACACAAAAAATGGACTTTTAAAAACAAGACATACACAATGGTTTTAATTTTTTGTTTTTAGAAAATTATGTATTTTTCTTTAAACCATGTGTATTTATTCTATTTATCCTTGCTTGTTTTAAAATGTGTTCATGAAAATGAAAAGAACGTGTGAAAATGGTGACAAAAAAAATTTTTTCAAAAGAAAAAAAAACTGTTCTTATCAGTTATTAGAGAAAGAACAGAGGTATGAACTTTTAGAAGACCTGCAGCCCCACATGCTAGGTAAAGCTCCCCTAGTGGTGGCAGGGGATTTCAATTGTGTTTTATCTAAAAAAGACAGGAAGAGGATAGGGGAGGATTTTAAAGTAGACAAAACATCGGTTTTATTGCAAAATTTAGTCAAGGATTTTAAATTAGTGGACTGTTTTAGAACACTGCATCAAAGAGAGGAGGGCTACACCTGGTTTAGTGGCGATGGTACCAGAGCCTCTCGAATTGACTATTTTTACACGTGACTTCCCGCCAACCGATGCAAGATTAACCCCCCTCTTTATTTCAGATCACTCCATGCTGTCCTGCACTCTATCACTTCCTGTGGGTGTGACGGTAGGTGGAGGTTTGTGGAAGCTAAACTGCTCCCTGTTAGAAGACGAGGAGGTAGTTAGAAAATACAGGGAGCAGTTTAGCCAATGGCAAACTCTCCAAGACTTCTATGAGACAAGAGCACTATGGTGGGAAATGGTTAAAGGACGGACAAAAGAGTTTAGTAAGATAGGGAGGAGAGAAAAAAAAAAAAAAAAAAAAAAAAAAAAATCACATGATGGGGCTGCAGAAGCGCCTACAGATGTATTTTTATCTTTTAAACAATGGGTTTGATTTTAGCGGTGAAAAAAGAAATGTTAGTTTTATCCAACATCCTAACTAAAGGCGTCATTATGAGAAGTAAAGAGAGAGAAATAGAAGAGGGTGAAAAGTGTACGAGGTATTTTTTTTTTAAGAAGATAATAACAAGGGGTGGGGGGTTAACCAGTGTAAAAACAGAAGGGAGGGAGGTTAACACAACAAAAGAGATTTTAGAAGGGGTGGAAACATTTTATGAGGTGTTATATAGTTTTAAAAATGTACATACGGACACTTTAAAGGAAGTTTTAAATTTTATAGAGAAAAGGGTAAATTGTCAGAATGAGATTTTATCCCAAGATTTTACTATTTTAGAAATACAGAAAGCTCTTAGAGGTTTTAAGCGGGGGAAAATCCCCAGGACAAGACGGACTACCCCTAGAGTTTTGTGTGACGTTTTGGGATATTTTAGCACATGACTTACTCACGGTTTTTAAAAGAGTTTGAGACCCTTGACAGATTTTCCAGACAGTTTTAGAAAAGGGATAGTCAGTCACTTTACTTCACAAAAAAGGAGACAAGACTGACTTGAAGAACTGGCGACCAATTACACTTTTAAACTTTGATTGTAAACTTTTTAGTAAGATTTTAGCCACACGGATGTCGACTGTTTTAGAGGACGTGATCCACCCGGATCAAGCGTGTGCTGTGCCCGGAAGAAAGATAACAGACAGCCTAGTGCTGATTAGAGACGCCATCTGTTATGCGAGAGACAGAAATACTCGGCTAGTAGTCCTAAATTTAGACTTTGAAAAAGCATTTGATCGAGTCTCGCACCAGTACCTTTTTCAGGTACTGCAAAAAATGGGGTTTCCAGAGAGGTTTATAGCCCTATCTCCTCTTCTGTACGTGGCTTGCATTGAGCCACTGGCACAGATCTTGAGAAGGGACAAATGGATCAAAGGACTTCACGTTCCTGGGACAGGCGGACTGACAGCCACTTGTGTTTTATACATGTATGATGTAACCCTTTTAGCTACGGACGTTTTATCAATACGAAGAGCAATGGACTTGACTGACTGTGGGACGGAACGGACATAGGTGGACTGGACGTGGCTTTTAAAGAGACCGATTTTAAGATTTTAGGTGTCAAATGTGTCAAAGATCAAGTGTTGTGGATTTGATCTTTGGAGAAGGAAGGATGACGGGTACGTCTGCACCCTCGGTTCCAAGAGCGGGATTGAGAAATACGTTACGTTTCCAGTTGAAGGATCAAGCAATGGATATGATGGAAAGAGAAGTCTTTGCACGGGCTGTTCTTTTGGACAAGATGAAGTTGAAAGTGGAAGAAGATGTGTACTGTTTGCAGACCAACAGACAAGAAAAGTGCTTCGACGTGACTGTGAATACAGGGGAGCTGTGCAAATCAATTATGGAGAAGTTTGAGAAGAGTGACAAGGTAGGCCTTTTGGGGCGATTCAACGTTATAAGTTTGGACAGACCAAATTTTCAAGTCATCACCCTGCACAAGTATAATCCATACGTCACAGATGAGATCTTAATGGCTTTTCTTGCAAGATACGCTGAAATTCTTACACCTGCACGTTATGTGAGAGACAGTTTGGGGTTATGGAGTGGGAAGAGGCAATTCCAAGTGCTTTTAAGAACGGAAGTGAACGGAGTGGAGAGGTTGATGCATCCTCCTGCACAGTTTAACAAAGGTTACCTGTTCTACTCCAGACAGCCTCCCTTTTGTAGGAGGTGTAGATGTTATGGACATAATGATGGCGGGTGTGAAGTGCAAAGTTGTCTGCGGTGTTCCCAGCTGGGACACACAGCAAAAGAGTGCAGTGCTCCTAAGACCTGTCATAGTTGTGGCTCATCAGATCACTTGATGAGAGATTGCAAAGAGGGCCGAAAGCAGTGCAGGGAAGGTGTGAGAGAGGACGAACGCATGAAGGACAGACTGTTGGGGTAGGAAGGCCAAAAGAGGATCCTTGATCAACAGGTGGTGGAAGGGGAAACGATTGAGGTCAGCAAAGAGACGGGAATGAGTGGTACGGAGAGAGGCAAAGAGGAAGAGGAAGTAGAAGATGTGATGGCGGCATTCTTGGAAGCGTTGAGTGGGGAACAGTTCAAAAACCCCAAGCAGCACGTGGACAACGTAAAAGAGGGGATGGAAGTGGAGAAGGGAAGTATCTCAGCTGATGTAAGAGGGGAAGAAAGCCAACTGGTCAGAAAAGGTGATAAGAGGAAGGGGAGGCCAAGGAAGAAGAGGAGGCCTGAGACTGTTCTAAAGTTGAGTTTTTCAGAGGAATCGTCATCTGCGGACAGTCAAGATGGACTTGAGATGGACAATGTGAGGCCCTTATTTCAGTTGACAGAGGAAAATGACGTTAAGGGGCATGAAGAGCAGGAAGAGGAGTTGTCTGGCTGCAGGGCAACACCTGTAAGTTGGGCAGATTTAGTGGTGAGCGAGAGTGAGGCCACAAGCCTGGATGGACAAGGAATGGAGGGGACATTAAAGAGTGAATAAGGGTGTCT
This sequence comes from Acrossocheilus wenchowensis, assembly GCA_029620275.1. Lineage (NCBI taxonomy): Eukaryota > Metazoa > Chordata > Actinopteri > Cypriniformes > Cyprinidae > Acrossocheilus > Acrossocheilus wenchowensis. Next base: position 157,717 of record CM056145.1, read on the forward strand.
ACTGAGGAACTGACTGTGGGGACTATAAATGTAAGGGGTATAAGAGATTCAGTTAAACGAAGAGCGGCGTTTTCTTTTTTGCATAATTGTAAGTGTAATATTTATTTTTTGCAAGAAGTTCATTTAAAAGGTATTGAGGATGCAAGGAAATTTACAGAAGAGTGGTGAAGGGGAGGTGCAGTTTGGAGTGTGGGTGGGGTTTTTTCTTCAGGGGTGGGGATATTGTTTTTGGATCAGGAAATAGAAGTTGAGAATCATTTCACGGTTTCACAAGGGAGGGTGGTTGGGGCAGATGTAAAGTGGAGAGGGGGTGAATATCGATTACTTTCAGTATACACTCCTCAGACAGCCGAGGAGAGGAAAGACATTTTTGATATGTTGTTAACTGTTTGTGCCACTAATAAACAAATTATAACGGGGGGTGGGGGGGGGGGGGGGGGGGATTTCAATATACAGACAGGGGTTAAAGGGGATAGTAGTCAGCAGGTGTTGGAAGGGCATGATTTGTTTGGTGGATGGAGGGCAGAGGGTTAATCCTAACGCATGCATGACAACATGGAGGAATTCTAGAGGGGTGGAGAAAAGATTAGATTATGTATTTTTCTCAAGGAATATTGTTGTGGAGAAGGGAGGAGTGATCATGAAGTGGTTTGGTTTGTGATTAAGGGGAATAGGTGAAGTTGAGGGTGTTTTGAGGAGGATGAGTAAAGGCAAAGTGCCAGGGATAGATGGTTTGCCTGTCGAATTTTATGTTAAGTTTTTTAGTATTTTAGGTATTCATTTGGTGGAGGTGATCAGAAAGGCAACAGGCGTGATAACACTTCTTTTTAAAAAAAGGGGAAAGGTCAGACATTGCCAATTACAGGCTGCTCACATTGGGTCTCATTTACTGATAATTGCGTACGTTTTTCGTATTTATACGCACATTTGAACTTCTCACGAAAACTTTCCGCCTAATTCACAACACGTGCGTACGCACATGAGCTTGTTCTTAAACTCGTTCTTCTGTTAGTGAATTTGGAGTCTTCTAAATGAGCGCCCGCGTGCACGAGGTTAGTAATTAGCATAATACACGCCCAAACCATCTCCATATAAGGGTTTTCCGCAAAGCGGCACTCGTCCAGAGAAAGACAATTATGGCACCGAAACAAAAGACAAAGAAAAAGAACTTTAACGATAATGAACGTGAGGTTTTGCTGTCAGAGGTGGAAGCCAGAAAAAATGTGCTATTTAAAAGTGTATCTACTGGCGTAACGGGCACAGGTAAAAAAGAAGCATGGGATGCGGTAACACAAGCAGTTAATGTGGTTTCACCAGAAATTCGGACGGTTGCCGAGGTTAAAAAAAAGTGGTTTGACATGAAGTTCGAAGCCAAAAGAAGAATTTCAGTTCAACAGAGGAAAAAAGACACGGGTGGAGGGCAGGGGCCACCTGATCTGTCTGCCTTCGATGAAAGAATGGCTGCAATTATAGGACAGTCCAACTTGAGCGGCATTATAGAAAGGAGTGAGGGTGAGAGTGACCTAATACAGGAGCAATTACAACACGGTAATTTGCTTAAATCAAAATCTTTATTTTAAGGAATGTATTCAAATAATCATCATAACTCAAAACTTTTGCAGAACGTCCAGAGACAGCAGATGGAAACGAAGAAGCTGAAGTCCAGCCATCTACTTCCCAATCCACTCGTTATACCTCTTCACAGAGGCGCACCGGCGCACGAGTCCTGACCGACGAGGTGCTCGCTAGTCAAGATGCCCTCATCCTTGCCGTTAAGGATGTGGCAGCTGGCCTACGGGAAATAAATGAGTCACTGAATAAATTGATAGCATTGCTTGGCAGTCACAGAAGTGCATAAATATTGTGGCAAAATTCAGTTTTCTGATGTGTTTTAATATTCCCTAAAACTTTTTTGCAATCGTTAAAAACACTTTTACAAGATCCATTTGCTCAATTATAGAATGTGCACTGCAAACTACAAAAAACTATTTAAAAAATTGAATGAGATTATATACCATTATAAACGTTGTATCAACTGAAGGCGTGCTTGAAGCGCTGCTTGGGCTGGCGCGTGTATCTCGTCACCCACAGGTTCACCCCGTGCCATTGCGATGTTGTGCAGTACACAACATGCTAAAACAATCTGACAGATTTTCTCTGGCCTGTATAACAGCATTCCACCAGCTGCATCCAAGCACATCCAACGGGATTTGAGTAACCCGATTGTGCGTTCTACTACTGAGCGCGCACGGGCATGTTTCAGGTTGTAGCGCACATCCTGAGGGGTCGTTAGGTTGGCTAGAGGTGTCATGAGCCATGCTTGTTGTAGGTGACCATAACCCCGGTCACCTACAACAAGCATCATGATAATGAACCTTTATTTAAATGATCTAAAAAATATTCTGGCCACAATTCTACTCACCAAGAAGCCATCCCTCTTCACCGCCCCCAGCTTGCAAGCGCTGTCCTAAATAACTGTTTTGTAAAATAAAGGAATCGTGAGTTCCTCCGGGCCAGCGTGCAACAACATTTAGTATGTTACAGCTGGCATCGCAGACTATTTGAACGTTGATGGAGTGGTAATTTTTTCTGTTCACATAGTTTATTGCATTTGCGGATGGTGCTTTGATACGCACATGGGTACAGTCTATTGCACCGATGGTATTAGGTATGCCACTGATCTCATAGAACCCCCTCTTAACTACCATCTGGTGTGCCACGTCATACGGAAATTTGACATAAGTTGGCATAAGACCTACAATAGCTTTTACCACCTTGTGCATAGCACGGCTTATAGCGGGTTGTGAAATTCCAGCTCGGTCCCCGATTTCCCTTTGAAATGTTCCCGTAGCAAGTAATCCGATAGTACACAGAACTTGGAGAGAAGGTGGTATAGGGTGAGAGCGGTTGGTGATATGGCTTAGGTGTGGTTCCAGTGAGTTGCATAAATCAATAAGGACTTCTCTGGGCAACCTAAAGCGACTGAACAGCCATTCGTCACTCTCAGCAAACATATCTGTGCGCTCTCTAAAGACGCGCTCTCTCCTTAGAGCACGCGCCGCAATGTCTTCAAGCAATACCAAGTGTGCCATGCCTCCAAACACAAGGTGAGACACAATAATCACCGTTTATATAAGGATAGATCAGGTGGTTGTTGTTTGGACCTCTAATTATATCCATTTATATAATTGGACCTCTAATGATACTTTATTATCAATTTTAATGTCTAATTACTTTTCACCCACCCTGTAAATAACATATCTAATTATATGTAGGATTCTTTATTCATGCTTATAAGGCCCCGGGCGTACATGATTATTGCGTACGTGTGGTATAAATTGTTCTTGAATTTTTTCGTACATTTAGAATAAATTTTAGTACGAAAGTTTTTGATGAATCATGATTTATTCGTGAAAACGTCCGTACGCACATTTCACGCAAAAATTTGTGCGTACACATGTTTAGTGAATGAGACCCAATGCTCTCGGTAGACTACAAAATCATAGCAAAGCTTCTGGCGGATAGATTGAAGAAAGCCCTACCTCACGTTGTGCATGTAGATCAGACATGTGGGGTAGAGGGTCGTAGCATTAAATGGAATTTACAACTCATCAGGGATGTTATTGCATGGGCAGAGGATAGGGAACTACCCCTAATGGTGGTTAGCTTAGATCAGGCTAAGGCCTTTGATTGGGTCAATTGGGGGTTTATGTTTAAAGTTATGGAGAGAATGGGATTCGGGGAGGAATTCATTGGATGGATTAGAGCACTGTACACAGGGGCTAATTGTTTGGTAAAAGTTAATGGCAACGTAGGGCAGGGGTTCGAAGCAAAGGGAGGGGTGAAGCAGGGTTGCCCTCTCTCTCCATTGCTTTTTAATTTTATACATGGAGCCAGTGGCAGAGGCGATCAGATTAGACAATGGAATAAAGGGGTTTGTGGTACCAGGAGCAAAGGGAGCTGAAGTGAAATTGTCACAGTATGCTGATGATACTTCACTGTTGTTGATGTCAGACAGGTGCCTTGAAAGAGCTTTGTCCGTTTTTGAAGAGTTCTCACTAGCATCAGGGGCTAGTCTAAATGTTGCAAAGTCAGCCATTAAGTTTTTTGGAAAGTTTAGGAAGAGGCGCGAAAACATCGGAGGTTTGAAGGTGTGTGTGGGCCCTTTGAAGATTTTGGGTATACATTTTCTGAATGAGGGTTCAGCAAATTTGAACTGGGTTGGACGTATTTCGTCTGTGCAGAAGAGGTTGGCAAGGTGGAAAGGGCGGAGATTGTCATTAATAGGGAAAGTCCTGGTAGTGAAGATGGACGTGCTGCCAGTGCTTCAATATTTGGCTTACATTTACCCATTACCAGCGAGTATGAGAAAGGCAGTAATACGGTTACTATTTAACTTTGTATGGGGGGGCAGGTATGAATATGTTAAGAGGTCTGAGATGTTTAATCATGTTAGTCGAGGGGGGCGGGATGTGCCTCATATCCCTCTAAAACTTGACTGTCTATTTGTGTCTTCTACTTTGGCGCAGTTAGCCAAGCCGGTAGAGCATCCGTCTGGTTATTTTCTTAGGTTGTTTTTCTCGTATCAAGCGTGGCATGTAATGAAGTGGACCAATGATGGTCCAAAGGCAGAGGTGCAGCCTTGGCACTACAAACATGCTGCTAGGTGGATGGAGAAGTACACTGAGGTTAAGGATAGGGCGGTATGTTTGGAGCAGAGGAAGTTGTATGGGAAGGTAAGGGAGAGGGTGTCTAGTGAAGTGAGAGTGGGTGTCCAGGAGAGGGTGTGGTTGAATATCCAGCCAAAGAGACTGGATAATGGTCTAAAAGATCTTAACTGGTTATATTTATTGGGGCGTCTGCCAGTTAAGGAAGTTATGTATAGACATGGGTTATCAAAAGATGGTAGATGCCCGAGGGAGGGGTGTTCACAAGAAGAGACTATAAAAGGCACACCTTTTGGGAATGTGCTTTTGCACAGAGGGTGTGGGGGAGGGTGAGGAGGGTACTAAGGGTGGTTTCAGGGAATATAATTGGGGGTATTAGATGTAAAAGGGAGGAAGGGAAAGTTGCATTTATGCTTTGGCTAATAATGACTTTGGTAAAGAAAGGTATATGGGAGGAAAGACAAGAGTTAAGTAGAGGTAAAGGCAGAAGGTCAGCAGAAGGGATAGTACGGGGAGTGGAGGCTGAATTAAGGGGAAGGATCAAGTGGGATGTCCAAAGGGGGGGTAAGCATGCAGCCAAAGAAAGGTGGAAAGGATTGGTTGAATTGTATTTTGATACATGTTGATAATCGTGATCAAAAGAGGAATTGTAACCGCTCCCCTTCTCTTTAAAAGAACGAGCCACTACAATATATTTTGAGAGAGGGGCCCACCAACCTTTCTTCATAAGTGTACCTTAAAACACAAATAATATGTTGACACAATGACCAAATCAACACACAGAGTGTGATTAAACCAATTGTTATTGTGTGGTAGAAGTTGGCATAAACCAATCACAACATAAACAACAAGAAAAAAAAAAAAACGGTCTCGGTTGCTTTGTGAAATGTAAGTATGTGGGTTTGCAAGCATACAAACAGGAGTGGAAACTCTGGTTGAAAGGTAAACCTGTAGCATAGTCCAATGGAAAACATGAATGTCACTGAATGTCTGTAGTACTTATCATTGAAGACATGGTAGACGATGATATCGAAGAAGATGGCAATGATTCTGATGAAGACGACAAAGCTCAATGTGCGTCCAACAAACTCCACCATATAGTCCCAAAACCACTCTAGTCCCCGAGTGAGGAAACTCAAACTGTCCACGACAGCAACAGAAATCCTATCCTAGAAATATCTCCCAGGTACAGAGAAGCGTACAAAAGAGTCCCTCTAGAACGCAAACACATGCTGAGAACCAGAGTGCTAACAAACACATTCATCAAAGAAAATAACCAAATAAACTTACAAAAGATAAACACTTACATTGATTGAGCTTAAAACGTCGACGTTTCTCAACCGGGACTCTAAACATTGAAGGTAGCATGAGAAGCCATGCTTCCTCCCAACCAAACAATGTAACTCACTCTACTACCACACCTGGGTTTAATATAGAGGGGGGAGCGCCCTAGAGCCCCCAGAGGGCTGTAGTAAAACTGCACCCTAAATAAATCCATAGTAACAGCTCTATGGGCTGTTACAGTATAATTATAACTTGTGAGAAAAAAAAAAATAATTGAGATAAATGTTGATATTTGTGTTGGAAAGGAGGTATTATTATGATTTCAAGAGGACAAATGAATGTAATGTTGAATGTGTAAAATAAAGTATTGTTCTTAAAAAAAAAAAAAAAATCTGTTCTTATCAGTTTAATATCTGATACGTCCCCTACCCGAGGACTGCATATTAAATTGATTTTTGGATCACGGAGCTGGCGCCGGGGCTTGCTCCGTCCACTCCACGCATCGGCCTGCTATTGCAGTGTCTCCAGGAACGGTGAGCTTCCCCTTTTTGGGGATTGCCGCTTTTTGTGAAGAATAGCAGAACAAATAATGAGGGGCCTTGCCTCGCCTCCCACGGAGGTCTGGTCTCGCAAAGCAGTCAAGTCACCTTTATTTATATAGCGCTTTTAACAATACAGATTGTGTCAAAGCACTTAACAGTATCAAATTGGAAGATAGAGTGTCAGTAATGTATGATGGTAAGATTAAACACTCAATTTTCAGTTAAGGGCATTTCATTATTGAATTCAGAGATCTCATTGTCTAGCGTCTAGCTCAGTTTAGTTTAAATGGTATCTGTGCAATCAAATCGGCGATAATCGCTAGAAATTAAGTGTCCCCAACTGAGCAAGCCAGAGGCGACAGCGGCAAGGAACCAAAACTCCCTCTGTGACAGAATGGAGAAAAAAAAAACTTGGGAGAAAGCAGACTCAGTCGGAGGGCCAGTTCTCCTCTGGCCAGACGAAACCCGCAGTTCAAAAGTTTATATTTCTATTTTGATTTTGTTGCAATTTCTAACAATATTATGTAGTTAGGTTTTTTTTTTTTTAATTATTATTATAGCAGTGGTTGCCGTTTATTGAGATCTCTCACCTGCAAGATTTCTTTCCTTTCCTCGAAAGATAACCCAGAGAAAATGTCTAATGAACCTTTTACATCAACATCACATTTTCTCCGTGGGAAGGCCACCATAAGGTTATTTTCACATAACCAATTTTTCACAACAGAACGCAGTTCCTTTTTCCGTATTTTCTTGTCAACATCACAAATTTTAAAATGATCTACAAGTTCCCATAATTGTTGTTTTACAAAAGAATTTAATATCTCTTCTGATGGATCTTTAATAAATTCTTCAATAGATGACATTCTGTTCTTTTAAAATGTTACGTTTTTAAACCAAAGCAAGTGCATTTATTTCCCTTTCGGAACACAAAACAGGTGAAACAATTATTCACTCTCCCCCTTTTAAACTGCCTACAAACCCACTAAACTAACCTATGCCTAGTCTTCGTGCAGCTTTCAAGAGTAAAGCGACATTAAACACCAAAATACCGATGGTTTAGAAATTGAACAAACAGCTCAATTCACAACCACGGCGGTGTACTTCACCCAAAAGCCTGCACAAAAATAAAAAAGGCAAAATAACAAATCAATGCTAAGCGTTGCTAATTCCTACCCAGGAGAAAATGAACAATGCATCACCTGCAAAAAGAAAAATGCACTCACCCTTAATGAGGACTACCTTCAAACTCACAAGACAATAAACACAATATTTATGTGCATCTCTCAAAACAACGCGCATACCGAAAGCTCATTATTTCACACATTTTACTTCTACTCGACATCATACCAAATCTTAAATCAAACAAACTTCATCCGGTTACGTTATAATTTCGCTTTAAGACGAGCCCCCATTTGTTACGTTCACTTTTCTGAATCGCAACAAAACAAGGGAGTCACCACACACCACAGCCAATTATGTGAATTTATTTATCCGTATAAGACAGAACAACATCGAATGTCAGTATAAATGGTAATCAGTGTGTCAGCAGGTGCGTGTAAATGTGTAGCATTTATGAAAGTCCAACCATTCACAGTCCAGAAAACCTCCGAAAGCAACGGCCAACCCAAGAGAGATGAATCAAAGGTGGCGATGATCTCCCTTATCCCTCACATCTCAGCAGTTCTCCGATAGCCTCATAAGGAACTTGAAACACGGCGCAAACAAAGACAGCAGAAACTCAGTTCCCATTTCCTTCCTAACACTCCTGGAAGAGCTGTCCCAGTCTTTCATAGGAGCGCCATGATTCCGTTCAGGTGTGAAACCAATCACCTGCAACTCAGAGTTAACCGGTTACTCACTGTAACCATCACAATGTGCTTATATGGTCCCAGGGCCGTTTATATGTGTGCATTCTCCCACTGTGCATTATTTTACACAACTATCGGTCTCACGTCTGCGAATTCCCCAAATGTGGGAATCTCGACTTTATGGTAGTAAGGGACTGCGTTCGCGCTCTCCCCTGAAAGAGCTGGTTAAAGAAAGCAGATGGGTCTTCTTTTGTTTTTTGCTTTTGTTTCTTTGTGTGTTCAAAAGTCGGCCCCACCCCTGATGGGCCATTTAGTTTCAATTTCTCACAGACCTCACTTTTCAAGTCGATCAGACTGACTGTTGCCCAGCTGTAGCCGTTTTCATGCTTGTTTGGTTGTCCTTTCTATATCAGTATTATTCTTTTTTTCGTCTCGCAGCGCCACCAAGTGGCCAGCGCCAGCGCCCTTTTTTGCCTGACCACAGATTGGGCCCGTACATAGGTGTGCCGATTTGGGCGAAACGATCTCATTCCTTTCTCGAGTTATAGCCATTTTAACAACCTCGGCCACACGACCTTCGAACGTTTTGAGGTCCCCTCGCCAAGGAGAATGGAAATTTCCACTTTTTTTGCTTGATTATTGACAGTCAGACTCCAGAAAATCTTTCTGTGCTGCTTCGGGTCGGACTGGGCCAAATGCCTGGTGCTAGTTTGCAAAAGTAGGCCGTTTCTGGCTTCCTCCCCGCTGCGTCATAGCGTCATCGCTTCTCGGCCTTTTGGCTAAGATCTCGCGGTCTGGTCGGACAGTTGGGACAGCGATCGCCTCTTCGAGGTTTCTTGGCTCGGGATTCGCAGTATCTCGAGCCCCACAACCCTCAGGAGGAAAATTAGCTTCTGCTGCTTTTGCAAATCAGCTGTTTTAAGGTAAGGTGTATTTTTAATTTATTTTTTGGGTTTTTACTTATTTATTGGTGTATTTATTGTATTTTTTTAGCTATTGTTTTAGGCTGTAGGTGCCTCCACCATGTCGGCGGCTCGGGCCGGCGTGCGGAGGCACCACAGCGTGCGTTTCTTTTTTAAAGAGGAGAATGATAAGCTCGTCTTGTCTTGACATCTCCAGGAAGCTGATCCAGAAAACCCTGAAATTTAAACCTGAAGAATTGAATCGTTTGATGGCTCTTCCCTGGAACAAAGGTTTTGATGTGAGTTTTCGATCTGCTACTTTGTTGCAAGATTTCTGGCAAAAGGTTTGATGCTTGTAAGACCCAGTTCTCTATGTTTTTTCTATACCCAAGATGGCGGCGCGAGTACATCGCGAGGCTCTGGGTCTCTCCAGATTTTGCAATTTTGCGGTATTTTTCTTACTCATCTCGGGCCTGTTCGTGCAGAACAGTTGTGCCTTTACATTGTACACCCGTTGTGAGCTATTGGATATCGGTTTGCGAATTTCCGACACTTTTATGGACAATCTTCGACTCCTTCCTGAGATCGCTAGGACACACGAGGCTATGCACCCTACCCGGCCGGGCGGAAGTGCTCGCAGGCGGCGTTGAGATCGTAAACAAACGCGGGGGAAGCGCGGAGGACTAAGAGCTAAGCTAAGGCTAACACCACACCGGCTCTCTTTACCCAGCGTTTTCCTTGCCAATGTACGGTCGCTAGTGAACAAAATGGAGGAGATTCGACTCAGCATCACACACAGCAAGAAACTTTTGAACTGTAACGTCCTAATCTTCGCCAAGCTTGCTATGAAAGAACTTCACGCAGTCATCAGTAAACAACAGACTAATCACCCGGAAGCGGCTTTTATTGGTGCAGGTGACTTTAATCACTCAAACTTAAAGTCAGTGCTACCCAAGTTTCACCAGCATGTTTCCTGTCACACCAGAGGAAACAAAACCTTAGACCATGTTTACACAAACATGGCTGGAGCTTACGCTGCGACACCCCTCCCCCACCTGGGACAGTCAGATCACCTTTCTTTGTTCCTCACCCCCAAATATGCACCCCTCATCAACCGTGTGAAGCCATCAGTGAAGACCAAAGGTGTGGCCTGCGGGGGCAGATTCCACACTCCAGGAAAGGTTTCTACACACAGACTGGAGTATGTTTGCTTCTCAAGCCACCAGTGGCGCTCACACAGACATTGACTCTTACACCTCCTCTGTATTGGATCATATCAATATCACCATTGACAGTGTTACAACCCAGAAACAGATCACCACATATCCAAATCAGAAGCCTTGGATGAACAAGGAAGTGCGACTCCTGTTGAAGTCACGCAACACTGCCTTCAGATCAGGAGATGCACAAGCCTACAGCACATCCAGAGCAAACCTGAAGAGGGGCATCAAAAGGCCAAGCACTGCTACAAGCTAAAGATAGAGGGACACTTTTCCAACTCTGACCCTCGACGCATGTGGCAGGGCATTCAGGCCATCAGTGACTACAAACCCACCCACTCCACCCCCGCAGCCACTGATGTCAACTTCCTGAACGAGCTAAATTACTTTTATGCTCGCTTTGAAAGAGACAACAGAGAAACTGCCACCAAGCTCAATCCCTCAGCTGACCACCCAACAATCATACTCTCCTCCACAGATGTCTGCAAGGCACTGAGCCGGATCAGCGCGCACAAGGCTGCTGGACCAGACAACATCCCTGGTCGTGTTCTCAGGGCATGTGCGGAGCAGCTCGCTGGGGTTTTTACAGACATTTTCAACCTGTCTTTTGCCCAAGCAGCCGTACCAACATGCTTTAAATGCACTTCCATTGTGCCAGTGCCAAAACACTCTAGTCCGAGGTGCCCTAATGACTACCGCCCTGTAGCACTCACACCCATCATTATGAAGTGCTTTGAGCGGCTGGTCCTGGAACACCTAAAAGACTCTCTACCATCCACATTGGACTCACACCAGTTTGCCTACCGTAGCAATAGGAGCACAGAGGACGCAGTTTCTATGGCACTGCACTCTGTGCTCACTCACCTGGACAATAAGAACACTTATGCTGTTTGTTGACTTCAGCTCAGTATTCAACACTGTCATCCCAACCAAGTTAATAGCCAAACTTGGAGACCTGGGCATCAATACCTCAATGTGTAACTGGATTTTGGACTTCCTGACCAACAGACCCCAGAATGTTCGATCAGGATTCACCTGCATCCACATCATCACACTTAACACTTAACACTTAACACTGGTGTACCACAGGGCTGTGTGCTAAGCCCGTTTCTCTACTCCCTCTTCACCTCCGACTGCAAGCCTGTGTATGGATCTAATTCCATCGTCAAGTTTGCAGACGACACCACGGTGATTGGCCTCATCAGTAACAATGATGAGACTGCCTATAGGGAGGAGATCCAGCACCTGGCCACATGGTGCACTGAAAATAACCTGCTCCTCAACACCACCAAAACAAAGGAGCTCATCGTGGACTTCAGGAAGGAGTCAAGAGGCACACACGACACCATCCACATCAATGGAATGACTGTTGAGCGTGTCTCCAGTTTCAAGTTCCTGGGGATCCACATCTCGGCGGACATGTCGTGGACAACCAACACCTCCAGCCTGGTCAAGAAGGCTCACCAGCGCCTCTTCTTTCTGAGGACACTGAGGAAGAATCAGCTCTCCTCTGCTATCCTGGTGAACTTCTATCGCTGCGCAATAGAAAGCATCCTGACCAACTGTGTCACAGTATGGTATGGGAGCTGCTCTGTTGCGGAGTGCAAGGCACTGCAGCGGGTGGTGAAAACTGCCCAGCGCATCACAGGGACTCCACTACCTGCCATCGAACACATCCAGAGGAAACGCTGTCTGCATCGAGCTTGCAGCATCCTTAAGGACTCCTCTCACCCAGCCCACAGACTGTTTTCTCTCCTGCCCTCCGGTAGGCGTTTCAGGTGCCTCCGGACCAGGACAAGCAGACTAAAGAACAGTTTCTTCCCCAGAGCTGTCTCTTTACTGAACTCTAACCCCCGTTGATCCACTTCCTCATATATTATTAACTCTTCTCTCCTACCTCACATCTGCCTTATTTGCACTACTGAATGTAAATTTTTATTACAGTACCAACTGTTTACTTTTGTATCTTACACTACCATACCTAAATTGGACTATGCTCATTTGCACCGCCGACTGTTGTTTACATTATCAATGTTTACATTAACATTTTGCACCGTATGTCTAATTGTAATATGCAATCACTTCCACTGCACTTTTACACCTTGTTTATAGTAATAGTCATCTGTATATATTATATTGATAGTACATATCACCTGTAAATTCTGTTTATAGTAATAGCCATCTGTATATTTATTCACTATACATATTCACCTGTAAATTCTGTTTATATTAATAACCATCTTTCTATATATATTTATACATATATTCAGTACATATCCTTGTCCTGCACTTATTCAACCATTGTATATACTGCACTTGCTGCTATTGCACTTCTGGTTAGACCTAAACTGCATTTCGTTTCCCTGTACCTGTACTTGTGTAATGACAATAAAGTTGAATCTAATCTAATGTAATCTTTTTTGTTGAGAAGCTTTCTGACAATTCACTTAAAACAGTGATTGTTAGAATGTTCAATGAAACAGTGAGTGGAGATGATATTGCTGTATGGCTGGGTAGATTTTGTACGGTTCGCAGTCAACCAGTCAAGGTAGTAGACGAAGACGGTATCTGGAATTACGCTTGGAGAGTTCCCATTGCTTGAAGGGAACTCTCCAAGTCAGATACCTTGGACCGACTTACTCTTTTAAACTTTGACTGCAAACTTTTTAGCAAATTAATATCCAAACGATGTCACAGGTTTTAGAGGACATAATCCACCCGGATCAAGCTTGTGCTGTGCCAGGGAGAAAGATCACCGACAGCCTGATATTGATCAGAGACGTTATCTGTTTTGCGAGAGACAGAAATATTCGGCTGGTAGTCCTAAATTTAGACTTTGAGAAAGCTTTTGATCGGGTCTCGCACCAATACCTTTTTAAGGTATTGGAAAAAAATAGGCTTCCCGGGAAGGGTTCTAGAATGGGTGGGACTGCTATATAGAGACATAACTAGCAGAGTCATTGTAAATGGGAAACTGACAAATGCGATAAACGTTTGCAGTGGTGTCCATCAAGGGTGTCCGTTATCCTCGCTCCTGTATGTGGCTTGTATTGAGCCACTGGCAAAGCTATTGAGAAGGGATCAATGGATAAAAGGACTTGACGTACCAGGGACAAAATGTTTGACAGCAAAGTGTGTTTTATATATGGACGGCGTGACAATTTTAACTACGGACGTTTTAGCGATCCAAAGAGCTTTAGACATAACCGAATACTACGGACGGGCCTCGGGTGCAAAGCTAAATAGAAGTAAATTCGAGGCCCAGCTCTTTGGATCATGGGACAGAGAAGTGACCGGATTGGACATGACGGTTAGGGAGACAGATTTGAAGGTGTTAGGAGTCAAATTTGACAGGGAGGGGGGCGGACAGAACAATTGGGCCGACACATTAGCAAAGGTGAAGAAAAGACTAGGGTTTTGGGGACTGAGGACTTTTGAAGGTAAGATTATAATTTACAAAGCAGTGATTTTACCTCTGTTTTTATTATTGTGTTCTGTTTTTAGTCCCCCCAAGATTCTTTCTTTTAGGTGTGGAGAGAGCGGTATTTTATTTCTTCTGGAGGTCCAAATGGGAGAGGTTGAAACGAGAAGTGGTTAAGAAGAGAAAGGAGAACGGAGGAAAAGGATTTCCGGACCTCCAGTTGTTTTTAGGAAGCCGATTCACTGCCCTGCACATAAAATATGCAACGTCCCCATCCAGAGACAACAAGACAGTGGCAGTGGCAGTGGCACGATTCTGGATGGAGTTTTATCTAAGAACGCTAAAAATTTTAAAAATGGATTTGACAACACCCGTCTCTTTTAACCTCCCAAAAGAATATGATTTTATTAAAAAGTTCTTAAAAAAAACATGTTTTAGAAAAGCAAGACATCACAGTTTTAACTGATCACAATGCAATTGTCTCTCTTGTGCAGGACCAGGAGCCAGTGAGTCCGATTCCAGGCCTGACCATAAGCGAGGCAAAAGAAGTATGGAAGAACGCTGCCCACCCTGCTCTCCAGAACAGGCACAAGGACTTGACGTGGATGGTAGCCCATGAGATCCTCCCGGTCAGGGCGGTTATGCACTCCAGAGGCATGGCCAAAAACGCTGTCTGCCCACGGTCCGGGTGTGGTTACCCGGAGACCGTACGTCATCTGCTCTGGGAGTGCGGCGCTGCGCGGGACCTGTGGGCCAAGACCGGCCCCCTGTTTTTCCCGTGCCTACCAGCGGGTGGGGCCCAGATAGGGTACCAGCTCGCCATCCATGGGGTGGGCCGGGGCTTGAAGGATCTGACACCACGGGAATTCACCCCGCTCTGGCGTCATCAAGTATGCTATCTGGGCCACCAGAAACCTGCTGGTGGGGAAGTGCGTTACGGTACCCCTCCATGCATGCAAGCTAAAGGTAACATCAATGCTGCAGGGGTATGGGACGGCGATATTCGGACGGGGGGGGCCGGGGTCGTACGGGAAGGGTTCCGGCCGCCACCGTTTCTGGCCGCCCGTAGATGCATCCTCACCACTCTGGCTACGGGAACAGCGGGCTGGAGGAGAGGTGATCTCCGCTGGGCGCCGGACACGGGGGGGCCAACTGCCTGTTCTGGAGAGTGGCGTGATGGCAAACTTGTTAGGGACTCACCCTGGTCCTGCACAACAGATGTCATTTTATCATGACTTTTTAAAATATTTTACTCCTTTTTGTCTTGCCTGTTTTGCATTATTTCTTTTAATTTACATTGAGCCTTGGATTTTTAAAACATTTGAACCCATCCTTTTAAAGCAAAAACACAAAAGGACTTTAACAAAACATATACTGTTGGTTTTAACATTTAAAATTGTATGTTTTAATTATTGTTGATTGTATGTGTTACTGCTTTGGAAAAGATGAAATGTTTTAAAGAAACTGTGACAATATTTTTTTTTTCAAAAGAAAAATCTTTTCTTATCAGTTTAATATCTGATACGTCTCCTACCGGGGGACTGCATATTAAATTCATTTTTGGATCACGGAGCTGGAGCCGGGGCTTGCTCCGTCCACTCCACGCATCGGCCTGGTATTGCAGTGTCTCCAGGAATGGTGTGCTTCCCCTTTTTGGGGATTGCCGCTTTTTGTGAAGAATAGCAGAGCAAATAATGAGGGGCATTGCCTCGCCTCCCACAGAGGTCTGGTCTCGCGAAGCAGTCATGTCACCTTTATTTATATAGCGCTTTTAATGATACAGATTGTGTCGAAGCACTTAACAGTATCAAATTGGAAGATAGAGTGTCAGTAATGTATGATGGTAAGATTAAACACTCAATTTTCAGTTAAAGGCATTTCATTTTTGAATTCAGAGATGTCATTGTCTAGCTCAGTTTAGTTTAAATGGTATCTGTGCAATCAAATCGGCGATAATCGCTAGAAATTAAGGCGACAGCGGCAAGGAACCAAAACTCCCTCTGTTACAGAATGGAGAAAAAAACCTTGGGAGAAATCAGACTCAGTTGGGGGGCCAGTTCTCCTCTGGCCAGACGAAACCCGCAGTTCAAAAGTTTATATTTCTATTTTGATTTTGTTAGTATTATGTACTTAGTTTATTATTATTATTATTATTATTATTATTATTATTATACCAGTGGTTGCCGTTTATTGAGATCTCTCACCTGAGGTCTTGGAGTCTTCCACTAACGAGCTGATGCGTCGAATCAGGTTTGTTTGATAAAAAGGGGAGGAGAGAGGGGAGGGGTTAAGGTTAGGTCTTTGTGACTGACCGTGGCTTTTTGGCTTCCTCCCCGCTGTGTCATAGCGTCATCGCTTCTCAGCCTTTTGGCTAAGATCAAGTGTAGCCTGAGGCCCAGACTGCGATCGCCCCTGAGAGGACCAAGACCCGTTCTTTTCCATAGCGTGGGTTCGTAACCGCTCACAGGTATAAGGTTTCTATCTTTCTGCTGCAGTGGAGGTGTTTCGCTGGTTAAGGTAAGAGAAAAATGTTTTAAGAATTTGTTCTTTTGTTGGTTTGTTTGTTTGTTTTATTGGAAGTTTTAACAGTGTAAAAGTTGCCTTTTTGTGGATTCTCCACATGGCGGCCTGCCATGCCGGCCAACGGAGGCACCAAAGTGTACGTTTTTATTTCTAGAAAAAGATGGCGAACTCCTGGAAATGTCAAGGTTACATTTTTCCAGGAAATACATTCAGAAACGGTTAGCCTTTAACCCTGCAGATTTAAATTGCATTCTGACGTTACCTTTTAACAAAGGTTTTGATGTTAGCTTTAAAACTGCAGCACTGTTAACAAACTTCTGGCATGAGTTTGAAAATGTAAAAACCTATTTCTCCATTTTCAAAGTTGAGAAACTGACAGACAATACACACAAAGTTGTTATTGTCAATATGTTCAATGAAACGGTGAATGGGGAAGACATTTGCATGTGGTTGGGGAGATTCTGCACTGTGAAAAGCCAGGCTATGAAAGTGTTAGATGAGGATGGTATTTGGAATTGTTCCTGTAGGGTCCCCATCAAACAATGGGAAGATCCTCAAGGCTTCCAGGGCCTGAAACATCTACCATCAATGATAGTTCTGGGTGAAAACAGAGGCTACATAAATTACCAAGGCATGCCTAAACTATGCAGGAAATGTGGGGAGTTTGGGCACTTGGTAGAGGCATGCCCATGCAACAAGTGTAGAGAAATTGGGCATACTTTTGAAGAATGTCCCAATGGCAGAAAATGCGATCTCTGTGGGGACTATACCCATCTCTACAGAGATTGCCTTAAATCTTTTGCCAACAGAGTTAAAGCTAACAAAATGTTGGCTACTACAAACATGGAGGTGGTTA
Source organism: Acrossocheilus wenchowensis (assembly GCA_029620275.1). Taxonomy (NCBI): domain Eukaryota; kingdom Metazoa; phylum Chordata; class Actinopteri; order Cypriniformes; family Cyprinidae; genus Acrossocheilus; species Acrossocheilus wenchowensis. The sequence continues at coordinate 174,940 of CM056145.1, forward strand.
ATGAGGGGGCGGAGCCCAAATATTTGAATTTTCAGAGAGGCCAGGTGAGTGGTGGAGGAGGAAAAGAGGAGGAGGGACCAATTACAAAAGAGGTGGAGGAGAAAAAAAGGGGACAAATAAAGAAAGAACAGGAACAAACAACAACACAAGTTGAACAGGAACAACCAGGTGAGTCACAAGATCTTTTTATACATGCTCAGCCGACAAAAAAAAAAAAAGAGGAGCAAAATCCCCTCTCATGAAGGAAATTGGGAAATGAGATAGACTGGATGAGCTGTTTAGATCATCATCATCTTCAAGTGATCTAGACAGACTGTTTCCCACAAATCTAGCAAATGAAATTTCCTTTCTGTCGATAGAGCTGAAAACATCAACCCCGAGAGCTGCTGGAAGTAGCTCTGAGGGAAGTCAGTCCCAATTTCCTGAATTCCCCTTCATGGAACCAAAGGAGGGGCCCGACTTACAAGATTTTGGGAGGAACCTTTTAGGGAGGAAGCCTACAATTTTAGCTGGGGATTTTAACTGTGTTATAAACAAGGAAGACCGAAGAGGTGCAGGGGAAAATTTTAGAGAAGACAAGACATCCTTTCTATTACGAGACATTTTAAAGATTTTAAGATTTTAAACTGACAGATGCTTTTAAAACAAGGCATCCAGGGAAGTGTGGCCATATCTGGTTCAGTCTATTCGGGAAGCCTTTGTGCCATCTACACTATGTCTTTTCCAGAGGCTTGGGCCTGGAGGATGCTAGATTAACCTCTCTTTTTTTCCAGATCACTCTATGCTTTCATGCACTTTCTCACTTCCCCCAGGTGCGACTATAGGCGAGGGTTTATGGAAATTAAATTGCTCCTTGTTAGAAGACAAAAGGATAGTAGACGGATGCAAAGAGCAGTACAGTAAGTGGCAAACATTACAAGACTTTTTTGAATCACGGGCACAGTGGTGGGAAATGGTGAAGGGTAGGACACAGACATATTTTAGACAGGTAGGGAAAAAGAAAAAAAGAAAAAGGGAAAAGACTGATGGTGGGACTGCAAAAAAGATTACAACGCTATTTTTATCTCAGAAACCAAGGTCTAGATTTCAATGATGAGATAAAAGAAGTGCAAAAAGAAGTGTCAAAGATAGTTGAAAGGGAAAGTAAGGGAATCATACTTCGGAGTAAGGAAAGAAAGATTGAAGAAGGGGAAAATGTACTAGATATTTTTCAAAAAAATTCTAAACAAAATTGGTGCAATAACAAAACTAAAAAACAAAAAAGGAGAAGAAAAGATAAAAACAGAATATATCTTAGAAATAGTGGAAGACTTTTATGAAGAACTCTATAAGGAAAAAGAGACTGAAAATGAGGTTTTAAAGGAAGTATTGACTTTTATAGAGAAAACGATAAAAGATGGCACTAGCCTAAATAAGGATTTTGTTTCTATTGAACTAGACAAAGTTTTGAAGAATTTTAAGAAAGGTAAGACTCCTGGAGCTGATGGACTACCTTTGGAATTTTATGAGACCTTTTAGGATATTTTAAGACAAGACTTGTTGACAGTTTTTAATGACCTAGATGACTTAGACTCCCTTCCAGACAGTTTTAGGTTGGGAATCATGACCCTTTTGTATAAAAAAGATAAGACAGATTTTAAAAATTGGTGCAATATAACACTGTTAAACTTTGATGCTACACTTTTTAGCAAACTTTTAACAACCCGAATGTTGACCTTTTTACCAGAATTGATCCACCCGGACCAAGCCTGTGCAGTCCCAGGGAGGAAGATCATGGACAGCCTAGTACTGATCAGAAACGCTATCTGTCATGCGAGAGACAGAAACATTAGATTATTAGCTCTTTGTTGCAAAATTGGGAATTCCGGGATCGGGGTTGGGAATGCCGAATCCTTTGATAGGGGTGGGGGTCACCGTTGATTAGGATGGTCGAGAGGGAAATGGTAGCCCTGATCGGCAGCTTGAGTCTTCATACTTACCTGGCAGGAGAGACACCATGATCAAGAAGGCTCACCCACTCTTCAAAAGTCGGCCCCACCCCTGATGGGCCAATAAGTTTAATTTTTTCACAGACCTCACTTTTCAAGTTGATCAGACTGACTGTTGCCCAGCTGTGACTGTTTTCATGCTTGTTTGGTTGTCCTTTCTATATTAGTATTCTTCTTTTTTTAATCTCGCAGCGCCATCAAGTGGCCAGCACCAGCGCCCTTTTGCGTCTGACCACAGATTGGGCCCGTACATAGGTGTGCCGATATGGGTGAAACGATCTCATTCCTTTCTCGAGTTATAGCCATTTTAGCGACCTCGGCCACACGACCTTCGACCGTTTTGAGGTCCCCTCGCCAAGGAGAAATTGACGTAATTTCCGTCACAGGCGGGGGAGGGTGCTACCATCCCCTGGCGTTTCAGGTCTCTGTGACTGACCGCGGCCTGGATGGGCGTGGCCGTTTCTGGCTTCCTCCCCGCTGCGTCACAGCATCATCGCTTCTCGGCCTTTTGGCTAAGATCAAGTTTGATCATTCCAAATGGATTCAGCGAGAGAGGATACACCCTTGCCGACCATGGTGGTGCAGATGAAGAATATGGTCCAGTTACAAATGAAGGCGGAGGCAACTGCGGAAGCTAAAAGGAGATTTGGGAGAGAGTTCGTGGTTATGGAGGTACTGAGAGAGCTGTTTGGTATTCCGGCTTCTTCAATTTTTTTTTTTTTTTTTACAAGACTTTTCTACATCTGGATTTATGGATTTGACATTTTTTCAATTGACTAACTGTTCTGCTTTTCACGAGTCATGGAAGAAGGAGAAGGATCATCAGCTGCTAAAGGACCTGCAGCTCTACCCTGCCTATGTGCAGGATTTCTTGCCACTAACCATCCACCTGTATAACACCTACGTGGAGGATGGGGACGTCTTGGCCTTTTTGAGATGGTGAAAGGAGGCGAACATTTGAAAGACCGGTTTGGTATATGGAATGGAAAGAGAAGATACCTGGTTAAGTTACGGATGGATAAAGCGGTTCCTGGTGAGGTAGTGCATCCACCTGGGTCTTTCTATATTGGTTCCAATAAGGGATATTTGTTTTACCCAAACCAGCCAATGTACTGCAGGAGGTGTGGGGCGCAGGGACATTTAAAAGCGGACTGCAAGGGACAGAGATGCCGTTTTTGTGGTTCTGCAGAGCACATGGCGTCGGCCTGCCCAGAGCCAAAAATCTGCAGTTTGTGTGGAGGAAGGGACCGTTTGTTTCAGGTGTGTCCGAGCAGACAGAAAACTTTTTCCAGCTTGTTTAAGGAAGGTCAAAGTCTGCAGGCTGATCTTGAAGGACTGTTGATGAGTGTGTTGGGCGGAGGAGAGAGTCAAGTGGCAGGCCCTTCAGGAGTGGGGGCAGGTGGTGGAGCTGAGTTGAGTCCTTCGCAGGAATGGTCGGAGTTCGATGTTGCGGAGGTGCTTTGTGGCATTTACGAGGAGACAGAGTCCGGGAAGGCTGAGTCTACGGGTGGCGAAGGGGAGCTACAGCTGGAAATGGAGTTGGAGCAGGACACAATGGAAGGTGCTGGGCCCTCTATGAGGCTTGATAAAGGCCAGGGTTTCAGGAGAAGGAAGCTTGGAGAGGATGTGACTGGAGATCGGGGAAAGAAGTGCAGTAAAATTCAGACTCAAGAACCTGCACTTAGACAGATCCAGAGCAAGGTGGCTGTGGGTGAGATGGACACAAGGGAGAGGGTGGTGGACAAAAGTGGGGGAAATCGGAGTGGGGGAGGGGCTTTGGAAAAAGTCAAGTCAATTTTGCAGAAGGATAAGGAGGGAGGGGAGAAGGGGAATGAGAGAGGGGAAGGAGGGGAGGTGGGAGAGTGGACGGAAGTAATGGAGAAAGGGAAGGGGAAAGTGCACGGGAGGGGAGAGGAAGGGGAGTGGGAGGAGGGTGGGGATAGAGGAAATGAAAGAGGGGAATGGTGTGAGGTGCTCACGAGAAAGGGGAAGGGTAGAGGAAGGGGGATCTTGGGAAGGAAAGGGAGTCTTTAACTGTGAAAGGAACGAAAAGACCTGGTTAGTGTTCTTTCTCCTCCTTTGTGTTAAATGGGGGGACTGAGGGTAGCCTCTCTTAATGTAAGAGGCTTAAAGATGGTAAAACGGAGGATAGCCTTTTTTGAGTCTTTGAGTTTTGTTCATTTTGATGTTATGTTCTTACAAGAATGCCATCTAGAGAGTAGCAGAGATGAGATTCTCTTTTCAAAAGAATGGGGAAAAGGTCCATCTGTCTGGGGGGCTGGGAATGTCAATGCAGATGGGGTGGGTATACTTTTTAACTCTCAGGAGTTCATTATTGAAGGGAACTTAATGGTAGTTCCAGGAAGAGTACTGTATGCTGATGTAAGATGGAGAGGTGTAGGTATCAGACTAATTAATGTATACGCTCCTAGTAAGAGGGAAGAGAGGATGGGTTTTTTTAATGTTTTGAAGCCTTTGCTTTATACAAATCGGACAGTGATACTGGGAGGGGATTTCAATGTTTCAATAGACAAAGAACCGAAAGGGGAATTAGCGCATCTCCTTAGGAGTTTTTCCTGCCGTGACTCCTTTAAACAGGCAGGGAGGTCTTTGGAGGGCGTTACTTGGAGAAATAGTAGAGGAGAGACATCCCGTTTGGATTATGTGTTTGTGTCAACCGGTGTTAGAGTAGAAAATTTCTTTATTTTGCCAGTGTGGTTGTCAGATCATTGTATGATAGGGGTTGAGGTGGAAGTGGGGGGTGTTGAGAGGGGGAGGGGGTCTTGGAGGTTTAATAAATCGTTTTTGCAGGATGGGTTTTTTTGTAAGGTTTTTAGGCTTCTGTATAGGTCCTGGCAGAACTTGAAGGGTCTGTTTGATACACGGGCCCAGTGGTGGGAGGGGGTTAAAGAGAGAATGGCAATTTTTTGTAGGTGGTGGGGAGAAGCCAAGGCGGTGAAAAGGCGACAGCTAATTGGGGGTTGGATTAGGGAGATGCAATCTTTATGGGCTCGGGGGGGTGGAGAGGCAGTGGGTGGGCGAGATAGGTTTTATATTATTCAAGATAAGGTCAAAACATTTTATATGAAGGAGGCCGAGAAGTTTATGGCGGAAATGGGGGCGAGAAGACGGCTGGCAGAAGAAAAGCCATCAAAGTACTTTTTTGCTACCATAAAGAAGCAGCAGCAAAGAAAAGTGATAGAAGGGTTAAGGGGAGAAAATGGATATGTTACAGATACGGTTGAGATGTTGAGAACAGTGGAGGGCTTTTATAAGCAGCTCTTTAGTCCCCGGGGTTCAGTGGACTCAAAATCAAGGGAGTTTTTAGCATGTTTAGAGAATGTCTTAGATGAGGAGGAAGCCGCAGCGCTGGAAGGAGAGGTGTCGTTACAAGAAGCAGAAGGGGTAATGGTATCTTTTAAGAAAGGGACGGCTCCAGGCTGCGATGGGTTGGCAGCTGATTGGACAAGACTTGGTCGAGGTTTATAATGAGAGCCTGGCGGCTGGGTTACTTCCAGCCTCTATGAGAACAGGACATGTCTCTCTTTTGTATAAGAAAGGGGATAAGACAGAGTTGGTAAATTGGAGACCGATTGATTACTCTGCTTAATACTGACTACAAGATCCTTACGAATGTCATATTTCTTCGGATGAGATCTGTGGTGGAGAAAGTGGTGCACCCTGATCAGACCTGCGGGATACCAGGCCTCTCTGGTAGCTTAAATCTAACTTTGATCAGAGATGCTATTGGTTGGGCTGAGCAACGGCAGTTGTCTCTAGCCATCTTGTGCCTCGATCAAGAGAAGGCGTTTGACAGGGTGAGTTGTCTCTAGCCATCTTGTGCCTCAATCAAGAGAAGGCATTTGACAGGGTGAGTCTGTTGTTTCTGTTCGCAGTTCTTGAGAGGGTAGGCTTTGGGGCAAGAATTAGGGTGGGGGTTCGTCTATTATATGAAGGGGCAGTGAGTAAAATTAAAGTTAATGGTTTTTTTGACAAAGCCAATTGAGCAGCTAGGGGGGAGTAAGACAACATTGTCCTCTCTCCCCTCTTCTTTACATTTTGTCCATTGAGCCGCTAGCTTCCTGCTTAAGGGCATGTCAGGCCTTTACAGGTCTGCACCTGCCGGGGGCTGGAGGTGTGCGAGCAAAAGTATTGTTGTATGCAGATGACATGACACTCTTTTTGACGTCAGAGCAGGATTTTAGAGAGTCAAGTAAAATTCTGGATGCTTTTGGGAAAGCTACTGGAGCGAAAGTGAACATGTCAAAGTCAGCTATAATGTATGTTGGACGATGGGCTAACCGAAAGACTGCCTTTGGGGAATATAGTTTATGTGAGAATGGGTTGAAGGTTTTAGGATTTAGATTTTTTAGACAGAACAGCGCTAAGGAGAACTGGAAGGTTTTGATTGGAAAGGTGCGCTCTAAAATAGGGCTGTGGAGCACCAGAGAACTTTCATTATCTGGCCGAACTCTATTGATAAAAGATTTGCTGTCAACAGTCAATTATTTGGCATACGTGTTTCCTCTTCCCTATAATCGTGGTTTAATTGTTCAAGCAACAAACCACAAAGCCTATTTCTTGGCAAAGTTTTGGGCAGCTTTTCCGCTGAGATCTCTGATTGTGTGGGATAAGTTGGTTCCGTGGGCTATGGATAGGATGGCAGAATATCAGTGCTAACTTCATGCGTCAACATCCTTGGTGCTTGGAACAGAGAGCAGTGTTGAACCATAAGGAGCTGTACAAGAGTTTACGAGAGAGAAGGGTGGGTGGGGAGGGTTTTGAAAGTCGACTTCCAGTTACAGTAAATTGGGAAGTGTTGCAGCCGTCATACTTGGATGGGGCTTGTAGAGATCTTCATTGGTTGGGGGCTCTGGGGCATTTACCGGTAAGGGAGAGTCTGTATCGGCATGGACAGGGAAAGTCACCGTTATGTCCAATGGGGTTTGGGAGGGAAGAAACAATAGAGCATGTGTTTTGGTTATGTCCAGTTTCTTCGGAATTCTGGTGTTTATTGTACCAGTGATGGAAGGGTCCTTCGTTGACCCGGAATCTGATAATTTATGGAGAGGGTCTGGAGGGACAAAAGGTTGAATTGAGGAAGGTGGTGTGGATAATTATATCAGAAGGGAAAAGAGTTCTGTGGAATCATAGGACTTCAATGTTGAGGTCAAAGCAAAAAGGATGGGGTCCTAAATCAATTCTTTATAGTGTTTTGAACAGGGTGGAGGAGGTAGTGCAATAAGTAAAGATTAAGGAAGAAATTCAAAGTTTTTTGAGAAGGGGGCCTTAAATAGATTTTTTGTGTTAGGAATTGGCTATGGAATAATAATTTAATTTGAATTTTGTTGTTAACTCTCTGGGGTCGGCTGTATCGCCGGCGAGACCAACTCGTTTTTTTTAAGATCAGTGCAAAAGACACTAAAAAATACTCTGTTGATTTTGGTCACACAAATAAGTGTTATACATCATTCGAAACTGTTAAGTGTCTACTTTTTTTTTTGAGTACACTCACAATAACAACACAACTTTGTGCTTTTGGAGAAATAAGAAAATAAACAGGGTGTGCTCTCTGTCTTCTCAGTCTCCGCAAACTGTTTTGAGAAACGCGTCACTAAAATGAACTGTAACTCAGCGACTACTCAACACAGAGACATGGGAGTTATATCTATAGAAAGCCTGAAGTGTCCTATCGAAAACAAACAAACATTCTGTGATGAAGTAATCCGTATGAAACCAACACGATGTTCAATCTTTCCCGTCTGACTAATTATCTCTGAGTTCACGCCCACGCGCTCCTCGCGCCGTTCATATGTAAATAGCCACGTGGTGCGTGAGCGCGTGTAAACGCCCAAAACAAACAAAGAGCGGAGGTCCTCATCGCGGCTACTGTTACTGTTCACGCTGAGTAAAGAAAGGATTTCCCTCGAAAGAAGAACACGATTTCATCCAGAAGAGGAGATCGATCTGATGAGTAAGTTATGTTTCTTTTTTGCATTAGTTACCGTGTTATTGTGTCATAAACTTGAACAGATTTAAACAGTTAGTTGGGTTTTTCCCAAACGACAACATGATGAATGCTACGTGTCTAAGAATGTTTAGACCATGTTTATTATTAATACTCTGTTCACAAATATATTGTAATAGCGTGCTAAACAATAATAATTAGTTTCTCAGATATAAAATATCATTTTTTTATAGTACAAAGTACATTCTTTTATTGTACAAAGCATGCTTGAGTCTGTGGCTTCAGAATCATGTCATAGGCTACTATAAAATCATACATACTAGACTATATGACTACAAAATCATAGTTGGGTTTTTCCCAAACTATAATTCCTGACTACAATGTTTGAAATCGTGTAAAACATTTTGAATATGAGGGGCAATTCATTGTATTTAAATTTCTTACGGCGCGATGATGTTTTCATGCTCTATATAAAACAATAAAAGTAATATGAGTGTACACTGTAACATGATGAATGCTACGAGTCTAAGTATGTTTAGTACATGTTTATTATTAATAGCCTACTCTTTTCAGAAATAGATTTTAATAACGTGCTAAACAATAATAATTAGTTTCTCAGATATAAGATTTCTTTCTCTTTTTATGATAGTACAAAGCATGTGTGAGTCGATGGCTACAATACATATATATATATATATATATATATATATATATATATATATATATATATATATATATATAATATATATATATATATATATATATATATATACAGATGTTCCTGATATTAACATGCTCACAAATGTTTTTGTTTGTATTTTATTGAATCAGATACCAGCACCAGATGAATCCTGATGTCTCTTCAAACTGTTTTCCTCTGAGAGCGCTGCACCAACATCAGATGTTCAACTACACTGATATTCTATGTTAAAACAAGCTCCTTTTCTACTGATTATGTTTTTTCTTCTTGAATCCATGGAAAGAAGTAGAAACACTTAAAATAAATATCAGGTATGATTTACTTGTTGAACAGAATCTGTTGTCAGTTCACATCTCTGTGGTTAGATCAGTGTGCACAATAATGTGTCTTTGACCTTCATTATGTATGTTTTGATTATACTGTGTTGTAAATAAAACACAAATAATTTAAAAAAAAACTTTTTTTCAGTCTCCTCACATTCTCTCTTACCTGCCTCAGTCACAGTCACACTGATGGGCCATTAGGGCCCCATAGGGGAGGGCCCTTTGTCTCTCAGGTGAGACTCACTTAATATTCATGGCCATTACCACTCCCTCGCATATAGACCCTCGATCACAAAACATGTCTTGAAAATTTTAAATCAATATATTGTTTTCTGTGAATGAGTAAGCAGAATGATTTTCACATAATTTTGAAGTAAATATTCTAGCCTACAAGACTGATTACTCAAAAGTCTTATTCAGGACTATTTAGTGTGGGTTGTAAGGCCTTATTTCAGCTACATTTTTTTCCCCAAAACGTACTAACCACGCATAATATTTTTTTTCTAAAAAATGCAAACATGTACATCCATCTTGGTCACATATTATTGTAGCACAGTTTGTGCTGAATACAAAAAAAATTACATGTTGGTCAATAGTATGTTTTAAGTAGCTGAAAAAAGCACAAATATCAGGGCATGTCAAAACATCTCAAGGGCCCCAAAATGACCTCGGACCCCAGAGGGTTAACCCCCTGGGGTCGACAAACGCATATATGCGGTTTGAGGCAGATTTTCCTGATAAGGCCGAAATGAGCTTGAATTACTCTGCCATTTTTGATCGTACAGATAAGAGCAATACACCATTCGAATCTGTAAGGGGTCTACTTTTATTTGTGTACACTCATAATAAAAACTAAACTTTGTGCTTTTGAAGAATAAAGAAAACATACAGGGAGCGCTCTCTGTCTTCTCCGTCTCCGCGAACTGCTTTTTGAAACACGTCACTAAAATGAACTGTAACTCAGCAAATACTTCACACAGAGACATGAGAAATATATCTATAGAAAGCTTGAAGTGTCTGCTGTTACATGAAGCAAGTCTTACCGAAAACAAATATTCTGTTATAAAGTAATCCGTATGAAACCAAGGACATGTCCAGTTTTTCCGTCTGGTCTCATTATCTTTAATTAGGTCACGCCCACGCGCTGCTCGCGCTATTGTTATTACAAATCTCCACGCGAGCCACGCAGCATGTAAACGCCCACACCACCGTAAACAAAGCAGCAACGTGTTCATCTCGGATACTTTTCCGTTTTGGAACAACACGCTGTGAGGAAAAAAGCTTGTATTTACCTCAGAAATGCGCTGAGAGGAAAAAGCCTTGTATTTACCGCCAGAAGACGCGCTGAGAGGAAAAAGTTTGTTTACTTCACAAACAGAGCGCGAGCACAGCTGGAGCCGGCGGAGGAGGAGATACTTTATACCGAGTAAGTAATGTTTCTTATTGGCATTCGATAATGTGTTGTTGTGACAAAATGTAACGCATTTACTGGTGAACTTTTCCCAAACTATAACTCCAGAATAAAATGTGTAAAATCGAGTGCAACATTTTGAAATGTGATAGGCAACCTTTCATTGCATTTAAATGTTGCACGACGTGAGGATAGTTGTGAAGATAGTTATGTTCTATATTTTGAATAGTAAAAATATGTAGGCCTATATATTATAATAAATATAATGTACTGTTTTTGCTGTACTTTGGATCAAATAAACGCAGCCTTGGTGAGCTGAAGACACTTCTTACTGTTACTGTTCTACACAAATCTTACTGTTTAAATAATTTGACTGGTAGTGTATGTATTTTCACCATATTTGCTTTGTCTTTGTCTGTTCATTGTGTTGCTCACGTCTGTTTTGTGTTTTCTCATGCAGTTTCTGCTGTCTCCTGTTTTCCTGGGTTCCAGTTTCCTGCCACTGTTTTGGATATTTTGGATATTGCACCCACAATGTCTTGACTCTTCTGTTGTTTATTTGTTTGTTTGTTCCTAATAAACTGTTTAACTGCACTCACAAGTGAATCTCAAGTTATTTTATGTGATAGTTATATGTATACACATTTCTTTTTTCCTCCCATTCTTTCTTGTAACTCTTCTCTCTCAGTCACACACCTGACTGAATGGCTCATTATGGAGCTCATTATGCGGGCCTTTGTCTTCTCAGGTGTGAGTCACGCCCTCTCGCATAGAGCCTTTCCACTCAAAAAGTGACTTAGAATCTTTAAATCAATATATTGTTTTCTGTGAGCAAGTAAACAAGATTATTTTCAGATCATTTTGAAGCAAAAATTCTAGGTCACAAGATCCAGTTCTCAAAAGTCTTGTGAACAAATGTTCTGTATGTGTTTTATGGCCTTATTTCAGTGACTTCAAAATTTTAGTTTTTCACGAACCACGCATAAACGTTTCTTTCTCAAAAACAAAATCATGTACATAAATGCTGCTAACATATTATTGTAGCCCAGTTTGTGCTGTTTACAGTGATATAAGACTTTAGCCATTTATATGTTTATAAGCAACTGAAAAAAGCACAAATGTAAGGGCATGTCAAAACTTCTCCAGGCCCCCAAAACACCCTTAGACCCCAGAGGGAACCAGCTCTTTCAGGGGAGAGCGCGAACGCAGTCTCTATAAATTATGCAGTCGAGATTCCCACATTTGGGGAATTCGCAGGGGTCAGCACGTCCGGAGTGCAATGGCCGACCCTCGCCTTGGGTGAACCGCCTTCTTGATCATGGTGTCTCCCCTGCCAGGTAAGTATGAAGACTCATGCTGCCAGTCAGGGTTACCATTTCCAGTCAGGGTTACCATTTCCCTCTCGACCATCCTCATCCTATCAAAAAAAGGAAGGGTGGCCTGCACGGTGCCTGAACGAGCCTGCAAACTGCCAAGCATTGGCACAAGCTGCAGCTTTTTAGACCGGATAATTCCAAACCCTGATCCCGGCATTCCCAACCCCGATCCCGGCATTTCCAATAGAAATATAAACTTTTGAACTGCGGGTTTCTTTTGAACCCCCCTCTTCCCCTCCCCTCCCTTCCCTTCATTGACATCATCAGCTCCTAACGAGTTGGTGATCTCAATCAGCTGTGTTATTTATTAGGGAGACATATAGGGAGTCTGATTTCTCCCAAGGTTTTTTTCTCCATTCTGTCACAGAGGGAGTTTTGGTTCCTTGCTGCTGTCGCCTCTAACTTGCTCAGTTGGGGACACTTAATTTCTAACGATTATCGCCGATTTGATTGCACAGATACCATTTAATGTATATGTATGGTTTTGGTGTTAATTAAAAAAAAAAAATCTGTTCTTATCAGTTTAATATCTGATACGTCCCCTACCCGGGGACTGCATATTACATTGATTTTTGGATCACAGAGTTGGAGCCGGGGCTTGCTCCGTCCACTCCACGCATCGGCCTGGTATTGCAGTGTCTCCAGGAATGGTGTGCTTCCCCTTTTTGGGGATTGCCGCTTTTTGTGAAGAATAGCAGAGCAAATAATGAGGGGCCTTGCCTTGCCTTGCCTCCCACGGAGGTCCGGTCTCGCAAAGCAGTCAAGTCACCTTTATTTATATAGCGCTTTTAACAATACAGATTGTGTCAAAGCACTTCACAGTATCAAATTGGAAGATAGAGTGTCAGTAATGCATGATGGTAATATTAATCACTCAATTTTCAGTTAAAGGTATTTCATTATTGAATTCATAGATGTCATTGTCTAGCTCAGTTTAGTTTGACCCTCTGGGGTCGACAAACGCGTATACGCGTTTTGAGGCAGATTTTCCTGATAAGGCCGAAATGAGCTTGAATTACTCTGCCATTTTTGAACGTACAGATAAGAGCAATACACCATTCAAATCTGTAAGGGGTCTACTTTTATTTGTATACACTCATAATAACAACTGAACTTTGTGCTTTTGAAGAATAAAGAAAACAAACAAGGTGTGCTCTCTGTCTTCTCCGTCTCCGCGAACTGTTTTTAGGAACTCGTCAATAAAATGAACTGTAACTCAGCAAATACTTCACACAGAGACATGAGAAATGTATCTATAGAAAGCTAAACATGTCTACTATTAAATGAACCAATTTAAGTCGAAAACAAATAATCTCTTTTTATGTAATTCGTATGAAAGTAAGGAGTGGTCCGGTTTCTCCTGTATCGCCTCATTACAGCTAATGTGGTCCCGCCTCCCACTGAGCGCGCTGTTCATATGTAAATGAACTGAGGGGAGCCAGGTCAAGTACACGCCTCCGAGAAATGGCATAAAACGTCAAGCTTCATCATAGAATTACTTACTTTTTCTGCGCGTTAGGAAGATGGCACGCTACACGGGTGAAGAAGCACTTCGGATGGTTCTGGACAGCGACGAAGAGTTTACTTTCTCCTCAGAGGAAGAACGCGACTCAGATGACGAACGTTTGCATTTTGAAGAGCGTCTGGACCCAGCGGAGGATATAATTCCTGACGAGTAAGTCTTTTTATTATTACCTTCATGATTTAAAATGTTGCTCAGCTATAGCCTATTTTATATCTAAATTTCCAAAGAGGCTATTGTCAGACTAAAATAAGCTATTCAGAGTAAAATTGGCTGAAATATGAAATATCTCCTTACAGGCCACTTATAGTTTTGAATGTTGTACAACGCGCATAACTATATATAATGATGATATATACAATAAAATATATGTAATGCTATACGCCAATATAAACATACATAAAACCATGGTTAATTTTTGAAAGAGATGTCTATTGTATGTATTTATTTTACATTTTGGATTGTTTAGACTATATTTTTCCAAATGGTGAAATTGTTCACCAACTAGCTTTTGTTCGCAAATATCTGATATGGTCATTTTTTTTTTTAATGCGTTATACCCGGCCATTTGCGTTCTCGATTGTCCTAGGTGTAAATGTCACCGGTAAGTGGCCTGCAATCGATACGCGCATCCATTCTTATCAGTGATGCAATTTATTATCAGTTACGTATCTTCTGGTAATTGCTAACAACAGTTTCATTTTTCGCTTAGGACTGTGGCTGCATCACCGGCTTCTTGTACAAGAAAGGCATGCGAGTGTCGTTCAGTTTTGAGTTCGCTGGAAAATCACGATCAGTAAGTGCACAATATAGTGTATAGTTATATTATGACTATATGGTATTATTTGTGGTTGGGATAAGACAATAAGTAAGTAATGTATAGTAAGTGCTATAGTGTTTTTTGAACCATACTAAAGTAAAGTGTATTATACTGTATAATATAGTATTTATAGTATTTTTTTTACTATAGTATTTTCCCATGCGGGTATGGTAATATTATTTGTGGTTGATAGTGTTAAAATATAGTTTCTTTGTTATTGGCATTCTGTTTTCTCATGAAGTACGTATATACTATTGTACTGTGAAAAATAAATGCTAACAGTGGTTTACAACACTTTTTTTAGGACTTTGAATACACCACTCTCGCCTTCACCTGCATCTCGCACAGGAAGGGGACGCAGGTATATTATTCAGTTTTCAATTTCATTCAGAATCTTATACATTAGGTGTGCATTCACTATTTTACAGATGTTAATTTGTTTTATTTACTGTATGGTAAAATGTGTGCTATGTGGAAATTGTGTTCTTTTTTTTTTTTCTACAAATTAGTACTAGTATCAGTTAACATCCCAATAATGTTAATAATGTAGTCTCTTTGTGTAAACAGCATTCTTATTTTTAAAATTTATTTCAGATGTGAGAATAACAGTGCAAAAGAACCTGTGGCAAAGAGAGCTAAACCAAATAAGCAGCCCACTCGGTCATGGAAAACAGAGACTGATGTCGACACGGCTCCACAGGCTCTGAGATTCCTGCCCGCACAGGAACCTGGACCACAGTTAAGACCATGTGATGCACACACTCCCATGAGTCTGTTCAAAATGTTATTTTCTGAAAATGCTGTGTCAACTCTGTGTCGAAACACCAATTCTCAGGCTGCCAGGGCACGTGCAAAGGGCCATAAATATAAATGGACAGACGTCAGCATCAGTGAGCTGTACTGCTACATTGGGCTACTCTTCTACATGGCCATGGTGAAGTTGAGGTCCATCAGAGATTACTGGCGGCAGGACAGTCTTTTCTCTGTTCCTTTTCCTGCCACAATTATGTCAAGGGACAGATACCGCACCATTTCATGGAATCTGCACATGAGTCACCCAGATGCAGACCAGGACAATGACAGAAAGAGGGGCACAGCTGAACACGACCGTCTTTTCAGGGTCAGGCCCCTCATGGACACTATCCAGCATGCATGTAAGGCCATCTATCATCCAAGAAAAGTGGATGAAAGAATGGTGGCATGCAAAGCAAACACAGGAATGACTCAGTACATGAAAGCCAAGCCAACCAGGTGGGGCTTCAAGTTGTTTATTCTTGCGGACTCATCAAATGGATACACTGTAGATTTTGCTGTGTACACAGGAAAGAACAACTTTCCCACAGGCCATGGACTGTCATATGATGCTGTGGCATCTCTGTTAGACCATGCAGTTTTGGGCTCTGGGTACCATGTATACATGGATAATTTTTACACTAGTCCCAAGCTCCTAACAGACTTGTTTGGTGCATGTGGGACATACAGAGACAACAGGAAGGATTGCCCTCGGAATGCAGCTAACTCACTCACTAAAAAATCTGTGAGGGGCTCCATCAGGTGGATTCGAGACAAACATCTTGTGTTTGTGAAATGGATGGACACACGAGAGGTGTCTGTCTGTTCCACCATCCATGCTGCTTATACAGGAGACACTGTGCAGAGGAGGGTGAAAACACAAAATGGATGGAGGACAAAGAGTTTCCATGTCCTGCACCTGTGACTGCATACAACCATCACATGGGGGGCGTTGACCTGTCTGATCAGCTGTTACAGTACTACAGTACACAACACAAAACAATGAAGTGGTACAGAAAGCTATTTCTACACTTCTTGGACATTGCTTCCACCAATGCTTTTATTGTAAACAAAGAGATTTATGGCACCATGACCCACAAGGAGTTTATGGAAGAACTAATTGCAGAGCTCTGTGGTGTGTCACAGAAAATAACACCAAAAGAGACCAGTGTTGACCATGTGCCTGTTCCAGGAGCTGAGCAGGCCTCAGATGCCACTGCTGGTCGCCGTACATGTGTGCTTTGCAAAGCAAAGCATGATAAGAGGCAGGACACTCCTTGGAAATGCCAGGCATGTGATGTTCACTTGTGTGTTCAGCTGAAAAGGAACTGTTTCCTAGAGTGGCACAAAGATGTCTAACTGTTCAATTCTGTGTACTATGTGAGAGAGTAGGTTATCCATAGGGTGTAAGAGTGGGCTTCTTCAAACCTTACACCCTTTTTTTATCTTGCACTCTTCCTGTTTACACTATTTTTTGCACAGTTTTGCCCTGATTGTGTCTTTTGTACCACCATGTTTCATGTGTAAATTCAACTGCAGTATGCATATAAGATCATCTGTGTCCCTCTCTCCTCAATCCTGGACATTTTCTCAGCACTATTTGAGCGAGTAGGTTATACATAGGGTGTAAGAGTGGGCTTCTTCAAACCTTACACCCTTTGTTATCTTGCACTCTTCCTGTTTACACTATTTTTTGCACAGTTTTGCCCTGATTGTGTCTTTTGTACCACCATGTTTCATGTGTAAATTCAACTGCAGTATGCATATAAGATCATCTGTGTCCCTCTCTCCTCAATCCTGGACATTTTCTCAGCACTATTTGAGCGAGTAGGTTATACATAGGGTGTAAGAGTGGGCTTCTTCAAACCTTACACCCTTTGTTATCTTGCACTCTTCCTGTTTACACTTCTTTTGTCTGTTTTTGCCATGAATGTTTCTTCTGTACCAATATATGTTTCATGTGTAAATTCATAAGCAAACACTTTGGAAATGCCTGTAGAAAAGGCATGTGATATTCATTTATATATTTCAACATTATATATATATATATATATATATATATTGTAACGGGGTGGAAGAATCACGCGACAAGTAGAGCTGAAATAAATACCCCGGAGGGTGGATTTATTCACAAATAGTGAGAGTGTAAAGTGAGAGGTGGCTGGCTGGCGTGCTGTGGTGCTCTTCGTGTAATGTCCCTTTGTGCGGCGTGTGCGTTCTGTGGCTCTCGTCAGAGCGGAATCGGTCAGTCGCTGGTTTCTGGGAGAAAGAAAGAGACAACACATTAGTCTGTAGCCAGAGCAAGCTCTGTCTGTCTCGCAGCCTCACACGGCTTATCTGGCCGTGGGCTGACGAGCTGCAGGTGTGGCCGATTCCGCCATGATGAGCAGGTGCAGGTGATCCTTGTACGTCTCCAGGGCAACGCTGATAACCCATCGGGACGCCCGTCACACTCCCCCCCCCTAAGCATTGTCCTGGTCCTGGTGGAAACAAAAGGCAACAGTAAGGGGGAGACTGGGGGTGGGCGGGGAGTGACCCCTGACAGACCTGCGTAGGCTGACCACAGCCGAGAGAGCCCATCGGCATTGGAGTTGGAGGCTCCAGCCCGGTGACGGATGGTGAAACAGAAGTCCTGGAGCGCGAGGAACCACCGCGTCACCCTGGCGTTGGTGTCTTTAGCCCTGGCCATCCATTGAAGTGGTGCGTGGTCGGTCAACAGGGTGAATTTCTGGCCCAGCAGGTAGTACCTCAGCTCCAGGACTGCCCACTTGATGGCCAGAGCCTCCTTCTCGACGGTCGCGTAATTCTTCTCGGCCTTCGTCAGCTTCCTGCTGATGTAGAGGACGGGATGTTCCTCACCTTCCTGCACTTGGGAGAGGACGGCTCCCAACCCCGCCTCGGACGCGTCCGTTTGCAGCAGAAAGGGGCAGCCGAAGTCGGGGGCTCGTAGCACCGGTTCCTCCGTGAGTGCGCGCTTGATGTGGTTGAACGCCTCTTCGGTCGCGGGAGTCCACTCAATGCGTTCAGGCTGCCCCTTTCTGGTCAGGTCTGTCAAGGGGGCAGCTATGGAGGAAAAGTTGGGGATGAAGCAACGGTAATATCCGGCCAACCCCAGGAACGCTCGTACCTGAGTCTTCGTCCGGGGCCGCGGGGCATCCCGTACCGCTTCCACCTTTGTTTCTTGGGGCTTGATGAGGCCCCGACCGACTCGAAAACCCAGATATTTGGCCTCGGCGAGCGCTAGGTGACACTTCCTGGGGTTGGCGGTGAGTCCAGCCTTACGCAGCTCCGTGAGCACCCTCCGCAGACGGTCTAGGTGGTCCTCCCAACGCTCCGAGTGGACGACCACATCATCTAGGTAGGCGGCGGCATATTGTTGGTGGGGTCGGAGGATGATATCCATCAGCCTCTGAAATGTGGCTGGGGCCCCGTGAAGGCCGAAGGGAAGGGTCCGGTACTGCCAATGTCCAGAGGGGGTCGAGAAGGCCGTTTTAGGCTTGGCACTGTTGGAGAGGGGCACCTGCCAATATCCCTTAGTCAGGTCCAGGGTAGAGATATACCGGGCCCTTCCCAGTCGATCCAATAATTCGTCCACCCGGGGCATTGGGTAGCCGTCGAACTCCGACACTTCGTTGAGGCGGCGAAAGTCATTGCAGAAGCGGAGGGTGCCATCCGGTTTTGGGACCAGGACGATCGGGCTGGACCACGGGCTGCGTGATGGTTCTATCACCCCCAACTTCAGCATTTCTTGAATTTCCTCCTCAATAGCCTGCCGACGGGCCTCTGGGATCCGGTAGGGCCGTTGCTTTACGACTACTCCTGGTGGCGTCCGTATGTCGTGCTGGACCACTTGGGTCTTCCCGGGGACAGGGGAGAACACATCCGAGAACTGACCGATCAGGTGTTGCAGCTCAGCTTTCTGGCTCGCCGACAGATCCGGACTGATGTCCACGGTGACGGGCTGCATGGCTGCTAGGGCGGCTGTCTGTTCCCTGGTCCCCACCCACTTCTTCAGGAGGTTAATGTGGTAAAGCTGTTGTGGGCTTCGCCTCCCGGGCTGTCGCACACGATAAGTCACCGGTCCCACTTTCTCCACGACTGTGTAGGGCCCCTGCCAAGTGGCCAGGAATTTACATGCGGAGGTGGGGACCAGCACCATGACCTGGTCGCCCGTCTGGAACTCACGGGGCTGAGCTGCTCGGTTGTAGTGGCGAGCTTGGGCCTGCTGGGCTTTGGCCAGGTGTTCCCGGACTAATGGCATGACGCGGTCGATACGGTGCCTCATTTCGGTGACGTGCTCGACGAGGGACCGGTGCGGGGTGGGTTGTTGGTGTTCCCATGCCTCCTTTGCGACGTCGAGCAGTCCGCGAGGTTGCCGTCCGAAGAGGAGCTCAAACGGTGTAAAGCCGGTGTACGCCTGGGGGACCTCCCGTATACCAAAGAGAACGTAGGGCAACATCTGGTCCCAGTCCTTCTTGTCCTCAGCAGCGACCCGTCGTAGCATCTGCTTGAGGGTTTGATTGAACCGTTCCACTAGTCCGTCCGTCTGGGGGTGGTATACGGTGGTCCTCAACTGCTTTACCCGGAGCAGTCGGCACAGGTCAGCCATTAGCCGGGACATGAACGGTGTTCCCTGATCGGTCAGAATCTCCGTCGGGATACCGACCCGGCTGAAGAGCAGGAAGAGCTCGTGAGCGATGGCCTTGGCTGTCGCTTTCCGGAGGGGGATGGCTTCAGGGTACCGGGTGGCATAGTCTACTACTTCGGCAACGGGCCTACCAGATCCATCCCGATCCGCTCGAAGGGCACCTCAATGATGGGTAGCGGATTAAGCGGAGAGGGGGGAGGGTGGCGCGGCGAAGTCCTTTGGCACTTGGGGCAGGCTTGACAAAATCGCCGAACCTCGGCCTCCAGGCCGGGCCAGTGAAAGCGGTCCCGGATACGGTTGATGGTGTTGCCGGCCCCTAGGTGTCCGGCCGTCGGGTGGGCATGGGCCAAGCTTAACACTGTCTCCGTCTTGGAGCGTGGGACCACTAAGAGTTTCTTCTCCTCCCCCCTTCGCTGAGCGACACAGTAGAGCAGGCCGTTCTCTACGATGAAGTGGGGGAGAGGATGGGGCTTTGGCCGGACCTCCTTCCCGTCGAGGACGCAGACCTGGTTCCAGCAATTCTTCAGGCGGTCGTCTTCTCGCTGGGCCCGGCCAAAGGAGCCCCCTCCCGAGACCTGTTGAAAGACATCATAGAAGAGATTAGGATTTTGGGAGGGGGACTCACCATCTCTCCCGCTGTCGGAGGCCAAGAGAACGGGGCGGCGGCTGGGCTTCTGGTAGACGCGCCGCCCACGGCGACCCCCAGTTGGGCAGGCAGGCTGTGTAGCGACGCGAAGGAGGGCCTCGAATCCCGGCCAGTCTCGTCCCAGCAACACCGCAACAGGGAGATCCTTCACAAGGCCGACCTCCACCGGCCAGGCGCCAGGTGCCGCGGAGATGGTGACTCGTCGTACGGGTACCTTCCGTGTATCTCCGTGGACGCATGTGAGGGGGAGGACGGGCTTCACTCGGTGGGGCGGCGCCAAAATCCTGGTTTGGACGAGACTGACGGCACTGCCCGAGTCCAAAATGGCCTGATACGGCCGGCCGTCGATCTTCACTGCCGCGGACGGGGCTCCTTTCGGGAGTTCTTGGTGAAGTACACAGCCTGCCCACCAGGTTTTGGCTCTTGGTGCCGAGGGAGCGGTAGGCATGGACTCCTCCTGGATGTCGGGGGCCGCCGCGCCCTCTACTGGTCGCGAGGTGCCCTCCGGCGAGCGTTGCTCCGGAGCCACCCTCCGGGGAAACGGCGGTACTCTCTCCCCGGCCTCGCGCCGATGGGCCGCCTCCGCCAGCTCGATCGCCTCCACCAGTTCCGACGTCGTGACGGGATTCCTCATTCCGACGGCTTGGCGGAGCGGACGGGGTAGGGCTCTGAGGAGGCGATCGATCACGACACGCTCCGTTACCTGGGCGGCGGTGGGGTTTCCAACTAACAGCCAGTGTTGAGCCAGCCGGGAGAGTTCGGCGACCTGGGCCCTCGCTGGGCGTCGAGGATGGTAGGACCACTCGTGGAGCGCCTGGGCCGCGCAGACGGGGGAGAGGCCCACCCGGGCCAGGATCTCCTTCTTCACCGCCTCGTAATTTCCCGCGATGTCGGTCGGGAGACCGAAGAACGTCCGTTGGGGCTCACCCGTGAGAAGTGGCGCGAGGGCGCGGGCCCAATCTTCTGGATCCCATCCCTCCAGAGTCGCCGTGTTCTCGAACATTTGAAGATACGCTTCCACATCATCATGGGCGGTCACTTTGGGCAGTAGTTGGGCGGCCTGGACTCGCGGGTCCGGTAACGGAACGCGCTGGCGGGCGGCCGTGCGGAGAGCGGCAATCTCCTCGTCAGCCAGGCTTTGACGGGTCGCAAGATGTTCTACAATTTGCTGCTGGCGCAGGCTGACGGCGGTTAGCTGTTGGAGAAGTTCTTCCATCCTTGGGGGAGGAGTACTCGCCGTCCTGAAAGTGCAGAAAACAGAAAAAAAGGAGGGGTTGGAACGTGCAGATCACTTGTCGGTGAAACTTCCGATCATGCCCGCATTCTCCACCACTGTAACGGGGTGGAAGAATCACGCGACAAGGAGAGCTGAAATAAATACCCCGGAGGGTGGATTTATTCACAAATAGTGAGAGTGTAAAGTGAGAGGTGGCTGGCTGGCGTGCTGTGGTGCTCTTCGTGTAATGTCCCTTTGTGCGGCGTGTGCGTTCTGTGGCTCTCGTCAGAGCGGAATCGGTCAGTCGCTGGTTTCTGGGAGAAAGAAAGAGACAACACATTAGTCTGTAGCCAGAGCAAGCTCTGTCTGTCTCGCAGCCTCACACGGCTTATCTGGCCGTGGGCTGACGAGCTGCAGGTGTGGCCGATTCCGCCGTGATGAGCAGGTGCAGGTGATCCTTGTACGTCTCCAGGGCAACGCTGATAACCCATCGGGACGCCCGTCACACTATATATATATATATGTTGAAATATATAAATGAATATCACATGCCTTTTCCACGGACATTTCCAAAGTTATATATTTATTATAATCACCATGTTTGCACTTTCTTTGTCAAATCATTGTGGTAATCACATCCATTTTTTTTTTCTCATGCAGTTTCTGCTGTCTCCCGTTGTCCTGCATTCGAGTTTCCAACCACTGTTTTGAATTTTTTGGATATTGCACCCAGGACGTCTTGACTCTGTGTTGTTTATTTGTTTGTTTCTTCCTAATAAACTGTTTAAAAGCACTCGCAAGTGTATCTCAATTTATTTTGTGTGATAGTTAAATATATTCTAAATAAACTACAAACAAAAAAAAACAAATTTATTTTGTCCTCATATTCTTTCTTGTAACTCTTTTCTCTCAGTCACAAACCTGACTGAATGGCTCATTATGGAGCTCATTATGCAGCTCATTATGCGGGCCTTTGTCTTCTCAGGTGTAAATGTGAAGGGTGACGCCCTCTCGCATAAACCCTTTTTACTCAGAAAGTGACTTAGAAACTTTAAATCAATATATTGTTTTCTGTGAGCAAGTAAACAAGATGATTTACATATAATTTTGAAGCAAAAACTCTAGGCTACAAGATCCAGTTCTCAAAAGTCTTGTGAACAAATGTTTTGTATGTGTTTTATGGCCTTATTTCAGTGACTTCAAAATTTTTGTTTTTCACTAAGCACGCATAAACGTTTCTTTCTCAAAAACTAAATCATGTACATAAATTCTGCTAACATATTATTGTAGCCCAGTTTGTGCTGTTTACAGTGATTATAAGACTTTAGCCATTTATATGTTTATAAGCAACTGAAAAAAAGCACAAATGTAAGGGCATGCCAAAACTTCTCCAGGCCCCCAAAACACCCTTAGACCCCAGAGGGTTAACCCCCCTGTTTTTTCAGATCACTCCATGCTGTCTTGCACTCTATCACTTCCTGTGGGTGTGACGGTAGGTGGAGGTTTGTGGAAGCTAAACTGCTCCCTGTTAGAAGATGAGGAGGTAGCTAGAAAATACAGGGAGCAGTTTAGCCAATGGCAAACTCTCCAAGACTTCTATGAGACATGAGCACTATGGTGGGAAATGGTTAAAGGGTGGACGAGAGTTTTTTAGCAAGATAGGGAGGGGAAAAAAAGAAATGGGAAAAAAAAAAACATTGCATGATGGGGCTGCAGAAGCGCTTACAGAGGTATTTTAATCTTTTAAATAATGGGATTGATTTTAGCGAAGAAATTAACCCATTTGTGCCCAATTTTTTCTGAATGGTTTCATGCATATAGTCGTGTTAATAGTGTCCTATGTGAACATGTTCTGCATTTATTTTCCCCAGGTTTTTTTTTTTTGAAAGTCATATTTGAATGTGCGGCAACTATAGTTGCCGGTGGGCAAATATGTTGTAAGCACCCCTTCGATGTCAAATTTGAATAGGAAGAGAACATGTGGTATCTAACTGAAAATAACTTCTTTCAACAGATCAATCTTTATTCATGAATAAATTTCTTATGTTTAAAAGTCAAAGAACATTCGAATTCAAACCCAAAAGACTTTCTCTAGTTCATTTTGGCCACAATTATTGGCACCCAATTATTGCAACGTCCTTTTCCTGGGTGTGCTAAAAAATGTAAATATGAATGGGAATATACTTCAGAGATATTTTACTCATAATAATTTCTAGGGGTGCCAATAATTGTGGCCAACATGCATTGGAGAAAAAACAACACATTTATTTCATTATGAGATTTTCTCCCCAACTTTCAATTGTTTTACAGGTGCATTTCAATAAATTAGAATGTCGTGAAAAAGTTCGTTTTAGATTCATTGCATTTTGATAATTAGAGCTTACAGCTCATGAAAGTCAAAAATCAGTATCTCAAAATATTAGAAAATTTACATTTGAGTTTCAATAAATGACCATCCCTACAGTATAAATTCCAGGTATCTCTTGTTCTTTGAAACCACAATAATGGAGAAGACTGCTGACTTGACAATGGTCCAGAAGACGAACATTGACACCCTCCACAAAGTTACAGATGGTCATTACTGAAAGGTGTGGCTGTTTACAGAGTGCTGTATCAAAGCATATTAAATAGGCTTTCCTGTAGCTCAAATAGTAGAGCATGGCGCTAGCAACGCCAAGATCATGGGTTCGATTCCCAGGGAAAGCAAGAGCTGATAAAATGTAAAAACTGTAACTTGAATGCAATGTAAGTCGCTTTGGATAAAAGCGTCTGCTAAATGCGTAAATGTAAATGTAAATGTAAATACAAAGTTGACTGGAAGGAAGAATTTGGGTAGGAAAAGGTGCACAAGCAACAGTGATGACTGCAAGCTTGAGAATACTGTCAAGCAAAGCTGATTCAAACACTTGTGAGAGCTTCACAAGGAGTGGACTGAAGCTGGAGTCAGTGCATCAAGAGTCACCACGCTCAGACGTCTTCAGGAAAAGGGCTACCAAGCCACTTCTGAAACAGAAACAACGTCAGAAGTGTCTCACTTGGGCTGTGGAGAAAAAGAACTGGACTGTTGATCAGTGGCCCAAAGTCCTCTTTTCAGATGAAAGTAAATTTTGCATTTCATTTGGAAATCAAGGTCCCAGAGTCTGGAGGAAGAGTGGAGAGGCACAGAATCCATGTTGTTTGAAGTCCAGTATGAAGTTTCCAGTCAGTGATGATTTGGGCTGCCATGTCATCTGCTGGTGTTGGTCCACTGTGTTTTCTGAAGTCCACAGTCAACGCAGCCATTTACCAGGAAATTTTAGAGCACTTCATGCTTCCTACTGCTGACAAGCTTTATGGAGATGCTGATTTCCTTTTCCAGCAGGGCTTGGCACCTGCTCACACTGCCAAAGGTACCAAAAGCTGGTTCAATGACCATGGTGTTGGTGTGCTTGACTGGCCAGCAAACTCACCTGACCTGAACCCCAGAGAGAATCTGTGGGTGGGTTCCATACCACCTCAGCAGTGCCACAGACTGATCACCTCCATGCCACGCCAAACGGAGGCAGTAATTAAAGCAAAAGGAGCCCCTACCAAGTATTGAGTACATATACAATAAATGAACATACTTTCCAGAAGGCCAACAATTCACTAAAAATATATATATTTTTATTGGTCTTATGAAGTATTCTAATTTGTTGAGATGAAACAAATTGGAGTGAATTGGTGGATTTTTGTTAAATGTGAGGCTAAATCATCACAATTAAAAGAACCAAAGACTTAAACTACTTCAGTCTGTGTGCACTGAATTTATTTAATACACAAGTTTCACAATTTGAGTTAAATTACTGAAATAAATGAACTTTTCCAGGACATTCTAATTTATTGAGATGCACCTGTACTTCAATTGTTTGTTTGTGAATTTTTTGAATGAAAGATCAAAAGGATAAACAGTGCAGATTTATTTTCACAGCTGCCTTTGCTCAAATTTACCAAGGGTGAATTTACCAAGTGGAGGGCACTGTACACTTTCTGAAGAAAATCTTTCATTTTCTGAAGAAAATGTGAGTGGTGCATTCCGTGGGAAAACTCGGCAGAAGGCACTAATAGTAGTAACTCTAATCATGTTAGCATCATGTTAACAACATGCTAACAACATGTTAATTGTGTTAGCATTATGCTAACAACATGTTAACACAAGTAAATGTTAAAACAAAATTAGCATGATTAGCATGTTGCTAGCATGATGTTAACATTTTTTAAACAAGCTGTTAATGTGATTAACATGATGCTAGCAAAATACTAACATGATTAACATGTTAGCATTAAGTTAGCATAATTAACATGTTGCTAGCATGATGCTAACAAGCTGTTTTTAACAAGAAGGTAACATAAATAGCACGATGTTAGCAACTGTATACCCCCCATTTCCCCATGATATATGTTTTACACTTACAAGTCATTTGCCCAGCGAATGACTTGTAAGTGTAAAACATATAGTTGCCGCTTGGACTTTTGACTAAGTATACAAAAAACTATAGATCTCTTGTAAGATTTGTTTTGTTTGGGTGATTCTAGAGACCTTCATGATTATATAGATGTATATGTGTCAACAAAAAATACTTATTAGTAACATGAAAATGACCTTTCTTTGGGAGGGTTTGCCTTTCCCATGCTTCTTGAAAATAGGAGTAGGAATTTGACGGTCTCATGTGACAGGAAGAAAGTGAATACCTTTTTTTCCCCCCTTGAAATCATTTATTTGGTTGTTAGCTGGCATGTCATTGAGACATCAAACATGGATAACATCTAGAAAAATACTTACAAAAGGAAAATGACAACTATAAACTGCGGCAACTATAGTTGCCGGTGGGCTTAAATGGATTAAAGAGGTAAAAAAAATAAATGTCAGCCTGTTCTAAAGTTAAAAGCAAAGGAATAATTTTAAGAAGTAAAGAAAGAGACGTTGAAGGTGAAAAAATGTACCAGGTACTTTTTTAAAAGGGTCATAACAAGGGGAGGAGCAATCACAACTTTAAAAACAGGAGGGAGGGAGGTAAGCACAACGAAGGGGATTTTAAATTAAATAGAAACATTTTATGAGGACTTATAGAGCACCAAAGAGATCAACCTTTTCCCCATAAAAGACAATACTTTTAAAATCTCATTGTTTGAGGGTCAACATTTGCTTTTATCCTAAGATTTTATGATTTTAGAAATACAGAAAGCTCTTAGAGGTTTTAAGCGGGGAAAATCCCCAGGACAAGACGGACTACCCTTAGAGTTGTATGTGACGTTTTGGGATATTTTAGCACATGATTTACTCGTGGTTTTTAAAGAGTTTGAGACCCTTGACAGACTTCCAGACAGTTTTAGAACAGGGATAGTCACTTTACTTCACAAAAAAGGTGATAAGACTGACTTAAAGAACTGGCGACCAATTACACTTTTAAACTTTGATTGTAAACTTTTTAGTAAGATTTTAGTGACACGTATGTCGACTGTTTTAGAGGAGGTGATTCACCCGGATCAAGCTTGTGCGGTGCCCGGAAGAAAGATAACAGACAGCCTAGTGCTGATTAGAGACACCATCTGTTATGCGAGAGACAGAAATATTCGGCTTGTAGTCCTAAATTTAGATTTTGAAAAAGCTTTTGACCGAGTCTCGCACCAGTACCTCTTTCAGGTACTGCAAAAAATGGGGTTTCCAGAGGGGTTTATAGCCTGGGTGGGACTGCCGTATGAGGGTATAGTCAGCAGAATCCTTGTAAATGGGCATCTTTCCAAGGCTGTAGATATCTACAGCGGAGTCCGTCAGGGGTGTCCTTTATCTCCTCTTCTGTACGTGGCTTGTATTGAGCCACTGGCACAGATCTTGAGAAGGGACAAATGGATCAAAGGACTTCACGTTCCTGGGACAGGCGGACTGAACAGCCACTTGTGTTTTATATATGGACGACATAACCCTTTTAGCTACGTACGTTTTATCAATACGAAGAGCAATGGACTTGACTGACTGGTGTGGTCGGGCCTCGGGGGCTAAGCTCAACAGAAGCAAATCCAAGGCCCAGCTCTTCGGGCCGTGGGAGGGAGCAGACATAGGTGGACTGGACGTGGCTTTTAAAGAGACTGATTTCAAGATTTTAGGGGTCAAATTTGACAGAGAGGGAGGTGGACGGGAAAACTGGACTGACTTGTTAGGGAAAGTAAGGCAAAGACTGGGGTTTTGGGGACTAAGACAGATGATGTTTGAAGGCAAGGTTTTAAATTCTTAAATCTGTGATTTTACCCCTGATTTTACTTGTCTGTTCTGTTTTTAGCCCACCTCGGAGATTCTGGGTGTAGCTGGAGAGGGCGGTGTTTTACTTCCTGTGGGGGTCCAAGTGGGAGCGCCTAAAGAGGGAAGTCATGAAGAGAAGACCGGAGAATACCTGTTTTTAGGCAGCCGCTTCACCACCCTGCACATTAACTATGCCACGAACCCATCCAAAGAAAATAAGATGGCTGCGATGACGCGATTTTGGATGGGGTCTTACCTAAGAACGTTGAAGATTTTACCCGTTGATTTGAAAACCCCAGTGTCTTTTAACTTGCCAAAAGAGTATTGTTTTATCAAAAAGTTTTTAAAGAAAAACCTTTTAGAAACAGAAGATGTCACCATTTTAACTAACCACAAGCATCTCGTCTCTCTTGTGCAGGACCTTGAACCGGTGAGTCCAGTTCCAGGCCTCACACTAAGTGAGGCCAAACAAGTTTGGAGGAACGCTTCTCACCCCACTCTTCAGAACAGGCACAAGGACCTATCGTGGATGGTGGCTCATGAGATCCTCCCGGTCAGGGCGGTTATGCACTCCAGAGGCATGGCCAAAAACGCGATATGCCCTTGGTCCGGGTGCAATTCCCCGGAGACCGTCCGACATCTGCTCTGGGAGTGCGGCGCTGCGCGGGACCAGTGGGACAAGACCGGCCCCCTTTATTTCCCCTGCCTACCAGCAGGTGGGGCCCAGTTAGGGTACCAGCTTGCAATCCTTGGGGTGGGCCGGGCTTGAAATCACAGGAATTTACCTCGCTCTGGCTCACCCTCAACGTCATCAAGGATGCCATCTGGGCCACCAGGAACCTGCTGGTGGGGAAGCGCGTTACGGTACCCCTCCATGCATGCGAGCTACAGGTAACATCAATGCTGCAGGGGTACCGGATGGCGATATTCTGACGGGGGGGGCCGTGGTCGCACGGAAAGGGTCCCGGCAGCTACCGTTCCTGGACACCCGTAGATGCACCCTCACCACTCTGGCTATGGGAACAGCGGGCCAGCGGGCTGGAGGAGAGGGGATCTCCACTGAGCCCAAAAAAAACAGCATCTCACGCACCCGTTCTGGGGAGTGGGGTGAAGACGGATTGTTAAGGACTCACCCCCGGTCTTGCACAGCAGGTGACTTTTAAGGACTTTTTAATTGGTGTTTTTATTGTGTTTTTTAAAAAAATGGATTTGGTTTTATCAGGAAAAAATGAGATATTTGTTTTAAAATGTATTTTACCTTTGAGACACTCACACCTTTTAACACACACACACACACACACACACACAATGGACTTTTACAAACACATTGGTTTTAATTTGCTTGTTTTTTTTTAAAAAAAAAAAGTATTTTTCTTTTAAACCATGTGTATTTATTCAATTTATTCCCACTTGTCTTAAAATGTGTTTGAAAATGAAAAAAAAAATGTGTGTTGAAATGTTCAAATGAAAATTGTGACAATAAAACTTTTTCGAAAAAAAACAAAAAAAAATATTTTCCAAGATCAATGCTAGGAGAGCGCGTAGAAGCACTAGCCAAGATGGTGCAGATGAGGAATAGTGTTCATGTGGTATTGAAGAGAGACGCTGAGGACCTTGTGACGCAATGTTTTGGAAGAGAGTTTTTTTGTGGTGGAAATCCTTTAAGGAGTTTTTCAGATTCAGCCTACTGAAGTGTTCTGTTTACAGGATTTTGTTACTTCTGGTTTTTTGGATTTAACTTTTTTGCTTTGAAAGATTGTAAGTCCTTTTTTGAAACCTGGAAGAAGAAAGATGGCCATAATTTGCTTGAAGGACTGCAACTCTTGCCAGTGTTTGTCCATGTCTTTCTCCCTCTGACCATTCACATCTACAACCCCATTGTGGAGGATGGGGACGTCCTGGCTTTCATTGAGCAGCATTGTGAGGCTGTGAGAGGAGGAGAATGTGTAAAAGACTGGTTTGGAATTTGGAATCGGAGAAGGAAGTACATGGTGAAACTGAAACTGGACCCCTCTGTACCAGACAATGTGTTACACCCTCCTGGCAGTTTTTCAATCGGACCAAACAAAGATTTCTTGTATTATCCTGGACAGCATTTGTAT
Organism: Acrossocheilus wenchowensis; assembly: GCA_029620275.1. Taxonomy (NCBI): domain Eukaryota; kingdom Metazoa; phylum Chordata; class Actinopteri; order Cypriniformes; family Cyprinidae; genus Acrossocheilus; species Acrossocheilus wenchowensis. The sequence goes on from CM056145.1 coordinate 204,708, forward strand.
TGTCGAAGGTGTGGAGGACAAGGCCACGTGAAGGCAGATTGCAAAGGAGAGAGGTGTAGGTTTTGTGGCGAGTCTGGCCATGTGGTGGCTGTCTGCACATCTCCTAAACATTGCAGTCTGTGTGGAAGTGAGGAGTATCTGCATCGGGGATGTCCAGGCAGGAAGAAAAGTTATACCAGTTTGTTTAAAGAAGGTGAAGGAGAACACAGCGTACGGTTTTTACTATTGGAAAAAGAAGAAAAGTTTTTAGAAATTCCTAGACTAGATTTTTCTAGGAAGTTTGTTCAGAAAGTTATGAGTTTTAGTCCATTGGAGTTGAATTGTATTCTGTCCCTGCCTTTTAGCAAAGGTTTTGATGTCAGCTTCAAAACTTCAGCACTTCTTACAGATTTCTGGCAAAGGTTTGAGACACTTAAGACCCAGTTCTCCATGTTTAAGGTTGAGTAGCTAACTGATAACTCCCGCAAGGTGGTTATAGTTAGGATGTTCATTGAGACTGTGAATGGAGAGGACATTTGTATATGGCTTGGAAGATACTGCACTGTGACAGGCCAGGCTATGAAGGTGTTAGATGAAGATGGAATCTGGAATTGCTCCTGGAGGGTACCTGTTAAACAGTAGGAAGATCCCCAGGGGCACCAGGGCCTGAGGCATCTTTCATCAATGATAGTTCTCGGTGACAACAGAGGCTACATACACTACCAGGGAATGCCCAAACTCTGCCGGAAATGTGGAGAGTTTGGGCATTTGGTTGAGGCGTGCCAGAAGTCATTTTTTAAAAAGTGTAGAGAAATTGGGCACATTTTTGAGGAATATCCCAATGGCAGAAGGTGCAATCTTTGTGGTGAAATGGACCATCTCTACAGAGATTGCCCCCAAATCTTTTGCCAACAAAGTCAAAGCCAACAAAATGGCCGCTGTAACAAACACCGCCAGTGGTAACGAGGAGGCGGAGCCAAAAGATATGAATTCTCAGGTAAGTGTGGGGAGTGGTGGAGGAGAAAGTAAGGGGGAGGGGCAACACCAAACCCTAAGGGAAAATCTACAAATGGAGAGAAGAAATAGGTGGCTTTGTTAACCCTCTGGGGTCTGAGGTCATTTTGGGGCCCTTGAGATGTTTTGACATGCCCTGATATTTGTGCTTATTTCAGCTACTTAAAACATACTATTGACCAACATGTATTTTTTTTTTTGTATTCAGCACAAACTGTGCTACAATAATGTGTGACCAAGATGAATGTACATGATTGCATTTTTTAGAAAAAAAATATTATGCGTGGTTAGTATGTTTTGGGATGTTTATATATACATATATGTTTTGTAGCCATAGACTCACACATGCTTTGTACTATAATAAAAAAAAAGAGAAAGAAATCTTATATCTGAGAAACTAATTATTATTGTTTAGCACGCTATTAAAATCTATTTCTGAACGGAGTAGGCTATTAATAATAAACATGTACTAAACATACTTAGACTCGTAGCATTCATCATGTTACAGTGTACACTCATATTACTTTTATTGTTTTATATAGAGCATGAAAACATCATCGCGCCGTAAGAAATTTAAATACAATGAATTGCCTATCATATTCAAAATGTTTTACATGATTTCAAACATTGCAGTCAGGAATTATAGTTTGGGAAAAACCCTACTATGATTTTGTAGTCATATAGCCTAGTATGTTTGATATGATTCTGTAGCCACAGACTCAAGCATGCTTTGTACAATAAAAGGATGTACTTTGTACTATAAAAAAATCATATTTTATATCTGAGAAACTAATTATTATTGTTTAGCACGCTATTAAAATATATTTGTGAACAGAGTATTAATAATAAACATGGTCTAAACATTCTTAGACGCATTGCATTCATCATGTTGTCATTTGGGAAAAACCCAACTAACTGTTAAATCTGTTCAAGTTTATGTCACAATAAAACGGTAACTAATGCAAAAAAGAAACATTACTTACTCATCAGATTGAGCTCCTCTTCTGGATGAAATCATGTTCTTCTTTCGAGGGAAATCCTGCCTTTACTCAGCGTGAACAGTAACAGTAGCCGCGATGAATCTCCTCTTTGTTTGTGTTGGGCGTTTGCACGTGCGCACGTCCCACGCGGCTATTTACATATGAACTGCGCGAGCAGCGCGAGAGCGGGATCGCATTAGAGATAATGAGTCAGACGGGAAAGATTGAACATTGTGTTCGTTTCATAAGGATTACTTCCAGCAGATGGAGTGGTTATTTTGATAAAAAAAATCCTCAAATTTTGGTGAAGGGGAGTATGATGGTAAGAGATGGACGGGCTGTTTTACTTAATTTGTCTTTTTTAGGAAGGGGTTTTAATGTCTTAAATATTTATGGATATCCAGAAAAAACGATAGGTACAACCTTTTAAAAGATATGCAGTCCCACCTCTTAGGCAAGAGATCCTTAATTTTTGGGCTACACCTGGTTCAGTGGTGATGGTAAGAAAACTTCACGCATTGATTATATTTTTTTATCAGAGACTGGTCGTTAACAGATGCTAGACTAACCCCCCCCCCCCCCAGTTGGGAAGGAAAAAAGAAAAAGAAAAGAGAAAAATGGTGGGACTGCAAAAGAGACTAGAACGTTACTTCAATATTTTTAATCAAGGTTTTGATAAGGTCAAAAGTAGAGGAGATATCCTGAGAAGCAAAGAAAAGGAAATAGAGGAAGGAGAGAAATGCACAAGATATTTTTTAAGAAAATTTTTAACAGAGGTGGAGCAATGTTAAATTTGAAAGACAAAGAAGGAGATATAAAACTCTTCCACTATTGTTAAAATGTCTTTTGTTTCTGTCGTAATGAGGAACTCTACAAAGAAAAAAATTGTGATAAATGTATTTTAAAGGAAATTTTATCCTTTGTAGACAAAACAGTAAAAGATAGCAATATTCTAACAAATGATATTAACCTCTTTGAGATTGATAAAAGTGTACAAAAATTTAAAAGGGGTAAGTCTCCTGGAGCAGATGGCCTTCCCTTAGAATTTTATCTGACTTTCTGGGACATTTTAAGACGAGATTTATTAGATGTTTTTAATGACTTTGATAACATAGACCGACTTCCAGACAGTTTTAGGATGGGTATAATGACATTATTACACAAAAAAGATGATAAGACCGATCTGAAAAATTGGCAGCCTATAACTCTTTTAAATTTTGACTATAAACTTTTTAGCAAACTTTTAAAAGGACGGATGTCAACAGTTTTAGCAGACCTATTCCACCCTGATCAAGCCTGTGCGGTTCCAGGAAGGAAGATCACGGACAGCCTCGTACTGATAAGAGATGCTATCTGTTACGCGAGAGACAGAAATATTCGGTTGATAGTTTTAAATTTAGATTTTTGGAAAAAATGGGGTTTCCTGGGAAATTTTTAGCTTGGGTGGGATTGCTGTACAGGGACATAACCAGCAGAATCCTAGTTAATGGGAATCTTTCAAAAGTGATAAATATACACAGTGGTGTCCATCAGAGCTGTCCGTTATCCCCTCTTCTATATGTGGCTTGCATTGAACCCTTAGCACAGCTCTTGAGAAGGGATCAATGGATTGAGGGACTGACCATACCTGGGACTGAGGGACTGACTGCAAAGACTGTTTTATATATGGATGATGTAAATATGTTGTGCAGGGATGTTTTATCGATACAGAGGACCATGGACTTGACAGACCTGTTTGGGAAGGCATCCAGAGCCAGACTGAATAGAGACAAAACCCAGGCACAGTTTTATGGTTCATGGACATCTAGCGAGACTGCTGGACTAAATATTAGTATTCAAAGGACAAATTTAAAAATAGTGTGGGTTAAATTCGACAGAGAAGGGGGAGGTATGAAATTGGTATGATGCAATAGGGAAAGTAAGGAAAAAATTGGGGTTCTGGGGATTGAGGCAATTGACCTTTGAAGGGAAAGTTTTAATCAAAAGCAGTGATTTTACCTTTTGTTTTTATTGTTATGTTCTGTCTTCTTCCCCCCCAGATCCTTTCTCTTATCCCTGGATCGAGCCATTTTCTACTTTCTATGGGGATCGAAGTGGGAGAGGCTAAGAAGAGGAATAGTTAAAAAACAAACAAACAAACAAACAAAAACACCTAAAAGCGGAGGAAAAGGTGTACCAGACCCTTATTTGTTTTTAGGAGCCAAGTACACAGCGCTCCACATAAGGTATGCTCTGATCTTAAAAAGGACCCCATCCAGAATCGGGTCATGGCTGCTGTTTTATCTTGTCTGGATGGGGTCCTTTTTAAGATCCCTCAAAATTTTATCAGTAGATTTGACAAAACCACTTGCATTTGACCAACCCCCTGCATATAATTTTATTAAAAAGTTTTTAAAGAATTTTTGGTAACACTTTATTTTGATGGTCCCTTTTGAACATTCTGTTGACACCAAGTAATGTTGCAACTACATGTCAGCAAACTCTCATAAGAGTATTAGTAGACTGCCTGCTTCATATCTACTAACTCCTTATTGTGTTGGTCTCCCAACAGATATTCTACTGACTATAAGTAACTTTGCAGGAATGTGTCAATTTAATCTAACCCTAACCCTACCAGTCAACTAATACACTACTAACACTCTAATGAGAGTTAGTAGAAATGTAGGTGCAACATTACTTATAGTCAATAGAATGTGTTAAAGGGACCATCAAAATAAAGTGAAACCGAATTTTCATTTGGAGAAAGAAAGTGAGGTAGTTTTAACTAATCATTCCTCTATCCTCTCTTGTGTGCAGGAACGGGAACAAGTGTGTCCAGTGCACGGGCTCACCATAGGTGAAGCCCCAAAAATTTGGCACAATGTGGCCCACCCAGCTCTCAAAAACCGACACCGGGACTTGGCATGGATGATTGCCTATGAGATCCTCCCGGTCAGGGCCGTGATACACTCCCGAGGCATGTCAAAGGCCTCCATCTGCCCACGGCCTGGGTGTGGCACACCAGAGACCGTGAGGCACGCACTCTGGGAGTGCAGCGCCTTGAGGAACCTGTGGGCAACAGCTGGTCCAGGACTACCTGATGGTCATAGGAGGTGTGAGCCAAGAAGAAATGCCAGCACAGACGCACAACAATCTATGGCTCACCCTCAACTGTTTAAAAGATGCCATTTGGACCTCCAGAAACCTGCTGGTGGGGAAGCGCATACAGGTGTCCCTCCACGCCACCATACAGCTGGCAAATTCAGGGCTGCAGGAGTACACCGCATGTCGCCATTCGGACGTGGGGACCAGAGCTTCACAAAGAAAGGTGCCCACGGCCACGAGCCCTGACTGCCCGTAGATGCTCCCGTAACATCAAGGTGGAGCAGCGGTGCCTCGGTTTAAGAAGATCTCCTCTGGGCTCCTCTGGGCTGGGTTCTTGGGACTGGTTTTGGAGAGCTGGGTTGATGTAAAAATGTTAATAAGGACATACCCGTTCTTGTACAATAGAGAGAGAGGGTGAGCTTTTTAATTGGTTTTACCAATATTTATTTTAATTGTATTTTTAAAGCTCAAGACCATTCTTTTTATTTTATTCTTTTATTGTGTTATCCTTTCGTTAATTGATTTTCAAGAAATATTGCCCTTTTAAAACATTGTATACTGTATATGGACTTGTATGACAGTCGACAATCGTATCACTCCAACTTTCAACTAAATTTTTCAATCGAGTGGACTGTGTCAGTGCAAAAAGATTTTGTTTCCTATGTACATGTGGTTGGCTTAAATGAAATGGTGACAATAAAACTATGAAAAAGAAAAAAAATTGGATTTTACAGAAGAGATTAAAGAAGTTAAGAAAGAAATGTCAGTGTTGTCGGAAGCCCAGAGTAGAGGTGTGATTTTAAGATGTAAATGAAAAAGAAATAGAAGGAGAAAAATGCACCAGATACTTTTTCCAAAAAAATTATAATACAGGGTGAGTCATTCACTACTTTAAAGACTTTTAGTGGGAGGGAAGTAAATAGCACGGAAGAGATTTTAAGGGAAACTGAAAACTTTTATAATAATTTATGTAGTTCAAAAGAGGTCCACGATAGTGTTTTAGGGGAAGTTTTAACCTTTTTAGATAAAAAGGTAAAGAGCCCAGATGTGCTTTTATCCCAGGATTTTACACTTTTAGAAATGCAGAAAGTTTTAAAAGGTTTTAAAAAAAGGAAGTCCCCCGGCATGGATGGACTTCCCCTTGAGTTTTATCTGACTTTCTGGGACATTTTAGCACACGAGGGCTAGTGGTGCAGCCAGACCAGACGTGTGGAGTGCCAGGCAGGTCGGGTAGTTTAAACCTAGCCTTGATTAGAGACATCTTGTATTGGGCAGAACAGCGGCAGCTTTCCCTGGCGATTTTAAGTCTGGACCAGGAGAAAGCTTTTGACAGAGTGAGTCATGGTTTTTTAATGGCCATTCTGGTGCGTATGGGGTTTGGTCCAGTATTTAGGTCATGGGTGAAGTTGTTGTACAGCAAGGTCTCAAGTAGAGTGGGGATAAATGGATACTATTCAGGGAGGGTGGAGCAGTTGGGAGGGGTCCGACAGGGGTGCCCTTTGTCGCCTCTGCTGTATGTTCTGTCCCTAGAACCCCTGATGGCAGCGTTGAGGGCGGCTGATTCATTGACGGGCATGCATTTACCTGGAAGTAGGGGAGTGAATGCAAAAGTGTCTGCATATGCAGACGATATGGCACTGTTCTTGACTTCAGATCAGGATTTCGAGACAGTTAGTAAAATCCTTAAAAGCTTTTGCGAGGCTTCAGGTGCACGTGTAAATGTGGGGAAATCCTCAGCAATGTTTGCAGGGCGGTGGACGGACAGAACAGTAGTGCCGGGCGGCTATAACCTTTGTACAGACGGCTTGAAGATTCTCGGAATTAGGTTTTTTAGGGTAAACAGTGCTCAGCTGAACTGGGAGGCTAGGTTCTTTGCAGTGCAAGCAAAGATAGCTAGGTGGCAATCAAGGGGGTTATCGATGTGGGGTAGGCTGGAAGTAGTGAGGGCAGACCTTCTTCCAAGTCTGAACTACCTAGCGTATATTTTTCCAGTACCCTTTTGGTACGGTAGGAAGTTGGAGAGGCTGGTTTTTTCCTTTCTCTGGAAGAGTGGCACTGAAATGGTGGCGAGAACGCAAATGTACTGTCACGTGGAGGAGGGAGGGAGGGGTGTTCCTTGTATCCCCCTTAAAATGGACGCAATCTTCTTTTCCTCTTCTGCCCGACTAGCAACTCAAGAGGCAGAGCATAAAGCAAGGTTTCTTGCCCAGTTTTGGTTGGCCTTTCCATTGAGATCCATCAGTTCATGGAGGGGAACAATGCCATGGTCAACAAATAGGCCAGCTTACTATCAGCGGGTGGCAGATTTTGTAGTGGGGAAATCATGGTGTTTGGAGCAATCCTGGATCCTTCAGCATAGGCAGCTGTACAGTAGATTGAGGGATGAACGGGCGGAGGGGGTAGAGAAAGTTGTGCCACCATACAGAGTGGATTGGGCCATGTTGCAACCTAAGTTTTTGGTGGGGTTTTGCAAGGATTTAAACTGGTTGGCAGCTCTGGGTCGGTTGCCTGTGAGGGAACGGCTATACAGGCATGGCTCAGGGAAGTCACCAAAATGTCCTGTTGGCTGTGGCCATGATGAAACGGTGGAACATACCTTTTGGTTGTGTCCGGGGGCAGTCACATTCTGGAAGTTAGTGACAACATGGTGGGCAAGGTGGGGGGGACCGAACATCTCAAGGAACCTAATTCTATACGGGGAAGGGCTGGAAGGTTTTGTAAAAGAGCGTAGGAGAGTAATTTGGGTGGTAATTTCAGAAGGGAAACATGTACTGTGGGAATGGAGAACAGAGTGTTTAAAAAAGCAAATGTTTCGTTTGGCACCAGGGACTTTGTTTTTGCGACTTCTGAGCAAAATAGCAGCCGAAGTAAAAGCTTTTAAATTCTGTTTTGGCGAGGAAACAACAAGGGAAGTATGGGGCGGGTTGCCAAGGGTGGGAGTGGGGTAATTAGAAGGCTCCTTTTCTGTTCTTGATGGGATTTATTTTGTGAAGTGGAATTTTCTTTTTGGGAAAACTGTCTAGGTTGTCTGCTTTGAAGGAATGACATTGTATAACTGTTGATTTTGTCTGGGATAAAGGTTTAATAAAAAAAAAAAAAAAAAAAAAAAAATCTGTTCTTATCAGTTTAATATCTGATACGTCCCCTACCCGGGGACTGCATATTAAATTGATTTTTGGATCCCGGAGCTGGAGCCGGGGCTTGCTCCGTCCACTCCACGCATCGGCCTGGTATTGCAGTGTCTCCAGGAACGGTGTGCTTCCCCTTTTTGGGGATTGCCGCTTTTTGTGAAGAATAGCAGAGCAAATAATGAGGGGCCTAGCCTTGCCTCGCCTCCCACGGAGGTCTGGTCTCGCAAAGCAGTCAAGTCACCTTTATTTACATAGCGCTTTTAACAATACAGATTGTGTCGAAGCACTTAACAGTGTCAAATTGGAAGATAGAGTGTCAGTAATGTATGATGGTAAGATTAAACACTCAATTTTCAGTTAAAGGCATTTCATTATTGAATTCAGAGATCTCATTGTCTAGCGTCTAGCTCAGTTTAGTTTAAATGGTATCTGTGCAATCAAATTGGCGATAATCGCTAGAAATTAAGTGTCCCCAACTGAGCAAGCCAGAGGCGATAGCGGCAAGGAACCAAAACTCCCTCTGTGACAGAATGGAGGAAAAAACCTTGGGAGAAATCAGACTCAGTCGGGGGGGCCAGTTCTCCTCTGGCCAGACGAAACCCGCAGTTCAAAAGTTTATATTTCTATTTTGATTTTGTTGCAATTTCTAACAATAATAGTATTATGTAGTAAGGTTTTTTTTTTATTATTATAGCAGTGGTTGCCGTTTATTGAGATCTCTCACCTGAGGTCTTGGAGTCTTCCACTAAGGAGCTGATGCGTCGAATCAGGTTTGTTTGATAAAAAGGGTTCATCTAAAACATTGGCTCTCAATTCCAGTCCTGGGCGCCATTTTGCATGTCTCCCTTATATAACACACCTGATTGAGATCACCAACTCGTTAGGAGAGAGAACTAACGAGCTGATGATGTCAATGAAATGAGATGAGATGAGGGGAGGGGAGGGGAGTTCAAAAGAAACCCGCAGTTCAAAAGTTTATATTTCTATTTTGATTTTGTCGCAATTTCTAACAATAATAGCATTATGTAGTTTTTTTTTTTAAATTAATTAATTTATTTTTATTATTATAGCAGTGGTTGCCGTTTATTGAGATCTCTCACCTGAGGTTTTGGAGTCTTCCACTAAAGAGCTGATGCTTCAAATCAGGTTCGTTTGATAAAAAGGAATCATCTAAAACATTGGCTCTCAATTCCAGTCCTGGGCACAATTTTGCATGTCTCCCTTATATAACACACCTGATTGAGATCACCAACTCGTTAGGAGAGAGAACTAACGAGCTGATGATGTCAATGAGGGGAGGGGAGGGGAGGGGAGGGGAGGGGAGGGGTTGGGAATTCCGGGGTCGGGGTTGGGAATGCCGAATCCTTTGATAGGGTTAAATAAATCTTTTTTGCTTTTGTGTCTTTGTTCTTCTTTTCTTTCTTCTGGCTAGTCAGCGATCCAGAGAGTTGTAAAGTGCGAATGGTTCTGTCATATTGCGCGTGTGTGAAAACAAAGTTGCTGGTTAAAGAAAGCAGATGGGTCTTCTTTTGTTTTTTGCTTTTGTTTCTTTGTGTGTGAAAACAAAGTCGTTTACGCTCTTCAATAGTCGGCCCCACCCCTGATGGGCCATTTAGTTTCAATTTCTCACAGACCTCACTTTTCAAGTCGATCAGACTGACTGTTGCCCAGCTGTAGCTGTTTTCATGCTTGTTTGGTTGTCCTTTCTATATCAGTATTCTTCTTTTTTTCGTCTCGGAGCGCCACCAAGTGGCCAGCGCCAGCGCCCTTTTTCTCCTGACCACAGATTGGGCCCGTACATAGGTGTGCCGATTTGGGTGAAACGATCTCATTCCTTTCTCGAGTTATAGCCATTTTAGCAACCTCGGCCACACGACCTTCGAACGTTTTGAGGTCCCCTCGCCAAGGAGAATGGAAATTTCCACTTTTTTTGCTTGATTATTGACAGTCAGACTCCAGAGAATCTTTCTGCGCCGCTTCGGGTCGGACTGGGCCAAATGCCTGGTGCTAGTTTGCAAAAGTAGGTTTTCAACAAAATCCAAAATAGCCGAAAATTTCGTCAGTGCGACGAGCCGATCCGAGACCTGCCTCTCGTCCGGCTCGAGCCAAGGATTCCGATGACATAAGGCACTTGGCTCTACGACAAGCCGTTTGGGAGTTAGGAGCGATGCCGTACTTTCCGTCGCAGGCGGGGGAGGGTGCTACCATCCCCCAGCGTTTCAGGTCTCTGTGACGTACCGCGGCCTGGATGGGAATGGCCGTTTCTGGCTTCCTCTCCGCTGCGTCATAGGGTCATCGCTTCTCGGCCTTTTGGCTCAGATCTCGCGGTCTGGTCGGACGGTTGAGACAGCGATCGCCTCTTGGAGGTTCTTGACTGAAGTGCTTTAGTGGCTTGAGTCGTAAGCCTTCAGGAGGTACATTGGCAGCGCTCTTGGTATCTACTGGTTTTAAGGTAAGCTATTTATTTATTTATTTATATGTTCATTTAAGTATTTATTGGGTGTATTATTTATTGTTAAGTTTTACATTTGTTTTTAAGTGCTGTTGGTGCCTCTACCATGTCGGCTGCTCGTGCCGGCGTGCGGAGGCACCACAGCGTGCGCTTGCTTTTAAAGGAGGTGGATGGTAAGCTCCTGGGGATGTCACGTCTTGACTTCTCCAGGAAGCTGATCCAGAAAACCCTTAATTTTAAACCAGAAGATTTAAATTGTATTGTTACTCTGCCCCAGAACAAAGGATTTGACGTCAGTTTTAAAGCCGCTTCTCTGTTAAATGATTTCTGGCATAGGCTTGAGACATGTAAGGCCCAGTTCTCTATGTTTGCTGTGGAAAAACTTTCAGACAATTCACTTAAAACTGTAATTGTCAGAATGTTTAATGAAACAGTGAGTGGGGATGACATTTGTGTCTGGTTGGGCAGATATTGCACTGTTCGGGGCCAGCCAGTCAAAGTGGTGGATGAGGATGGCATCTGGAATTGCTCCTGGCGAATTCCCATTAAACAATGGGAAGATGCCGGGAGCTACCAGGGCCTACCAGGGCCTGAAGCATCTGCCCTCAATGATTGTGTTGGGAGAGAACAGAGGCTACATACATTACCAAGGCATGCCCAAGTTGTGCAGGAAATGTTTGAAAATGGGGCATCTGGCTGAAGCATGCCAAGAAATCGTGTGTGGGAAGTGTAGAGAAATTGGTCACACTTTTGAGGAGTGTACCAATGGCAGGCGGTGTAATCTTTGTGGTGACACAAACCATCTCTACAGAGATTGCCCCAAGAGTTTTGCCAACAAACTGAAAGGCAACAAAATGGCCGCCCCACCAGAGGAGCAAACAACCACACAAAGAGAGGAGGCGGAGCCTAAGGTTTTGGCGGGAAATTCGGGTTTGAAACAGAGGAGAAGAAAGCTAGGGCAGCACATCGCCTAGATAGTTCCAACTTGGAAGATCTAGAGTGTTTGTGGCCCCTAGAATCCCCAAATGAGGTTTCGTTTTTGCATTTTAAGCTAAGATCATCTTCACCAAAGGAGCCACAAGAGGTTCTCTCTGTGGCACCTGAGGGGGTGGGCACTTTCCCTCCAGATCCCAATTTGATTGGGGGAGAGGAGGAACAAGTGCTACAAGATATAACCTGATTTTAATGATACCTCTGTAGTTTTATTCCCTTAAATATGTCTTCTTTTATAGTTCATACCCTTTTTATCCCACTGCTCATGACTCTCACTATCTCCACCATCAATGTGAGAAATGTGAGATCCCACTTAAGAGGACAGAGCATTTTATCCTTTTTAAAAACTGTTAAATCTGATGTGTTTTTATTACAAGAGTGTGTTTTACCCTTTTTAAAAAATTACAGGAAGTGGGAGGAGATGTGGACCCATGGCCCCTCCATTTGGAGCGGGTCAAATTTTAACAGAAATGACGGTCTTGCTATTTTAATTAACAACCCCCATATCTTGGTAAAGGGGAGCACAGTGGTGAGAGACGGGCGGGCAATTTTAGTAAACCTGACCTTTTTAGGAAAAGATTTTAAGGTTCTTAATGTATATGGTTTTACTGAAAAAGAACATGGGTATGAACTTTTAGAAGACCTGCAGCCCCACATGCTAGGTAGGGCTCCCCTAGTGGTGGCAGGGGATTTTAATTGTGTTTTATCGAAAAAAGACAGGAAGAGGGTAGGGGAGGATTTTAAAATAGACAAAACATCGGTTTTATTACAAAATTTAGTCAAGGATTTTAAATTAGTGGACTGTTTTAGAACACTGCATCAAAGAGAGGAGGGCTACACCTGGTTTAGTGGTGATGGTACCAGAGCCTCTCGAATTGACTATGTTTTTACAAGGGACTGCCCGCCAACCGATGCAAGATTGAACCCCCTCTTTTTCTCTGATCACATGATGCTATCTTGCACCCTTTCATTTCCCACGGGTGTGACCATAGGAGGAGGGCTGTGGAAGCTGAACTGCTCCCTATTACAAGATGAAGAAGTCGTTAGAGAGTATAGGGAGCAGTTCAGCCAATGGCAGACCCTCCAAGACTTTTATGAGACACGAGCACAGTGGTGGGAGATGGTAAAGGACCGGACAAGACAGTTTTTTAGGAAGACAAAATAAGAATAGGGAAAAGCAACGCATGATGGGGCTGCAAAAGAGACTACAGAGGTATTTTAATCTTTTAAATAATGGGATCGATGAATAATTTTAAGAAGTAAAGAAAGAGATGTCGAGGAATGTGAAAAATGTACCAGATATTTTTTTAAAAGGGTCATAACAAGGGGAGGGGCAATCACAACTTTAAAAACTGGAGGGAGGGAGGTAAGCACAACCAAGGGGATTTTTAATGAAATAGAAACTTTTTATGAGGACCTATATCGCACCAAAGAGATAAACGATGAGATTTTAAAAGAAGTATTGTCTTTTATTGGAAAAAAGGTGGAGGGTCAACATTTGCTTTTATCCCAAGATTTTACTATTTTAGAACTCCACAAAGCTCTTAAAGGTTTTAAGAAGGGGAAGTCCGCAGGAATGGATGGACTTCCCCTGGAGTTTTATCAAATATTCTGGGACATTTTAGGACATGAGTTTTTGACAATTTTTAAAGAGTTTGAGACCCTTGACAGACTTCCAGACAGTTTTAGAACAGGGATAGTAACTTTACTCCACAAAAAAGGTGACAAGACTGACTTAAAGAACTGGCGACCTATTACTCTTTTAAATTTCGATTGCAAACTTTTTAGTAAGATTTTAGCGACACGCATGTCGACGGTTTTAGAGGACGTGATCCACCCGGATCAAGCTTGTGCGGTGCCCGGAAGAAAGATAACGGACAGCCTAGTGCTGATTAGAGACGCCATCTGTTACGTGAGAGACAGAAACATTCGGCTAGTAGTCCTAAATTTAGATTTTGAGAAAGCATTTGACATAGTCTCGCACCAGTACCTTTTTCAGGTACTGGAAAAAATGGGGTTTCCAGAGAGGTTTATAGCCTGGGTGGGACTGCTGTATGAGGGCATAATCAGAAAAATCCTTGTAAATGGGCATCTTTCCAAGGCTGTAAATATCCACAGCGGTGTCCGTCAGGGGTGTCCTTTATCTCCTCTTCTGTACGTGGCTGGTATTGAGCCACTGGCACAGATCTTGAGAAGGGACAAATGGATCAAAGGACTTCACGTTCCTGGGACGGGCGGACTGACAGCCACTTGTGTTTTATATATGGACGACGTAACCCTTTTAGCGACGGACGTTTTATCGGTACGAAGAGCAATGGACTTGACTGACTGGTACGGTCGGGCCTCGGGCGCCAAACTTAACAGAAACAAGTCCGAGGCCCAGCTCTTCGGGCCGTGGGGAGACGTGGACACAGGTAGACTCGACTTAGCTTTTAAAGACAACGATTTTAAGGTTTTAGGAGTGAAATTTGACAGAGAGGAAGGTGGACGGGAAAACTGGACTGACTTGTTAGGGAAAGTTAGACAAAGACTGGGGTTTTGGGGACTGAGACAGCTGACGTTTGAGGGTAAGGTTTTAATTTTTAAATCAGTGATTTTACCCCTGATTTTACTTGTCTGTTCTGTTTTTAGTCCACCCCAGAGTTTCCTGGTGCAGCTGGAGAGGGCGGTGTTTTACTTCCTGTGGGGGTCCAAGTGGGAGCGCCTGAAGAGAGAGGTCGTGAAGAGAAAACCGGAGAATGGAGGAAAAGGCCTCCCAGACCCCCACCTGTTTTTAGGCAGCCGCTTCACCGCCCTGCACATTAACTATGCCACGACCCCATCCAAAGAAAACAAGACGGCTGCGATGACGCGATTTTGGATGGGGTCTTACTTACGAACTTTAAAGATTTTACCCATTAATTTGAAAACCCCAGTGTCTTTTAACTTGCCCAAAGAATATTGTTTTATCAAAAAGTTTTTAAAGAAATACCTTTTAGAAACCGAAGAAGTCACAGTTTTAACTAACCACAAGCATCTCGTCTCTCTTGTGCAGGACCGGGAACCAGTGAGTCCAGTTCCAGGCCTCACATTAAGTGAGGCCAAACAAGTTTGGAGGAACGCTTCTCACCCCGCTCTCCAGAACAGGCACAAAGACCTATCGTGGATGGTGGCTCATGAGATCCTCCCGGTCAGGGTGGTTATACACTCCAGAGGCATGGCCAAGAACGCGATCTGCCCTCGGTCCGGGTGCAATTCCCCGGAGACCGTCCGACATCTGCTCTGGGAGTGCGGCGCCGCGCGGGCCCTGTGGGCCAAGACCGGCCCCCTGTATTTCCCGTGCCTACCAGCTGGTGGGGCCCAGTTAGGGTACCAGCTCGCCATCCTCGGGGTGGGCCGGGGCTTGAAGGGCTTGACATCACAGGAATTTACCTCGCTCTGGCTCACCCTCACTGTCATCAAGGATGCCAACTGGGCCACCAGAAACCTGCTGGTGGGGAAGCGCGTTACGGTACCCCTCTATGCATGCGAGCTACAGGTAACATCAATGCTGCAGGGGTACCGGACGGCGATATTCGGACGGGGGGGCCGGGGTCGCACGGGAAGGGTCCCGGGCGCCACCGCTCCTGGCCGCCCGTAGATGCACCCTCACCACTCTGGCTACGGGAACAGTGGGCCAGCGGGCCGGAGGAGAGGGGATCTCCGCTGAGCCCCAAAAAACAGCATCGCACACGCCTGTTCTGGGGAGCGGGGTGAAGACGGATTGTTAAGGACTCACCCACAATAGATGACTTTTTAGAATTTTTAATTGGTGATTTTATTGTGTTTTTTTAAAAATGGAATTGGTTTTATTGGAAAACAAAAAAAGAGATGCTTGTTTTAAAATTCATTTTATTTTTGTGACACTCACACCTTTTATCACACACACACACACAGAAAATGGACTCTTAAAAAAACAACACAGACACAATGGTTTTAATTGCTTGTTTTTAGCAATTATTGTATTTCCCTTTTAACCATGAGTATTTATTCAATTTATTACTGCTTGGTTTTTAAATGTGTGTTTGAAAATGGAAAAAATGGGTGTTGAGATGTACAAAAGAAAACTGTGACAATAAACTTTTTTCGAAAGAAAAATCTGTTCTTATCCGATGGGCACGCAGAGAGAGGAGATGCCTTTGCCGACCACGATGGTGCGGCTGAGAAATACTGTTCGGTGTCAAGTAAAGGAGGACGCGAGTGTCGACGTGAAAAGAAGATTTGGAAGAGAGTTCTTCGTGGTTGACGTTTTAAGAGGAGTCTTTGGAGTTCCTGCATCTGCCATCTTTTGTCTTCAGGATTTTTCTTCGGCTGGATTCATGGATCTGACTTTCTTCCAGTTAACGGACTGTTCTGCCTTTTTCAAGGAG
This sequence comes from Acrossocheilus wenchowensis, assembly GCA_029620275.1. NCBI lineage: Eukaryota > Metazoa > Chordata > Actinopteri > Cypriniformes > Cyprinidae > Acrossocheilus > Acrossocheilus wenchowensis. Next base: position 220,729 of record CM056145.1, read on the forward strand.
TGGGGAAAGAAAAAAGGCCATCAACTTTTGGAGGGATTGCAGTTGCACCCGGCTTTCATGCAGGATTTTTTGCCTTTGGTGATCCACCTCTACAACCCTTTTGTGGAGGATGGGGACGTGTTGGCATTTTTGGCAAGACATTGCGAAGTAGTAAAAGGAGGTGAGAGGCTTAAGGATCGGTATGGGATCTGGACAGGCAAAAGGAGATTCCTGGTTAAATTGAGGACTGAGCCAGCCTCACCAGAGAATACCATCCATCCACCAGGTTCTTTTTTCATCGGGTCCAACCGAGGGTTCCTTCATTATCCAGGACAGCCATTGTACTGCAGAAGGTGTGGGGCCAAAGGTCATATTAAGGCAGATTGTGCTGGTCAGCGTTGTCGATTCTGCGAGTCGACGGATCATGTGACTTCTGCCTGCCCAGAGCCTAAGAAATGCAGCTTATGTGGGGAAGCTGATCATTTGTTTCGAGCTTGCCCGATACGGAAAAAGTCATATTCTAGTCTCTTTAAAGAAGGGCATGATTTGCAAGCAGATTTTGAGGCTTTGCTCACAAGCCTACCTGCGGTGATGGAGAGCCAGGAAGCAGGTCCGTCGAATATAAATCAGGAGGAGGAGGATCCAAAAGGGCGGGTGAATGAGGATCTGGAGGGTCCCAGGGAAGAAGCGGGAGGAGAGGAGAGCGGGCAACAACCAACACCATCCCAGGAATGGTCAGAGATGGATGTGTCGGAGGTGTTTTCGGGGATCTTTGAGGAGCGGGAGTTGTCGGCTGTCAGGCCTTTGGATGACGGGGAGGAGCGGAGCCCTTCAGAGTGTGAAGAGAATCGGCGGCAGCAGGAGGCCCCCGTTGAGTGCAGCAAAGGAGGTGGGACAAAGACAACGTCGTCGGCGGTTTACTGAGGAAGGTGAAGATCGGGAGAGAGAGAGCAAATGCAGTAGAGTTGGATTTTCTAGCCTGCCGATTCTGCAGGATTCGGATACTGTTCAAGACTGGGGTAATGGGGGAGAAGAAGAAAGGGACATTGAAGGGGATTTTGGGACAGAGGGGGGTAAAAGGGGAGAGAAGGAAGGTGGGGTTGGGGGTCATGAAAATGTTGTTTTGGAAGAGCAGGGGAGGGAAGAGGAAGAAGAGCGGGAGGAGGGAGGGGATAGAGGAAGTGAAAGAGGGGAATGGTGTGAGGTTACAAGAAAGGGGAAGGGTAGAGGAAAGGGGACTTCGGGAAGGAAAGGGGGCCTTTATGTGTAAAACGAATGGAAAGACCTGGTTAGCGGGTTTTGTTCTTCTTTTGTGTTAAATGGGGGGACTGAGGGTAGCCTCTCTTAATGTAAGGGGCTTGAAGATGGCAAAGCGAAGAATAGCCTTTTTTGAGTCTTTGAGTTTTGTTCATTTTGATGTTATGTTTTTACAAGAATGCCATTTAGAGAGTAGCAGAGATGAGATTACCTTTGCAAAAGAATGGGAAAGAGGTCCATCTATTTGGGGGACGGGGAATGTCAAGGCAGATGGGGTGGGTATACTTTTTAACTCTCAGGAGTTTATTATTGAAGAAAGTTTAATGGTAGTTCCAGGAAGGGTGTTGTATGCGGATGTAAGATGGAGAGGTGTAAGCATCAGACTAATTAATGTATATGCCCCTAGTAAGAGGGAAGAGAGGATGGGTTTTTTTAATGTTCTGAAACCTTTGTTCTATACAAATCGGATAGTAATACTGGGAGGGGATTTCAATGTTTCAGTAGATAAAGAACCGAAAGGGGAATTGGCACATCTCCTGAGGATTTTTTTTTTTCGTGATTCTTTCAAATTGGCAGGGAGGGTTTTGGAGGGCTTTACCTGGAGAAATAGTAGAGGAGAGACATCCCGTTTGGATTATGTGTTTGCACCGATGGGGGTTAAAGTGGAAATTTTTTTTATCTTGCCAGTTTGGATGTCGGACCATTGCATGATTGGGGTTGAGGTGGAGGTGGGGGGCATTGAGAGGGGGAGAGGGTCTTGGAGGTTTAATAAATCGTATTTACAGGATGGGTTATTTTGTAAAGTTTTTAGGCTTCTGTATAGGGCCTGGCAGAACTTGAAGGGTCTGTTCGAAACACGGGCTCAGTGGTGGGAGGGGGTTAAAGAAAGATTAGCAATTTTCTGTAGGTGGTGGGGAGAGGCTAAGGCGGCGAAAAGGCGAGAGCAAATAGGTGGTTGGCTTAGGGAGATGCAACTTTTATGGGCTCGGAGGGGCGGGGAGGCAGCGGATGGACAAGATAGGTTTCATGTTATTCAAGATAAGGTTAAAACCTTTCACATGAAGGAAGCTGAGAAGTTTATGGTGGAAATGGGTGCTAGGAGACGGTTGATGGATGAAAAGCCATCAAAGTATTTTTTCGCTACTATAAAGAAGCAGCAGCAAAAGAGAGTTATGGAAGGGTTAAGGGTAGAGAACGGGTATGTTACAGATACGGTTGAGATGTTGAGAACAGTAGAGGGCTTTTATAAACAGCTCTTCTGCTCTCGGGGCTCGGTGGACTCAAAATCGAGGGAGTTTGTAGCATGCTTAGAGAATGTCTTAGAGGAGGAGGAAGCCGCAGCGCTAGAAGGAGAGGTGTCGTTGCAAGAAGCAGAAGGGGCAATGGCATCCTTTAAGAAAGGGACGGCTCCAGGCTGCGATGGGTTACCAGTTGAGCTTTATTGCTCCTTTTGGCAACTGATTGGACAAGACCTGGTCGAGGTTTATAATGAGAGCCTGGTGACTGGGTTACTTCCAGCCTCTATGAGGACAGGGCATGTCTCCCTTCTGTATAAGAAAGGGGATAAGGCAGAGTTGGCAAATTGGAGACCTATTACCCTGCTTACTACTGACTATAAGATCCTTGCGAAGGTCATATTTTTACGGATGAGATCTGTGGTGGAAAAAGTGGTGCACCCCGATCAGACCTGCGGGGTACCAGGCCGCTCTGGTAGCTTAAATCTAACCTTGATTAGGGATGCTATTGGGTGGGCTGAGCAACGGCAGCTGCCTCTAGCCATCTTGAGCCTCGATCAAGAGAAGGCGTTTGACAGGGTGAGTCTGTCTTTTCTGTTTGCAGTCCTTGAGAGGGTAGGCTTTGGGGCAAGAATTAGGGAGTGGGTTCGCTTATTATATGAAGGGGCAGTGAGTAAAATAAAAGTTAATGGCTTTTTAACAGAGCCAGTAGAGCAGCTAGGGGGAGTAAGACAAGGTTGTCCTCTCTCCCCTCTTCTTTACATTTTGTCCATTGAGCCGCTAGCTTCCTGCTTAAGGGCATGTCAGGCCTTTACAGGTCTGCACCTACCGGGTGCCGGAGGGGTGCGAGCAAAGGTGCTGTTGTATGCAGACGACATGACACTCTTTTTGACATCAGAGCAGGACTTTAGAGAGTCAAGCAAAATTCTGGAGGCCTTTGGGGAAGCTACTGGGGCCAAAGTGAATATGTCAAAGTCTGCTGTAATGTACGTTGGACGATGGGCTAACCGAAAGACGGCCTTTGGGGATTATAGTTTATGTGAGAATGGGTTGAAGGTTTTAGGAGTTAGGTTTTTTAGACAGAACAGCGCTAAAGAGAACTGGAAGGTGTTGATCGGAAAGGTGCGCTCTAAAATAGGGCTGTGGAGCACTAGAGAACTTTCATTATCTGGCCGAACTTTAGTAATAAAAGCAGATTTGCTGCCAACAGTCAATTACTTGGCATATGTGTTTCCTCTTCCCTATAATTGTGGCCGTGAATTAGAGGGACTGGTGTTCTCCTTTCTGTGGAAAGGGGGGAGTGAGTTAGTATCTAGGGCTCAAGTGAGTCAGGAAATTAAGAAGGGTGGGAGGAATGTGCCTTTTTTTACATTGTGGGTGACAGCTATTTTTTCATCCTTTTTGGCTCGTTTAATTGTTCAGGCAACAAGCCATAAAGCCTATTTCCTGGCAAAGTTTTGGGCAGCTTTTCCGCTGAGAGCTCTGATTGTGTGGGATAAGTTGGTTCCATGGGCTATGGATAGGACAGCAGAATATCAGTGCTTTGCTAACTTGGTGCGTCAACATCCTTGGTGCTTGGAACAGAGAGCAGTCTTGAACCATAAGGAGCTGTACAAGGGTTTACGAGAGAGAAGGGTGGGTGGGGAAGGTTTGAAAGTCGACTCCCAGTTGCAGTAAATTGGGAAATGCTGCAGCCGCCATACTTGGATGGGACTTGCAGAGATCTTCATTGGTTGGGGGCTCTGGGGCGTTTACCGGTAAGGGAGAGACTGTATCGGCATGGACAGGGAAAGTCACCTTTATGTCCAATGGGGTGTGGAAGGGAAGAAACAATAGAGCATGTGTTTTGGTTATGTCCAGTTTCTTCAGAATTCTGGCGTTTATTGTACCAGGGGTGGAAGGGCCCGTTACTGACCCGGAATTTGATCATTTATGGAGAGGGTCTGGAGGGACAAAAGGTTGAATTGAGGAAGGTGGTGTGGATAATTATATCTGAGGGGAAAAGAGTTCTGTGGAATCATAGGACTTCAATGTTGAGGTCAAAGCAAAAAGGATGGGGTCCTAAATCAATTCTTTATAGTGTATTGAGAAGGGTGGAGGAGGTAGTGCAAGATGTTAAGATTAAAGAAGAAATTCAAAATTTTTGAGAAGGGGCCATAGATAGATTTTCTAAGAATTTTTGTTAAGAGTTGGTTATGCAATAATAATTCAGTTTGAACTTTGTTGTTAATATACATGTATGGTTTTGGTGTTAATAAAAAAAAAAAAAAAAAAAAAAAAAAATCTGTTCTTATCAGTTTAATATCTGATACGTCCCCTACCCGGGGACTGCATATTAAATTGATTTTTGGATCACGGAGCTGGAGCCGGGGCTTGCTCCGTCCACTCCACGCATCGGCCTGGTATTGCAGTGTCTCCAGGAAAGGTGTGCTTCCCCTTTTTGGGGATTGCCGCTTTTTGTGAAGAATAGCAGAGCAAATAATGAGGGGCCTTGCCTTGCCTTGCCTCCCACGGAGGTCTGGTCTCGCAAAGCACTCAAGTCACCTTTATTTATGTAGCGCTTTTAACAATACAGATTGTGTCAAAGCACTTCACAGTATCAAATTGGAAGATAGAGTGTCAGTAATGTATGATGGTAAGATTAAACACTTAATTTTCAGTTAAAGGCCTTTCATTATTGAATTCAGAGATGTCATTGTGTCTAGCTCAGTTTAGTTTAAATGGTATCCGTGCAATCAAATCGGCGATGATCGCTAGAAATTAAGTGTCCCCAACTGAGCAAGCCAGGGGCGACAGCGGCAAGGAACCAAAACTCCCTCTGTGACAGATTGGAGAAAAAAACCTTGGGAGAAATCAGACTCAGTCGGGGGGCCAGTTTTCCTCTGACCAGACGAAACCCGCAGTTCAAAAGTTTATATTTCTATTTTGATTTTGTTGCAATTTCTAACAATAATAGTATTATGTTTTTTTTTTTTTTTTTTTTTTTTTATAGCAGTGGTTGCCGTTCATTGAGATCTCTCACCTGAGGTCTTGGAGTCTTCCACTAACGAGCTGATGCGTCGAATCAGGTTCGTTTGATAAAAAGGGATCATCTAAAACATTGGCTCTCAATTCCAGTCCTGGGCGCCATTTTGCATGTCTCCCTTATATAACACACCTGATTGAGATCACCAACTCGTTAGCAGAGAGAACCGGGATCGGGGTTGGGAATGCCGAATCCTTTGATAGGGGTGGGGGTCACCGTTGATTAGGATGGTCGAGGGGGAAATGGTAGCCCTGAATGGCAGCTTGAGTCTTCATACTTACCTGGCAGGGGAGACACCATGATCAAGAAGGCGGTTTTTTGTCAAAACAATGGATGAATTTATGGCAAATGACACTGGACTGGATGGAGAGACACGCATGGCAAATGACACTGGACTGGATGGAGAGATACGCTCGGCAAATGACTCTGGACTGGATGGAGAGACATGCATGGCAAACGATACCGGACTGGCTGGAGAGACACGCATGACAAACGACACTGAACTGGATGGAGAGGCACGCATGGCAAACGAGACCGGACTGGCTGGAGAGACACGCATGGCAAACGACACTGCACCGGATTATCGACAACGAGCGAGACCCAGGAAAAACCAAGACGCAAGAGACAAGTTTGGTGGATGGAAATACTTAAAGGAAGCAACTGTGATTGTGAATGTGGAGAACGTAAATGAGGTGAGAGCTTTGGATATTATTAAAGCGGTGGTGGACAAATGTGGAGATGGAAAAATTCTGGCGCTAAGACCAAGGCAAGGAAAGGAATATGAATTGACAATGGAAAGGGAAGAAACATGTGAGGAATTGACTGATGGACTGTTAATAAAAGGAGTGAACTGTGAGATAAAAAAAACTGCAAAATAGAGATCATGTTGTTTCCTTCATGCACCTGCCCGTCTACCTTGATGATGGAGAAATTATTGGAAAATTGGAGGGATGGGGAGTTGATCCCATTACAAAAATTAAAAAAAGATGCTACCCGGGCACTGACATTGGTTCCCCAAGGAGGTGGCATCGTTGCCCTACAGCACTAAACTGGAAACAGCAGAAGGGCCGCAGTACTTTAGGGTGATGCACAGCCACCAGGTGAAGACCTGTAGGCTGTGCATGAGCCCGGAACATCTGCTATAAGAATGCCCTGAGTTCAAGTGCTACAAGTGCGAAGAAAGGGGACATTTTGCAAGAGACTGCAATGCGGTCAGATGCCCGGAGTGTCAACAAATTTTAAATAAGTGTGAGTGTTGGATGGAGGGAGAGGAAGGAGGCATGGAACATCGGGTGGACGGACAGGTGCATGACGGAAACAGTGAAGAGGAAGGAGAATTTGATGAAGGACAAGAGGAAGAAGGATTACAGCAAAAGAAAACGGAAGGAGGAACGAGCAACCGAGAGGAAGGAGAAGGAGAAAAAGAGTACGATAAGGGTAAGGAACAGACAACAGAGCAGGACACTCAATGGACAGAAATGGAAATCCCGGACAGTTTTAAAAGTTTTCCTGATGACACTGAGAGAGATGGACAAGGAATGGAAGATCAAACCAAAGAAACGGACAATGAAGAAGAAGCAAGGATGGACAACACAGGAAAAGACAGAGGGGAGAGAGGACAAATAAGAAGGAGAACTATAAAGGTAAAATCAAATGTGGAAAATGCAAAGAAAAAAAGAATGACAAGGGACCGAGTCAAAAGTGTAAACAGATATGAAGTGTTAAGAGGGTTGGAGGGAGAAGATGGATAATAATGTTTTTTGGATATTTCTTTTCTTTGCTTTTAATGGTTTTAAGTTGTGTTACTTTTAATGCAAGGGAATTGATGGAAAATTTGAAAGAGTGAAAGAAAAATGTAAAGGAGAAGATGTTATTGCTTTGCAAGAAACAAACTGGAAAGAAAGTGTGATGATGGACTATAAAAAGAAATGGGAAGGGGATATTTTATATAACAATGGCGATGGAAGGCTTGGAAGAGGAGTGGCCTTTTTAATGAGAAAAGATGTTTTTAATGCAAGCAAAGTGATGTATAAAGACAAAATGGGGAAATGTATGGTGGTGGAAGTAAATTATGAGGGACGTGAACTGATTTTAGTGAATGTACATGCGCCAACAGAGGAGAAAGAAAAGACAGTTTTTTTAATGTTTTAAGGAATATCGTAAACAAGTATAAGGAAATAATAATGATGGGGGATTTTAACACAGTTTTTACAAAATGAGAGAAAGTTTAGGAAGGGAACTGAATAAAGGAAACAAAGACATACAAAAGATAAAGGAAATAGAGGGAAAACTGAAAGAAATAGAAGAAAAACATTATGAGGGGGCGAGACTAAGAAGCAAAGCAAAATATGTGGTGGAGGGAGAAAAATGTACAAAGTTCTTTTTCGATCTGGAAAAACAGAGAGGGAAAGCTAAAGCGATAAAAGAAATAAGAGGGAAAAATGGAGAAATTGTAGTGGGGAATAAAAAGATATTAGAAGAAATAAGGAATTTTTATGAGGATCTGTTTAGTGCAAGGGGAGTGAAAGAGGAGGAAAAAAAGGAACTGTTGAATCAGATAAAGGCAAAAGTAAGTGAGGAAGATAAAAAAGAATGTGACCAAGAGATTAGAGAAGAAGAGATTGAAAGAGCAATAAATCAACTGAATAAAAAGAAGAGTCCAGGAATAGATGGTTTGGGAACTGAATTTTATGTATGTTTTAAAGAAGTTTTAACAAAGATTTTAAATGAGGTTTTTAAAGAAATTTTTGAAAAGGAAGAAATGAATGCAAGAACAAGGATGGGGTTAATGAAATTGATATATAAAAGAAAAGGAGAAAAGGCAGATTTAAAAAACTACAGACCAATCACGATGTTGAATACGGATCTTAAGATTTTAGCAAAGGTTTTAGCAAACAGGCTAAAAGAAGTAATGCCAAGTATAATTACAACAAATCAAGCATATGGGGTAAAAGGGAGAGATATAGCTGATATAATGATGGGTATATGGGACACTATATGGTACATGAAAGAAAAAAATGAAGAAGGATATATAATTAGTCTGGATTTCGAGAAAGCTGTTGATAGGGTTGAGCACGGGTATTTATTTGAGGTTTTAAGGAGTTTTGGTTTTGGGGAGAATTTTATTAAATGGATTGAGATTTTATATAAGGGTGCACTAACTAAGATTGAATGTAACGTTTTTTTAACGGATTGTTTTAAAATAACACGGTCAATAAGACAGGGATGTCCGCTCTCAGCGTTATTATATTCACTCGTTTCGGAACCTTTGGGACTGGCTATAAAACAAAATGAAGGAATAAGAGGGATAGAAATTGAAGGGAATAAGGCTGAGGGGAAAGTGTTTCAATATGCTGATGATACGACGATAGTCGTCAAGGAAAAGAAGAGTGTTGAAGAAGTTATGAAGGTTGTAAAAGATTATTGTAGTGGGTCTGGAAGTAAAATAAATGAAGATAAAACAGTATATATGAGATTTGGGAAAGCTATGGTTTTAATGGATTGTTTTAATTTTAAAGAAGTAGAAGAAATGAGGATTCTAGGAGTCTTAATGGAGAAGAATGAGAGGAAAGTGAGAGATGAAATGTGGGAGCAACTAATAACAGATATAGAGAGAAGGTTACATTTTTGGAAACTGAGAAACTTAAACTTGAAGGGGAAGGTTTTAATATTGAATGTTTTAATGGTTTCCAAACTTTGTTATGTTTTATATGTCTCTGAAATACCGTTATGGGCAGAGCAGAGGTTGAAGAAATGTTTTATTGACTTTTTATGGG
>CM056145.1:235000-265000 GCA_029620275.1 Acrossocheilus wenchowensis
GGGTTAAGGAATAAAAGCAAGATGAAAGAGTTACTATTTACATATAGGAGTGATATAATTTGTATACAGGAGACAAATTGGGAAGAGGATAAGGTAAGGGAGATGAGAGAAGAGTGGAGAGGGGATATATATTATAATAATGGAGCAAAAAATGCGAGGGGTGTAGCAATATTAATTAAAAAGGATAGTGTTGGAAATGTAAGAGAAGTGTATAAAGATCAGAGAGGAAGGATTTTGGTAGTTGAATTTATATAAAGGGAAATGGATTTTAGATTAATAAATATATATGTTCCAAATATAGAATTGGACAGGAGGGAAGTTTTAGAAGAATTAAAAGGGTTAGTTGTTGGAAAATGCATTATAGTTGGAGATTTCAATATAAAATGCAGTAGATTAGATGTTGGCAAGGGGGTCAAATTTAGATGGGAGAAATCGAGGGGAATGTTAATGGAGATAATGAGAAAAAAGAGGCTGATGGATGTGTGGAGGTGTGAAAATCCAGAAAAAAGAGAGTTCACTAGGAGGCAGTTAAAGGAAGGTATATTAAAGCAGAGTAGAATAGATTTAGTGTTGGTTAAGGAGGATATCATTAGATATATAGATGGGATAAGACATCAAGAAAATAGTTTAAGCGATCATGATAGTGTTAGGTTCAGAATTAAGATAGGGAATGAGGAGGTAGGAGGAGGGATGTGGATATTGAATGCAGGGTATATTGAAGAGGAAGATTATGAGTTACAGATGAAGGATTTATTAAATAGAGAATATAAGGAGATAGAGGAGTATAAAAGAGATGGTAGGCTAGATGATGGAATAGGAGAGAGATGGGAGAAAATGAAAGACCAAATCAAGTTAATTAGTATAAAATATAGTAAGAAAAGAAGAGAAAAGATGAAGGAGGAAGAAAGGTTGTTGAGGGAAAGACTGAGAGAAGAATTAGTTAAGGCAGAAGATGAAGAAGGATATAGTATGGAAACATATCTAGAGGTTAAGATGGCACTAGAGAAGTATGAGAGGGAGAAATGCAGAGGAGCGATTTTAAGAAGCAAAGCAAAATATGCATTAGAAGGTGAGAAATGTACAGGATATTTTTTAGGGCTAGAGAAAAGCAGACAAAGTAGAACATATATAAGTGAAATAAATACAAAAGAGGGCAAGACAACAAAAGATTATGTAGAGATTTTGGAGAGAGTGCAAGAATTCTATGAAGAGGGGAGGAGTAGATGAGAGAAGTATCGATGAGGTATTAGAAAGTGTAGGGAATATTCTAAGTCACCTTTATTTATATAGCGCTTTTACCAATACAGATTGTAAGGAAGATGGGGAGTGGTGTGATAGGGAGATAGAGGAGAAGGAAGTGAAAGAGGCAATAGGGGGGTTGAAAAGTGGAAAAAGTCCAGGGAGTGATGGGATCGGTATAGAATGGTATAAAGCATATAAGGAAGGGGTAGCACCCATATTAGTAGAAGTGTTCAAGGGGATAGAAAGAAAAGGGACAGTGCAAGATAGAATGGTAGAGGGAGTGATAGCTTTAGTGTATAAGAAGGGGAATAGGTTAGATATAGGGAACTACAGGCCAATCAGTTTATTAAATGTGGATTATAAAATATTGACTAAAGTTTTAGCGAACAGAGTGAAAAGAGTGATAGGAAGTATAGTGCAACCAACACAGAGTTACAGCATACCAGGCAGGGATATAGCGGACACGATAGGGACAGTTAGAGATGTGATAGAGTACATGAAACAGGATAAGAAGGGAGGAATAATATTAGGGATAGATTGGAATAAAGCATTTGATAGGGTGGAATATGAATACTTATTTAGGGTATTAGAAAAGTTTGGATTTGGGGTGAAAATTACAGGATGGGTGAGGAGACTATATGAAAAGGCAAAAAGTTGTATAAAAATAAATGGAGTGCTAACAGATAAGTTTGAGTTGGGAAGGTCAGTGAGACAGGGATGTCCCCTGTCTGCCTTATTATATGCCATTTCAGTGGAGCCTCTGGCCACTTTTATTAAAAGGGATAAAAGAGTAGTTGGGATTGAGATGCCGTATGGAGGGATGTGTATTATAAACCAATATGCGGATGACACTACAATAACAGTGAGGGAAGGGAATAGTGTAAAAAGAGTTTTAGAGATAGTGAAGAAGTATGGGAAGGCATCAGGGGCAAAAATAAATATGCAGAAGTCAGAATTAATGTATATAGGGGATGTAGAGAGGGTAGAGGTAGGAGTAAGAGTGGAGGAAAAATATATGAAAGTGTTAGGGGTATATTTAGGGGTTGAAAGTAAAGAGGCAAGAGATGTGACTTGGACTGGGGTGATTAACAAAATAAGAACAGTATGTGCGGCATGGAAAGGGAGGAAATTAAAATTAAATGGGAAAGTAATAGTAGTAAATAGTCTGTTGTTGTCAGCATGTGTGTATGTAATGAGTGTAATGGAAATGCCAGGGGGGGTGATGAATGAATTGAATAAAATTGTATGTGATTTTATATGGGAAGGGAAAGGGGTGAAAATTGCACAGAAAACATTGGTGGGTAAGAGATGGGAAGGGGGTTTAAACTTGATGGACCTAGAAATAAAAAGGGCCGCAATGAGAATAAAAACGGTGCTAAAATATATGAGGGGGAGATGCGATTATGGGTGGAAGGAATTCTTAAGGAAATATATTGATGACGTGGGAGGAATAGGGGATAATGGTTGGTACATGGGCTTTAAGCAATCAATGACTGGAGGAATACCAGAAATATATCGGGAGGTATTAGAGGCATGGAGGCAGTTCCTGCCCAAAATAGAGTATGAGTGTGAAGACATACATGCGATTAAAAACCTACCACTGTTTCTGAACGAAAAAATTAAATTTAAAAACAAAACATTGTATGAACATAAGTTTATAGAAGGGGGCATAAAACAAGTAAAGGATATTTTGTACAAAGTTATTCCAGGATTTCTCAGAAATAATTGCATTTACGATTCTGTGTGTGATTTGGAAGGAATGGAGAACAGAGAGAAAGTGAATAAAATTTATGAAAAAATTAAATCAAGTATACCCCTGAAATGGACTAATGTGATTAAAAGTGAATGTGTATCTAAAGAAGAACAATGTATGCCAGAGATGTATGTGGATGATGATGGTGAGAAATGTAAAATTAAAAATATGAGTGTAAAGAATGTATACAGGAGACTAATTGGTGATGTTATAAAAGAGCCAGCAGCAGAAAAAGTGTGGAAGAGAGTATTTGAGGATTTGGATGTGAAAAAAATCTGGTCAAACTTAAATATAAAATACAATAGTATAGAGTGTGAGAATAAGGATTTTTTGATAAGACATAATAGAATTTACACAAATATGGTGCTAAATAAAATAAACAATGAGGTAAATGTGATGTGTGACGTGTGTGATAATGGCCATGAGAGTTTTTTACATTATTTTTTGAGATGTGAGGCTTTGGTTGATTTTTTTTATTTTCTTAAAAGACTGTTAATGGAAAACTGGGGTGTGGAAGCTGAGTCAGGGGAGGAATGGGGGAAAATATTTTTGTTTGGAATGTTTGGGAAAAGGAAAAGAACGGACATTTGCCTAATTAATTTTGTTTTGAGTCATGCCAGACTAGCAGTGGTCCTAAGAAGGAATTATGCACATTTCGAGGGGAGGAGGATTAAAGTAAAAGATATATTTAAGTTAATAACACAAAGAGATGTGGAGTTGATTTGTAAGTATGGAGAGAAAGAGGCGAAAGAGTTCTTTGTGAATACGGATAAGTTCATATATCAGGAGGTGGGGGGGAAAATATGTTTCAATTGGTAATAAGCAATTATTTGGTTGAGATTGGTAGTGGCAAATTGAGTAAATGTAAACCTATTTGTTTGTGGATTTCATTTATGTATCTTATAGAATGGCCTTTAGTCTGAATGATCTTTAAAGAGCCTGCTTTTTGCTGCAATTTTGGCTTACGACCATACCATCCTGGCTGCGCCCGATCTCGTCTGATCTCGGAAGCTAAGCAGGGTTGGGCCTGGTTAGTGCTTGGATGGGAGACCGCCTTGGAATACCAGGTGCTGTAAGCTTTTGGCTTTTCTTCACTACTTATCTTATAGAATGGCCTTTAGTCTGAATGATCTTTAAAGAGCCCGCTTTTTGCTGCAATCTTTGCTTACGGCCATACCATCCTGGCTGCGCCCGATCTTGTATGATCTCGGAAGCTAAGCAGGTTTGGGCCTGGTTAGTACTTGGATGGGAGACTGCCTGGGATTACCAGGTGCTGTAAGCCTTTTCTTCACTACTAATCTTATAGAATGGCCTTTAGTCTGAATGATCTTTAAAGAGCCCGCTTTTTGCTGCAATCTTCGCTTACGGCCATACCATCCTGGCTGCGCTAGAGGGAGCTAGCGAGCGTATAGGAAGTGTTTGGCTGCAGTTGGGAGAGGAAGGCTCTCCTCCATTTTGTTATTTATTTTTGTGTTTGTATCGTTTTTGTGGAAAGTATTTATTTTTTTTGTGTATTTTTGTTAGTTTTAAAACCACCTAACAGCAGCATCTTGCTGGCTGGAGGGTGGTTATTTTTTGTTCGTGGTTTTTTTTGTGAAAACAATGGATGGATTTTTGGCAAACGACACTGGACTGACTGGAGAGACACGCATGGCAAATGACACTGGACTGGATGGAGAGATACGCTCGGCAAACGACTCTGGACTGGATGGAGAGACACGCATGGCAAACGATACCGGACTGGCTGGAGAGACACGCATGGCAAACGACACTGAACTGGATGGAGAGGCACGCATGGCAAACGATACCGGACTGGCTGGAGAGACACGCATGGCAAACGACACTGGACCGGATTATCGGCAACGAGCGAGACCCAGGAAAAACCAAGACGCAAGAGACAAGTTTGGTGGAAGGAAATACTTAAAGGAAGCAACTGTGATTGTGAATGTGGAGAACGTAAATGAGGTGAGAGCTGTGGATATTATTAAAGCGTTGGTGGACAAATGTGGAGATGGAAAAATTCTGGCGCTAAGACCAAGGCAAGGAAAGGAATTTGAATTGACAATGGAAAGGGAAGAAACATGTGAGGACTTGACTGATGGACTGCTAATAAAAGGAGTGAACTGTGAGATAAAAAAACTGCAAAATAGAGATCATGTTGTTTCCTTCATGCACCTGCCCGTCTACCTTGATGATGGAGAAATTATTGGAAAATTGGAGGGATGGGGAGTTGATCCCATTGCAAAAATTAAAAGAAGATGCTACCCGGGCACTGACATTGAAGATGGAACGAGGTTCCTAAAAGTAAGGTTCCCCAAGGAGGTGGCATCATTGCCCTACAGCACTAAGCTGGAAACAGCAGAAGGGCCGCAGTACTTTAGGGTGATGCACAGCCACCAGGTGAAGACCTGAAGGCTGTGCATGAGCCCGGAACATCTGCTAAAAGAATGCCCTGAGTTCAAGTGCTACAAGTGCGAAGAAAGGGGACATTTTGCAAGAGATTGCAATGCGGTCAGATGCCCGGAGTGTCAACAAATTTTAAATAAGTGTGAGTGTTGGATGGAGGGAGAGGAAGGAGGTATGGAACATCGGGTGGACGGACAGGTGCATGACGGAAACAGTGAAGAGGAAGGAGAATTTGATGAAGGACAAGAGGAAGAAGGATTACAGCAAAAGGAAATGGAAGGAGGAACGAGCAACCGAGAGGAAGGAGAACGAGAAAAAGAGTATGATAAGGGTAAGGAACAGACAACAGAGCAGGACACTCAATGGACAGAAATGGAAATCCCGGACAGTTTTAAAAGTTTTCCTGATGACGCTGAGAGAGATGGACAAGGAATGGAAGATCAAACCAAAGAAATGGACAATGAAGAAGAAGCAAGGATGGACAAAACAGGAAAAGACAGAGGGGAGAGAGGACAAATAAGAAGGAGAACTATAAAGGTAAAACCAAATGTGGAAAATGCAAAGAAAAAAAGAATGACAAGGGACCGAGTCAAAAGTGTAAACAGATATGAAGTGTTAAGAGGGTTGGAGGGAGAAGATGGATAATAATGTTTTTTGGATATTTATTTTCTTTTCTTTTAATGGTTTTAAGTTGTGTTACTTTTAATGCAAGGGGATTGATGGACATGAGAAAATTTGAAAGAGTGAAAGAAAAATGTAAAGGAGAAGATGTTATTGCTTTGCAAGAAACAAACTGGAAAGAAAGTGTGATGATGGACTATAAAAAGAAATGGGAAGGGGATATTTTATATAACAATGGTGATGGAAGGCTTGGAAGAGGAGTGGCGTTTTTAATGAGAAAAGATGTTTTTAATGCAAGCAAAGTGGTGTATAAAGACAAAATGGGGAAATGTATGGTGGTGGAAGCAAATTATGAGGGACGTGAACTGATTTTAGTGAATGTACATGCGCCAACAGAGGAGAAAGAAAAGACAGTTTTTTTAAAATGTTTTAAGGAATAACGTAAACAAGTATAAGGAAATAATAATGATGGGGGATTTTAACACAGTTTTTAGTAAACAAGACATGGCAGAAGGAATGGTTTTTAAAACTGACACGGGGAGAAAAGAATTAAAAGCATTAATGGAAGAAAATAATATGATCGATGTGTGGAGAGAAAGAAATTTTCAAGGAGGCAAATAGTGGGGAATTTTGTATGCCAAACTAGAATCGACTTTGTTTTATGTACGAGAAATGTGGAGAATTTTATAGAAAAGATTAAGTGTGAGGAAACAAGTTTTAGCGATCACAAGTTTTTATCTTTTAAAGTGAACTGGAGTAATGTGCAAAGAGGGCCGGGAGTATGGTTTTTAAATACAGAGGTTTTAAAGAATGAAGATTATGTTTTAAACTACCTAAACTCAACCCTAATCTTCGTACAGTTACTTGCAGTGGGTTCTTATACACTGTAAACCAGCGTTTGGACTGGATCTCTTTTAAAGGGGAGTGTGTGATGGTTCCAGCGACTAACCGGTTATTTCTGAGTTGCAGGTGATTGGCTGAGGGGAGTGGTTGCACACCTGAACGGAATCATGGTGCTCTATAAAAGACTGGGACAGAGCGGTGAGCGGGGGTTGAGCTTGTGCTGTCTTTTGGGTTACTCATGAGGCTATCGGAGAACTGCTGAGATGTGAGGGATACGGGAGATCATCGCTGCCGTTGGTTCATCTCTTTTGGGATGGTTGTTGCTTTTGGAGGTTCCATGAATGGTTGGACTGATGTCTTTCATAAATGCTACACATTTACACGTACCTGCTGACACACTGATTACCATTTATACTGACATTCGATGTTGTTCTGTCTTACACGGATAAATAAATTCACTTAATAATTAGCTGTGGTGTGTGGTGACTCCCTTATTTTGTTGCGATTCAGAAAAGAGAACGTAACATTATCTATAAGTCTTTTTTTCTTATTAGTATGGTTGAATTGACCTATATATACCCCCTTAGTTACTGTTGCTCCCTCAGACAAACAAATGGAGTTGCTCACTATCTTTCAATGACAGCTGCAATGTGAAAACCTTGTCCCACGATGTTGTTGCACAATTTTGGACACAGAAGGCCACCAAATGGGAAGTAAATATTCCATGGAGGGATCTATAAAATATTTAAAAATAAATATGGTGGGTAACTCGAAGGGAGGGTTTACAGATTACAATGCAAGCGGGAGAAGTCTCATATTACAGTCGGTCATCACGATCGCGGATCAACACTGTTCATATATCACAGGGTACGATTAAATTAATGTACATTTAATCAGTTTAATATGGAGAGGCACTGAAATGTAGACCTTCGTTTATGTGTTTTTGACCTACACTGAGAACAGTCCGCTATTTAGGTTGTATGTTAGCATGGACTCACTAACTTTAACCTTAACTAGTTTTAGCCAGAGATACCTTGCTAAAGCACAAAATAACATTAATGTTCTGCTTGAGCAGATGAAAATTGTGAATTAATGAGTGTATGACATCCAGAAAATGAACGTTTTTGTCTTCATTTGTATTGGGGTTGAATACTTAGGGACATTTTGCTCTGTTTTGTGTGGATTCAGGAAATGTAATAAAATAAATTATATTGCATTACAACTACCACTGGCACATCGTTTTTCCATTTTTGAAGCATAAACCCCATAAAACCGATGCGAGCTTCGGATCTTCCAATGTTTCTCTATGGTGCTGAAACCTACAGATGTCCGAGTTCCGCTCCCTGTGCAATTGATACTCGACTGCCATTGGCTAGTCTGCATTCAAGGGGAGGGGCTTACTGATAGGTAAATTGGATCATCGGAGGTCAGCAGCAAAAACACTGGTTAATAAAATGGGGTTAAATACATAAAGGATATATGTTACTTAACATATTTAATTTTTGCAGGTTTGTGTCATATTTTGAGTTTGCATTTGTGTTTTTGAATGTGAATGTGTTTTTGAATGTGAATGTGTTTTTGTGCAGGTGAGATGAGTAAATACATGTTCATATTTAGTCTAGAACTACAGTAAGATGATGTTCACACACAACGCTCTGCACTTACTCCTGATTTCTCTCAAAATGGCAACACCAGAGCTGTCAGTCAATACATGAGAAACAAAGTAACTGGTGTTACTTATTTGAAAAAGTAACTCAGTTATTTTCTTGTACATTTGAAAGTAATGCATCACTTTACAAGTTACTTGGGAAAAAGTATCATAATTTAACTATACCCGAGAAAAGACATCAGCAATCCAGCGCTGAGAAAATAAAAAGAAAAAAAACAAAGCCCGTGAATCACTTTCAGGTAGGCTACATTCATAAAGTTGTGAAAAAAATTTTGGCTGACGTTAATAACGCGTTTTAATGTCAGTAATAATTTAACCACCAACAACGTATCTAATATTTTCCCTTACGAAACTTAGCCATGGTTTTACTATGAATAATCATGGTTCTTGTAACCATGATAACCACAAATTAACCATGGTTTTGTTACTTCAAATGATAGTTTACAAAGAAGTACTAGGATAATATTTTTTTGTGGTTATAAAAACAGACCTAAGCCAACATCAGCCGTTAAATTACTTAAAATGCATTATATAAAAACAATGAGGCAATAATGATTGGTTAATTAATAATTATATGGTTTCATTGAATAACACTGTTAAAATACATAATGTAATACAAAATAAACAATTTATGTACATTTACATGTTATTACTGTAAAGGGCGCCAAAGGCCTGGTAATTGCTGCTGTTACACTTACAGGACGATCAAGTCCTTGTTTAATACTGACCAAACATAGGTTAATTCAAATATCCACTTAATATTACATTTTTGGCCACCTTCTTAGATCATATCATAGTACTGAGACTGCTCTCATTAGAGTTACAAATGACCTGCTTCTATCATCTGATCGTGGTTGTATCTCTTTATTAGTTCTACTGGATCTTAGCGCTGCGTTCGACACTATCGACCACAACATTCTTTTGAATAGACTACAAAACTTTGTTGGCATTAGTGGAAGTGCCTTAGCATGGTTCAAATCATACTTATCTGACCCCCATCAGTTCGTAGCAGTGAATGAAGAGGTATCATATCGATCACAAGTGCAGTATGGAGTACCTCAAGGCTCAGTACTAGGGCCGTTACTTTTCACGCTTTACATGTTACCCTTGGGAGATATTATCAGGAGACATGGTGTTAGCTTTCACTGTTATGCTGATGATACTCAGCTCTATATTTCTTCGCGGCCCGGTGAAACATACCAAATTGAGAAACTAACGGAATGCATTGTCGATATAAAAAACTGGATGACGAGTAATTTTTTACTGCTAAATTCTGAAAAAACAGAGGTGTTAGTTATCGGACCTAAAAACCCCACATGTAACAACCTAGAACATTATCTAACACTTGATGGCTGCTCTGTCAATTCTTCTTCATCAGTCAGGAACCTAGGTGTGCTGTTCGATAGCAATCTTTCATTTGAAAGCCATGTTTCTAGCATCTGTAAAACTGCATTTTTTCATCTCAAAAACATATCTAAATTACGACCTATGCTCTCAACATCAAATGCAGAAATGTTAGTTCATGCGTTTATGACCTCAAGGTTAGACTATTGTAATGCTTTATTGGGTGGTTGTTCTGCACGCTTGATCAGCAAACTACGGTTAGTCCAAAATGCAGCAGCTAGAGTCCTTACTAGAACCAGGAAATATGACCATATTAGCCCGGTTCTGTCAACACTGCACTGGCTCCCTATCAAACATCGGATAGATTTTAAAATCTTGTTAATTACTTATAAAGCCCTGAATGGTTTAGCTCCTCAGTACTTGAGCGAGCTCTTATCGCATTATAGTCCTCCACGTCCGCTGCGTTCTCAAAACTCTGGCCGTTTGATAATACCTAGAATATCAAAATCGACTGCGGGCGGCAGATCCTTTTCCTACTTAGCACCCAAACTCTGGAACAATCTACCTAACACTGTTCGGGAGGCAGACACACTCTGTCAGTTTAAATCTAGATTAAAGACCCATCTCTTTAGCCTGGCGTACACATAACACACTAATACGCTTCTATTATTCAAATCCGTTAAAGGATTGTTAGGCTGCATTAATTAGATCAACCGGAACCGGGAACACTCCCCACAACACACGATGTACTCGTTACATCGTAAGAAGAATGGCATCTACGCTAATATTTGTCTGTTTCTTTCCTATGATCAGATGGTGGATCAGCACCAAGAGATGATGTCTGCAGCCCTGATCGTCAGCGGAGACCAGGACACCCAGATGACCCCCAGAGACCTCGATTAAAATACACTAAAACTAAAAAATATAACTAAAATTATAATAAAATACCTAACTACATAATACTACTATTGTTAGAACCTGAAACTTTTGAACTGTGGGTGTCGTCTGGTCAGAGGAGAACTGGCCCCCCGACTGAGCCTGGTTTCTCCCAAGGTTTTTTCTCCATTCTGTCTCAGAGGGAGTTTTGGTTCCTTGCCGCTGTCGCCTCTGGCTTGCTCAGTTGGGGACACCTCATTTCTAGCGATTATCACCGATTTGATTGCTCATATACTATTTAAACTAAACTGAGCTAGACAATGACATCTCTGAATTCAATAATGAAATGCCTTTAACTGAAAATTAAATGTTTAATCTTATCATTATATATTACTGACACTCTGTCCTCCAATCTGATACTGTTAAGTGCTTTGACACAATCTGTATTGGTAAAAGCACTATATAAATAAAGGTGACTTGACTTGACTTGACCTTTTTGCAATAGAAATGCTACAGCCTCTATAATTTCTTCAACAAAAACATGTGGACATCACAATCCTTAAAACAATTTACTATGGTTTTATCGTAGTAAAACTGCTTAATTTTCTTTTGCGTGATTTCTGAATGCTTGAGACTATAAAATCTATCAGACTACTGTAAATCGTAGCTGTAGGTAACTGTCTAGAGCTACGACTGTAATTTGTAAATAATGTAATTTAATTACAGTTGATTTACTTTTATATCTTATTAAAGTTCTATTTGATCCCTATATGCTTTTTTTTTTTCACTTCCATAATATTTGACAGAGGGGGCACAACTATACAATTCTGCTTAGGGCACCCATTTGGCCAGCAGCGGCCCTGGTCACCCTAGTCCAGGGATATTCAAATCTGGCTCGCTAGATCCACTTTCCTGCAGAGTTTAGCTCTAACCCTAATCAAACACACCTGGGCATGCTAATCAGTGTCTTCAGGATCATTAGAAAATCACAGATAAGTGAGTTTGATCAGGGTTGGAGCTAAACTCTGCAGAAAAGTGGATCTCGCGAGCCAGATTTGAGGATCACTGCCCTAGTCTAATGTCTTTTTGTGTCTTTCCTTCTGTGTCTCTTCCTCAGTGGACCAGACGAGGGCGCCATAGACATAGTGAACACACACTTCTCTATCCCTGGCCGTTTCTCAAAGGGAAGGCTGCATCTTCCGGAGGTCGCAGTTGTTGGCTGCATACATCATAAAAAAGATCTTATTTTAGAACATTAACTGTTATAAATTTGACCATTATTCTTAGTTAAGCCTAAATTGTTGTAATATGCTTATGACGCACGAATTTAATGCTCAGTTAACTGAAATAAACCAGGCTTGATGATGTATGCAGCCTACAAATGTGACCTCCGGAGGATGCAGCTTTCCGTTTAAGAAACTGCCTCTGTGTGTGTGTGTGTGTGCGTGTGCGTGTGTGTGTGTGTGTGCGTGTCTTCACTGGCCTATTCAGACACATGACACAAACACAGCTGACATAAACAAGCTGTTATTTTAAAGATTATCCACCATCAGCTCTCTCTCTCTCTCTCTCTCTCTCTCTCTCTGTGTGTGGTAGTTCGGTTTCAGCTCTTTTAATCTAACTGTAAACATTCATCACTCAAATCACAAAAAGGTACCTGTGTGATAAGCATTACACTCTTAAAAATAAAGGTGCTTAAAAGGTTCTTCACAACAATGCCATAGAATAACCATTTTTGGTTCCACAAAGAACCATCTCTTTCTTACTTTTTTATAATCTGAAAAACTTCTTTTTTATTTATTTTTTTTATTTATTTATTTTATTTACTTATTTAACCAGGAAGGTCCCATTGAGATACAATATCTTTTCTACCAGGGAGTCCTGGTCAAGATAGGTGGCAAAAGGACAAATTTACAAAGAAATACACATCACCACACAATGAACGATCATAAAACGCAATTTTCTAAAAACAATACAAATCCTAGTCAGTTATAAAAACATGTACACTGTTCTATATAAACAGACTTTACAATATTTTTTAAACATAGCGAGAGATGGTACAGATTCCATATGCAATGTACCTTGAAGCTCATTCCACACATATGGAGCATAATTAGAAAAAGCAGAACGACCTATCTCTGAAAAATCGGCATCTTAAGTAAGAGATTATCTGTTGATCTGGTATTATCAATATTTGTGCAATATGTCAACAAATTACATATATACTGTGGTAATTTACCCTTTAAAGCTTTTAAAATAAAAATTAACGTATGTTTTTTTCCTCTTAAGCACAATGAAGTCCATTTTGTCATTTCATATAAATTACAGTGATGTGTGCGGACACTTGTACCAGCAACAAATCATAAAGCAGCATGATAAACTACATCCAAATTTTTCAAAACATTCAGAGGTGCATGCATATAAATTATATCACCATAGTCCAATACTGATAAAAGAATACTTTCTACTAAATGATTTCGAGCAACAAAGGAGAAACATTTTTTTAAATGAAAATAAAAACCTAGCGTTGGTCTCAATTTCTTTAAAAGACTATCGATATGAGAACTGTAAGTCAGATTATCATCGAGCCAGATACCAAGATATTTATAGGATACAACCCTTTCAATCTGTGTACCATTTAAAGTTTGAATCATAAAATCATTTAATGATAATCTGGACCGTGTAAAAATCATGTAATTAGTTTTTTTTAGCATGTAACACTTATTTTAAGTTACCAAGAGAAGTCTGAAATTAATTAAAAGCATTCTGTAAAGAGTCCATTGCCACTTTTAAAGATGGAGCCATATTGTAGATGAAAGTATCATCTGCATAAAAGTGTACATTTGCTGGCTCGACTCCTTTACCAAGTTCATTTATATAGATAGAAAATCAAATTAGCCCCAAAATTGATTCTTGAGGAACACCTATTAAAGCAGCAGAATTAAAGGAGCAGAAACATAATTCTCTATGGACACACACTGAGTCCTTCTTTCACCACAAAGAAGCTTTTGTGAAACAGAAAGTTTCTTCAGATGTTATGGAACTACTTAGACAAAAATGGTTATTTCATGGCATCATGAAGCACCTTTATTTTTAAGAGTGTATATGGGTTAAGCTTCTCAACAACTGTAATTGATGTAATTGATGCAAATTCCACCTGAAACTGTCTGTCTCTCATGTGTCAGCGATGACAGAATGTCTCTCTCCCTGTCAGACAGACATGATGCAAGTCTGCGTCTGCTCTTTAAATTCAGCTGCACAGGGACTCTGACATTCTTCAGAGATTCAGAGATCATGTCGTACTTCCACAGATCTGAGCAAACGGCGAGGCTTTTCCTGGTGATGTGTGTGTGGGGAATCCTCCCTCAGCCGGCAGAGCAGGTGTGTGAGAGATCGTAGAGCTCATCATTTCTACTTCAGAAATACACGTACATTTGAATGTGTGTATTTGTGTTTAGTTGCCGGTTCGAGAGGGTTTCAATCTGCTGCTGTATCCGGTATCAGTGATGGGGCCCTATGGATCTCAAACGGTTCTGATTCCAGTGACTGAGCAGAACACACAACGCAGCCGAACTCCACAGGCAAACAACAGCAAGGTGAGTGTTATACATACTAGACGGTATGAAAATTTCTTATCACGATTATAGTGACTTAAATTATCAGTATTATCAGCTTTATATTTAAAATCAACAAACAACAAATAAAACAAGTTTTGTTTGCATAAACACTAAAACAGTAACAATGCCCAGACTTTAAATGACAAGGCGACTGACAACAGGTTATCTGATAGCATGTTTGAAATGTTCAAATAAAACTTAAAGTAAAAGGTTTCATAAAATGGTAAAGCTGACATTTCAGCCTTGATACCTTATTTGAATTGTTTAAATATGTAGAATTCACATAAGCTTGTTTTTCATCAACCAGTCAGAATTTACAGCAGGGCATGTAGATTTGGTCCGTGTTTAGTCCAGACAGAAACTGCACATAGACTGAATGTGAATGTGAGTCTCTGTAAATCCACTCTCTGACAGCAGGTGGTGCTTATGGGACAGCAGATTTACAGCTGTTTTCTGCAATGTTTTCAAACAAAACAAAATTACTCTGCATACTGTGTGCACATGAGACTGTTACTGTATACTTTTCTTTATGCTAGATAGTATTCATTTATCCTCAATTGTTCAAATCACGGTAATCGAATACGGTTTTAATGATAATCAAAATATGAACCGGTAATAGTAATCGTGGGGAATTTTATCATGATTTATCGCCAAACCAGTAATCATTCTATCCCTAGAGCAATGAAAAGTGTTTGTGTGTGTATTTGTCATTTTAACCCTTTCTCTGCACAGATCAGCGCTCAAAGTGTGTCCAAGCCTTTACATGCAAAAAGTGGGTTTCTCCAGCCGGACCCCGCCCCTGACTCCGCCCCCATCCCCACCCCTGTCCCGTCTGAGTCTTTGGTTCAACAGGGGCAGGTACAGAGCAGCTTTCAATTCACACGCACTTCCTCAATTTAAATCAATTTAATTCAAGTTTATTTGTATAGCGCTTTTCAAGATGCAAATCGTTGCAAAGCAGCTTTACAGAAAATTTAAGTTTCTACATTATATCTAGGCGTATGTTATTAGTGGTACAGTAAAAATCATGCAGTTAGTTAAATTACACATAATCAAACAGGCAGTGAACACTTTTAACTGCAATGATTATATGTTGTGATTAAACTTATAGCAAAATTTTGTAGTTTCATACGTCAAGTCAAGTCATCTTTATTTATATAGCGCTTTTAACAATACAGATTGTGTCAAAGCACTTAACAGTATCAGATTGGAGGACAGAGTGTCAGTAATGTATAATGATAAAATTAAACACTCAATTTTCAGTTAAAGGCATTTCATTATTGAATTCAGAGATGTCATTGTCTAGCTCAGTTCAGTTCTAATAGTATCTGTGCAATCAAATCGACGATAATCGCTAGAAATTAAGTGTCCCCAACTGAGCAAGCCAGAGGAACCAAAACTCCCTCTGAGACAGAATGGAGAAAAAAACCTCGGGAGAAACCAGACTCAGTCGGGGGTCAGTTCTCCTCTGACCAGACGAAACCCGCAGTTCAGTTCCAACCGCAGCCATGTCACATTGTGCAGAGGACTCGTCTGGTTCCCGTGGTCTTGTCCCGATGGAGCATTTTAATTTATAATTTAATTATTTTAGAATGTATTCATTCATTTTTCATATTTGTATATTATTATGCTTTAATTAAAATTTTAAATGTATAAATGTATTATATTTCTATTTTTATATTGTTGCAATTTCTAACAATAGTAGTATTATGTAGTTATGTATTTTATTATATTTTTAGTTATTTTGTTATATTTTTAGTTTTATTGTATTTTAGTCGAGGTCATACGTCTTCCTCAGCACTGCACCTTGCTCCGTCCTGATGACTTTCTTGATTTCTTTTTGTTTCAGATGTCAAATTTCTTCCCCTCAAACGTCCCTCTGCAGGTCAGTTAGTGCTCCTTTTTCAATCTTCATTCGTCAGACATTTTCTCATTCTGTAACTCAAACATCAAACCTCACACAGTTTTAAGATTTGTGCCACTTCCATATGTGGTACTATATCCAACACAGGTCAATGCGGATTTCACGCGACTTTTACGTCATATGTCTTTGTAGAGGTTCACTTTGGGTGTTTCTGTGTGATTTTTAGGTCTATTCATTTGTCCAGCAGGCTGTAATCGTAAGTGTGTTTGCACAATTTCACGTCAGATAAACATCTGCTTATAAACTGAATTAAGACACTGATTAATTTTTATTTCAGTCAGACTCAGGCAGTTCAGAGGAAGGAGCCGCTGCTCAGGTAAACACACTCACACACACTGGTATTCCTATCATTATTATTCATCGTTAGGTTCATTCCATAGGCGTAATGGTTTTTCTACTGTGCTAACTGTATTTTCTATCACCCTAAACCTAAATCTACCCCTCAAAACAAAACTACAGGCATTTTTACATTCTCAAAACACTTCTTTCTGTCTGATTTATAAGCTGTTTTCCTCATGGGGACCAATAATGTACCCTCAAGGTCAAAATATACTGCCATTACTATCCTTGTGGGGACATTTGGTCCTCATAATGTAGGAAATGCCAGGACACACACACTCACACATAAAGATTCATTGAACTAAAAATTGAAATGGTCATTTATTGACTCTCACATCATTTTAAGACTTTCTTCTGTGGAGCATGAGGAGAAGTTTAGCCGAATGTTCATGCTGCTTTTTCTCACTCACATTGAAAGCAGACTGTGACTGGACAGTGCAATTTTTTCTTTTTCATGACATAAAGCTATCATTGCGTTTATCAGTTTTGAGAGCATCAGTTTCTCTTGAATATGTCAAATAATGTAATTTTCATGTTTGAGCTTCCCTTCACGTCCACCCTAAGGCTATGTTCACACTGCAGGCAAATGTGGCCCAAATCTGATTTTTCTGCTCACATGTGACTCATGTGATGAACAGCACAAACCGCATGGAATCTGATCTTTTCAATTAAGATTTGTGCCACTTCCATATGTGGTACTATATCCAACACAGGTCAATGCGGATTTCACGCGACTTTTACGTCACTCTAGAGCAGAGGTGCCCTATCCTGGTCCTGGAGATCTACGTTCCTGCAGAGTTCAGCTCCAACCCTGATCAAACACAACTGAACCAACGAATTAGGATCTGAAGGAGCATTTGATAATTACAGACAGGTGTGTTTGATCAGGGCTGGAACTGAACTCTGCAGGAACATAGATCTCCAGGACCAGGATTGGGCTCCTCTGCTCTAGATCAACATTCGTCATGATTCTGCGCTCATGGGAGTCACTTCAAAGATTTTATATACCCAAAGTTATCAAGACAGTTGTGAAAGGTAGTCAGTGGAAATACAGTGATGTGTCAGAACTCATAAGTATTACAGTGAGAACTCTATATACAAGCAAAACATGAGGACTCGTATCATAAAGTTTCTAAACTCTTCTGTTACATCCTCGTCTTTATTTTCCGTATTGCCTGTGCATAATTTTGCTGGATTCTGCAGCAGATCACACTATAAATAAATGCATAATTGTGTACTTTATGTCCTCCGTGTTTACTTCCATATGACAGTGCAAGTGTTGCCAAGTTTTCCAGCAGAACTGGGCTACTTATTCACTGTTGCTGCGGGTTGTTTTTCAGCTCTGTGAATTTAAGCAACCCCACTAAGTATATTCACAGTATTTTCCCCTCTGAACATGGTTGGGCTTGTTTTGGACTAGTTTTGAGAAGCAATTGTGCAGATTTTGTTGTGAAAACCTGGTAACTCTGTTCGTATTGTCTTTTTGCGCATGTGAGTCAGTTCAGAACCATGATCCGTTCACACTGGAAATCTGATATTGGCCACATGTGAGCAGTTATACAAAAAAATTCTGAAAAATCAGAATTGTGCACTAAGGCTCGCTGTATGAACGTAGCCTAAAATACGCAGTTTATGGACTGTCCCATGATGAGATGTCTGTTGTTACAGCACCTCTCCTTTTCTCAGGTGATCTATATGGTTCCCATCAGTGTGGATTCACCCAGCATGGGTGTGATGGAGCCCAATCCTGACCCAGGACACCTGAAGGTCACGACCCCTGCTGCGGCGCAGCCGGACGCTCAGGGACAGCTGGGGAGAACTGCAGGGACAGAGAGAGCCATGCAGACGCCCGCTCCGGGAGAGAAAGGCCTCTGACCACAAACACACCACAGGACAAACACCAGCCGATCAGATATAAAAGGCCATTCACTGATGCATGGAAACTCTTCTGTGCTGATTTGTAAAATAACTGAGATACAACTATTTAAAAATCTGGAATCTGAGGGAGCAAAAAAATCTAAATATTGAGAAAATCACCTTTAAAGTTGTTCAAATGAAGTTCTTAGCAATGCATATTACTAATCAAACATTAAGTTTTGATATATTTACGGTAGGAAATTTACTAAATATCTTTATGGAACATGATCTTAATATCCTAATGATTTTTGGCATAAAAGAAAAATGTATAATTTTGACCCATACAATGTATTGTTGTCTATTGCTACAGATACAGCTGTGCTGCTGATGACTGCTGCTGTGCTGCAGGGTCACATATGGTGTCATTATTCAGCGAGCTCAGCTGATCATTGCCAGTGTTGGACTAGTTACTCAAAAAATGTAATATATTACTCATTACTAGTTACTCCTTTCAAAAGTAATATTATTACTTTACTTACTACTTCCTGGCAACAGTAATTAGTTACACTACTAGTCACATTACATATGTTGTAATTGCATATCTTCCCCATAAAATTCTTCTAAAATGTTACTAACGATATATTTCTGCCTCATCATTTGACCAAAATCCACATTGGATCACAGTCAGAAGTTATTACACTCAGTGGTGATTAATAGTAACGTTTTAGTAAAAGTGTTGTATTAATCTCAGTAATCGTCAGGTAATTGTAGCTCTAATTTCTCTGTTACCCATCTACAACTATATTCGATGATGTATTTTATCAAAAGAAATCATGTAAGTTCATAAGAAAATATTTCGTTCTCTAAAAAGATTGTATACAGTTTATATCGGGATCAGAGTAAAGTAATGCCACGACTAACA
Organism: Acrossocheilus wenchowensis; assembly: GCA_029620275.1. Lineage (NCBI taxonomy): Eukaryota > Metazoa > Chordata > Actinopteri > Cypriniformes > Cyprinidae > Acrossocheilus > Acrossocheilus wenchowensis. Next base: position 254,414 of record CM056145.1, read on the forward strand.
CAACAGTGTTCAGAGCATCTTTTCTCCTGACAAAATCAATGCAATGGAAATATATATTTCCATCCTCTGAATGTAAGATTTTTCATATTCCAAGCTTGCCTGCTGCACTGGTGACTCCATGTGTTCATGAGTCGTGAAAATTATGAAAATTAATCTAGGAAGTATTGTATTGTTGGACTTCAAATCAGTAAGGGTCGAGTCACCAAAAGTAACTAAGTAACGAGCTGTTTTATGGATGGTAACGGTCATATTATTACTGAAATCTTATTAGTAATTAGTTACACCACTACTGCAAAAAGTAATATTATAGTTACTAGTTACTAGTAAAAAGTCTTAAACTAGTTACTGCCTAACACTGATCATAGCTAAATCAATACAATGAATAATCATTTTCTTTTATGCCTCACAGATTATAACATTCAGTTCTCTTTAGTGTCACAGTAGTTCAGCAGCGTTCCCAACAATCATTGCCATTTTAAATCCACCTCTCCCATTAAAGTTGATACTTTAGATATCAAAGACAAGCAACACTGAGGTTTTACTTTAAGACAAGATGGATTCTGACTGATTACACACGAGACGTTACCAGATAAACAAGATGAATGAGTGTTGTACGTCGACTGGACTGTGCTTATCGTGTTTCTGTTATTTGCCTTGGATTAATACTGCAGTGCGATCGAACTGCTGATTGCTGTTTTCAGGATGGGAGTTACTGTGAGAACTTGGCATTTCCTCTCGGTGTGTGTGACCTTTGACCTCAGCATCATTGCCGTTCAGTGGATTCGTTTATTTACATTATAGTCTGGTGCCGTACTGTGTTTGTGTGTCTCCCAAGTCATTCGATGTTATTTACTGATAACAGTTTTTAAATAACTTAAAAGTTTTAATCTGTTCTATTATTTAAAGAACTGTGGGTAAAAGCAGTGAACTTAATGAGAAATGAGTGGATTTTGTCCTCCGTGACACAAAAGTCTTTACTAACTGTAAAGGTCCGTATCATATTTGTATATCTCTACATTGTATAACTGAAGTGTTTGTTCAATAGCAGAAAAGTACTTAACTATTTACACATTCACAGGTAAATAATGTGATTACGCTGTTAGAGGAAGACTGTGATGTGAAGGGACTGTATCTGTTTCCTCTGGTAGAGTCTTTAAGGCGGATGAAGCGTCGAGTTAACCTGAACGCCACAGGATTAACGGGTTTATGGGTAATCAGTGGAGAGAGCTGACTGGGCACATTATCAAACAGATAATCTCTCAACCTGCTGCACTCAAGGTGAACGTCGCAAAATAATGAACACAAACACATTAATCACACATATGGTGAGAGCCAGATCAGGACACACAGAGAACACGGATGATTTTACTGTAAGTTCATCTGTGGCAGAGTGAATGCAAACTCTAATTCTGATCCAGAACTCATGACTGAGAGTTCAGTGTTTGCTGCTCAATCAAGGGCTGTATGAAAGATCTCCCAGTCAGCTGGTTGATATTGACTTCATGAGGAAGTCTGTGGTTTTTCTGTCTCAGATTCTCAGTGGATTTGCTCAAATCCCAGTGTGTGTGTGTGTGTGTGTGTGTGTGTGTGTGTGTGTGTGTGTGTGTGTGTGTGTGTGTGTGTGTGTGTGTGTGTGTGTGTGAGCGAGTGACCTGGTGACTGTCATCTGTGTAATCCCAAATCCTGCTGTGCCTGTCTGAAATCCTCTCGTGGTCCGCGATCGTTGGGAATACTCAACAAAATTAGCACCGTTCCAGGTTTATCACAAACATACTCTCATGCTTTTGTGTGTGAGAGAATGAGCTCATGTTTTCGCTGGCGTACCTGTGACGACGAGGATGATGATGTCAGGTGTGTGAAGGCAGCAGAAGGTGAGTACCGACGCTTCAGCTGCTCGATTGATTATTATTATTTAATTTTATTTAGATTGATTTACACTGTATCTCTGTCCTTTCGGTTGAAGATAAAAGGGAAGACGAGGCTGCAGTTTCCGCTGTCACTGTGCTGCTTGTGTTTATGACATACTGAGAGATTCTTACTGTTAAAATCAGCATAGCAGAAATCCAGTGCTGCATGTTGTCTTTCTTTTTTAACACTTGAGACATTGTTGAAGTACATTAAAATTCATTTTATAAATGTGTTTGTTTGGCTTTTTCCAATCCCAGTTCATTCGATTGGTCCAGTTAAGATAGCAAGCTTATTATAACTGCTTTCTGATACTGAAGCATATGGAAGAGAATCTCAATCTCAGTTGTTGTGAACTGCATCTTCACAGTTTCTAAAATGTGAAATGTGGATTTTTCTGCAGTTCTGTGTGACGGGCAGGTGGCCTGACCAATCAGCTGTGATGTCTGCTCGAGTGAGGCCTCTGGCCCCGCCCACATTTCTCCTGGAGGGGGTGGAGCCGGTTGCGATGGCCGTAGAGGACATTATGTGAGCGATGCATTATGGGTGACGGATAAATGGATTATAATCTCAGATAGAAATCAGTGGTTGGTTAATGATCGATAAGTTATCAGTTATTGATTTGATTTTTTTTTTTTTTTCTGAAGAGAAAAGAAGCACCCAGATGCTGGAATTTACTTCAACACCAACAACAACAATAACAATGAAGAGTGAGTTCATACACACACTACACACACTTACACTTCAGGTGCTTTAACCACTTTAATCATTATGTGTCTTATATTCACAGAGAGGAGAAAAAGAAGAAAAAGAAAGAGAAAAAGGAGAAGAAGGAGTAAGATGAGATGATTTTTCAAACATTTGCTTCATTCATTCATTGATGGTTTATTTTACATACATTGCCAAAATGATTAGAGCACTAGTATCTTCAGCAGCTAAAAATGGTTTTAAGTCAGTTATTCCTATCGTTTGCTGTAGTGTGTCAGGAGGATATATCAGTTTACATTTACAAACATTCATTTAGTCAGAGTAAACTGAGACTAAATCCAGAAGAACTGTGTCTCGAGACGCTTCAAGAAACCTGCTGCGAAGCTCCCGAGAAACTCTGCTCGAGTGCAGCGAGGACAAAACCTGCTTTAAACACAAAGACTGCTCACACCTAATGTTGATTTTATTTAGTTCATAGACGTTAATTGATCAAGAAAATCTTTTTATGACATTATTTTTGACAGCATCCTCATTTTACAGCATTTTTTACACAAGTGCCTCAAACTTTAACAGCGCTGTAGCTTCGCAGGAGGTTTCTCGAAGCGTCTTCTGGATTTAGTCTCAGTTTGTTCTGGTTCTTCATGTCACTCCAGACACACTGATGATGATCAGATCACATCTCAAAAATCTCACTGGATTATTACAGTTAATGGCAAAACGAATGTTTGGAAATGTAAACTGATATTTCCTCCTGACACACTACAGCAGAAGATAGAAATAACTGACTTAAAACCATTTTTTGCTGCTGATAATACTAGTGCTCTAATCATGTTGGTCACCGCTGTATGTGTGTTATTCCAGGAAAAAAGAGAAGAAGGAAAAAAAGGAGAAGAAGGAAAAGAAAAAAGAAGCAGAAGAGAAAGAGAAGGAGAAGGAGAAGGAGAAAGAAAAAGAAAAAGAAAAAGAGAAAGAAAAAGAAAAAGAGAAGGAGAAGAAAGAACCGTAGGTTCATCTTTGCTTAGACCATCAGACTCCATCATCTTTGTCACTTTGTTATTGATCTTGTATATTTCTTAAAGGTGAAGCATGCCATTTTTATGCCACTAGAGGATCTCATTTGTTTGTTTCAGCAGTGGAAGATGGGCACTGTTTGGTGCAGATAATCTGTCTTCTGTAACTCTATAATGTTGTGTTCCAGACCAAAGGAGATTGAGGTTGTGGATCCGGCGGGAAACATGTACTACAACTGGCTCTTCGTGATCACGTGTCCTGTGATGTACAACTGGGTTCTCATCATAGCGAGGTGCCTACTTACTTTCACCTCACAAAACAACACTCTGCTCTTTGACAGTTTAGTCCGTTTACATACGGCCGTGGATCTCAGCCCGACTCTCTCTCTCTGTTTCTCAGAGCTTGCTTTGAGGAGCTGCAGTCGGACTATTTGATGAACTGGTTCATCATGGACTTCTTATCAGATGTGGTGTATCTGCTGGACATGGTGTTCAGGACCAGGACAGGTGAGTTACAGCTTCATCACATCCCTGGAGAACGCTGAACATGTTGAATTCATCTCCAGAGATATCGTCGACTTGGTTGCACAGATACTGAACTGAACTGAGCTGGACGATCACTGAATCAATGATGAACTGCCTTTAACTGAAAATCGAGTCTTTACTATTGTCCTTCTGCATTATTACACACTATTTTTCCTATTTAATACTGCAAAGCTGCTTTGACAAAGTCTGTATTGTTAAAGGGATAACTCACCCAAAAATCAAAATTCTGTCATTAATTGCTCGCCCTCATGTCGTTCCAAACCCTTAAGACCTTCGTTCATCTTCAGAACACAAATTAACATATTTCTGGTGAATTCTGAGAGCCCTCTGACCCTCCACAGACAGCAAGGATCCTACCATGCTCAAGACACAGAAACGTAGTAAGGACATCGGTAAATTAGTCCATGTGACTTCAGGGGTTCAAAAGTGATTTTACGAAGCTACGAGCAGTGGCGGTTCTAGGCATCGGCGAACCGGGCAGCCGCCCAGAGCAGCTATTTTTCATGACATGTGGACTTGAAAAAAATAAATAAATCTGCGCCACTAAGTGGTTTTCTATTATCTATCATATAACTGTGTGGGGAATTGGCAAATTGGTGGCCCTGCTTGCTGAGAAGGCACCGTGCACAGAAGCTGTGTGAGAAGTGGAAAGGGGAGGGGCCGCGGGGGACAGGTTGTTATTTTTGTTTTCTTTCCACACATAAAGTATTCTCGTAGCTTCATAAAATCACTTTTGAACCCCTGATGTCACATGGACTAATTTACCGATGTCCTTACTACGTTTCTGTGTCTTGATCGTGGTAATATCCTTGCTGTCTGTGGAGGGTCAGAGAGCTCTCGGAATTCACCAGAAATATGTTCATTTGTGTTCTGAACATGAACGGAGGTCTTACGGGTTTGGAACGACATGAGGGTGAGTAATTAATGACAGAATTTGGTCACACTTTATATTAGGTGGCCTTAACTACTATGTAATTACATCAAAAAATAAGTACAATGTACTTACTATGTTCATATTGTATTGCAAAACACTATTGCTGCTATTGAGGGGGGATACGGGTAAGGTTAGGGACGGGTTTGGTGGTCTGGGTCGGTTTAAGGGTAGGTTTAAGGTGTAAAGGATGGGTCAACAGTGTAATTATCAATTTAATTACAGAAATTAATTACAGATGTAACTACACATAGGTATTTTAAAAAATATAAGTACAATGTAAAAACATGTATGTACACAATAAGTGCATTGTACCAAATGATTAATTCAAATCTAAGTACACAGTAGTTAAGGCCACCTGATATAAAGTGGGACCCAGAATTTTCATTTTTGGGTGAATTATCCCTTTAAAAGTACTATATGAATAAAGGTGACTTGACTTGAAATCTCGGTGTGTTTGTGCTCAGGATATCTGGAGCAAGGGCTGTTGGTGAAAGATGAGAAGAAGCTTCGCGATCGCTACACGCAGAGCCTCCAGTTCAAGCTGGACCTGGCCTCTATGGTTCCGACCGACATCTTCTACTTCTACTTCGGTCTGAACTACCCCGAGATTCGCATGAACAAGCTACTGAGGGTCAACCGCTTGTTCGAGTTTTTCCAGCGCACCGAAACACGGACTAACTTTCCCAACGTGTTCCGAATCTCCAACCTCGTGATGTACATCGTGATCATCATCCACTGGAACGCCTGCATGTATTACTCCTTCTCCAAGGCCATCGGCTTCGGGACGGATGCGTTCGTGTATCCGAACACCTCAGACCCAGAGTTCGGCCGTTTGGTGAGAAAGTACGCATACAGCATGTACTGGTCCACGCTCACGCTCACCACCATCGGAGAAACCCCGCCCCCTGTCAAAAACTCAGAGTACTTCTTCGTAGTAACAGACTTCTTGGTCGGCGTGTTGATTTTTGCCACCATCGTCGGTAACGTGGGCTCCATGATCACCAACGCCAACGCGGCGCGAGCGGATTTCCAGGCTCGCATCGATGCCATCAAACAGTACATGAGCTTCCGAAAGGTCACCAAAGACCTGGAGAAACGGGTCATTAAATGGTTCGATTTCTTGTGGACCAACAAGAAAGCGGTGGACGAGAGGGAAGTGCTGAAGTACCTGCCGGACAAGCTGCGGGCGGAGATCGCTATAAACGTCCACCTGGACACTCTGAAGAAGGTGCGCATCTTCGCGGACTGCGAGGCCGGGCTTCTGGTGGAGCTGGTGCTGAAGCTCCAGCCGCAGGTCTACAGCCCCGGAGACTACATCTGCAAGAAGGGCGACATCGGCCGCGAGATGTACATCATCAAAGAAGGAAAGCTGGCTGTGGTGGCGGACGACGGAGTCACGCAGTTCGTGGTGCTGAGCGACGGAAGCTACTTCGGAGAGATCAGCATCCTCAACATCAAGGGCAGCAAGGCGGGCAACCGAAGAACCGCCAACATCCGCAGCATCGGCTACTCAGACCTCTTCTGCCTGTCCAAAGACGACCTGATGGAGGCGCTGACCGAGTATCCGGACGCCAAGGCCATGCTGGAGGAGAAGGGACGACAAATCCTTATGAAGGTATGCTGTTCAGTATACAGCCTTTCACATGAGCCTCGAGAGTAATGCATCAAACCCTATGTTCTGTAGAGTCGTGCGGCATGACGTTCACGTTCTAACATTTCATTATATAATGAAAACATAAATGTTCTCTGAACATTCAAAGTGTCAATTTTTTAATGTTTTAATACTTTTTTTCTTGGTTATACAGCCGTTAAAGCAGCGGTCGCTAACCTTTCGATCGCGATTGACTGGTAGATCTTTATCACTGTCCCAGATCCTGAAAATAACAGTAAAATAAGTACAAAAATGCATTACATTTCTCCTTTCTTTGTACTGTATTTTTCTGTTATTTTCGGTAGCTACTGAGATAAATAAAAATGCATCATGCAGAGGAGCATAATAGAGGCCAGAGACGCTGAAGACGAGCGCAAAGAGGAGAAAGTACTGTAGCAGGCAGAGAACAACAGCTCTGCTCACGATGGTCGAGATATAGGAAGAAAATATAAATATTGAATTGGGGTGTGGGGCTATATATTAATGTATCACTGAAGAGAACTTTTTCTCTTACCTCCATATAAAGCGCAGCTCTGCTTTGTTTACAGCGGTAACCAGAGAAGCGTTATATCGCTGGCTCATGAGCGCCACCTGCTGGCAGAGAGTGCTTTTGCGCCTCATTCAGACCCAGGTCCAGGGTCACATATACACTAAATGGAAGCAATAAAAGTTTGTATTTCCTCTTTTAATGTTTTGTCATTTTTATCCATAGGACAATCTTCTGGATTTAGAGTTGGCCAAGCAGGGCCCCGATCCCAAAGACATGGAGGAAAAGGTGGTGAAGATCGGCAGCGTGTTGGAAGATCTGCAGACGCGCTTCGCCCGCCTCTTGGCCGAACATGAAGCCGCACAAGGGAAACTGAAGAAGCGCGTGACTAAATTAGAAAAGAAGATGACAGACTCCGGCGGAGCGGCGGTCTCTGAGATGCTGGACCCAGAACTGGCGACTGCAGAGAAGAAAGAAGAGAAAGAATAGGATGAAAGCTGCAGACAAACCTGATTAAACAAATTAGTTTTAGAACTTTGAACAGAAGCCTTGTATATTTTGTGGTCCACCTCTGGTTTGGACTGGATTTGAGGGGCTGGATGAAGCCGTAGATACACACCAGCTCTGGGCTGTCAGCAGTGTGTGAGTGAAGAAGAAATCTGATCAATCTTTGTTTGGTTCTTCCGTCTACCTGCGACTGGTAGCACGCAAATGTAAAATACTGTACAGATGATTGGTGTTCACAGCATTTATCTGTGGTTAGTACTGATTATATCATGCGTCATTTATTCTTCTGTCCTGTCTATCATAAGAGAATATAAAGATTAAACGAATCCTTTTTGTTAGCAAAAGTCTGGATGATCTAGTGTCACTCAAAACTCTTGTAATCAACATTTATACTTAGAGAAACACTAATAATGATGCTGCTCTAGCAATATCAGTTAAAAGTTTAATCAGAGAACTAAATGGGCTGTAAAAAAAATTCAATTACATCTTCAATAAAGAATTTCTGAGAGACCCTTTCATATGGCGTTTGTGTTTTGATGCTCTTATTCTACTGTATATACAGTACACTGCCAGTCAAAGGTTTTTGAACAGTAAGATTTTTTATGTTTTTTTTAAGGAAGTCTATTCTGCTCACCAATCCTGCATTTATTTGATCAAAAATACAGCAAAAACAGTAAAAGTTTGAACTATTTTTACTATTTAAAATATTTTTTTTCTATTTGAATATATTTTCAAATGTAATTTATTCCTCTGATTTCAAGGCTGTATTTTCAGCATCATTACTCCAGTCTTCAGCGTCACATGATCTTCAGAAATCATTTTAATATGCTGATTTACTGCTGAAGAAACATTTAATGTTATTATTATGTTCAAGCGGTAAAAATATTTCACAATATTACTGTTTTTCCTGTATTTTGGATCAAACAAATGCAGGCTTGATGAGCAGAACAGAATTCTTTAAAAAACATTAAAAATCTTACTGTACAAAAAGTTTTGACAGGTAGTGTATATTTATTTTTCCTTTACTAATGATGGACTGGTAACGTGAAAGACGTGTCGTTGAATAACGCTTTCTGAATGCTGACGGGAGTTGTAGTTTTTAACGGGAAGATTCCGCCTCACCGTGCTCTGCTAACGACTACATCTCCCATCATGCTCTTCGGTGCTGCCGTCTTCCGCATGCGTGCTGATCCCAGGGCTGATCGATAGAGTGAGTAAGTCTCTTTATTTATATCAAATCATTTTTCTTAACATTTCGTGCAAATCCCCTCATGATTATACACTGATTCATATAATTACTAATTAGAAGTTTAGTAATTAGAACGGTCGCTTTTATTGAAAGCTGACGTGTTCTGTAACGCCTTCACCGGGTTTTACCGCTTTGTCAATGACTTTACCAGATATCTTACTGTGTTTTGTCACTGATTTTACCCTCATTCACCACGTTTCACCTTTTTGCACCTTTCATTAGCGGTTTGACAGTGTTTCATGAGATTTTACCCTGATTTACCATGTTTCATCAGCAGTTTTATTCATTTTCGTTCACTATTGATTTGACAGTGTTTCTTTGGTGATTATACTCTTGTTTACAGTGTTTCATGTTGTTTTGGCAATTCTGCTCTTTTTAGTGGTTTAATGGTGTCTCTGGGTTTTTTTACACTGTTTTACCATATTTGGTGGGTGGTTTACCATGTTTGTTCAGTGGTTGATCTGGCCCTTCGTCTGTGGTGTTTCTCTCAGTCATGGATCCGGCGTGGAAGCAGCGGGGCCGGGGTCGGGGTCACCGTCCCCCTGGAGCTGTGGGGTCAGAGGTCAGAGGAGCGAGCGAGACATCAGGAGGAGGCTCGTCTCAGTCCAGGTTTGAGGAGATCAGGAGGACTGACCAGGCGGCCGCCCGCAGACTGGCCACCGAGCCCCACAGCTCTTCCTCTGAGGATGAGGATGAGGATGAGGATGATGTTAGTGAAGAAGGAGGGAAGCGAGGGAAGATTCTCCAGTCGGCTCTGTCTCCCTACAGCGTTCACTCAGGTACTGACCTCACACTCCGGTCACAGCCCTCTACAGCCACTGACCAATCACTAAACACTGACTGAGCGCCTCAGAGTTTCTCTCTCTGTCAAGAGATCTGAGATATAGTTCATCTGAATAGACAGGGCTTGAATTTCGGCGCGGGATTGCGGGGATTGCGCATAATTTAAACCATTCCCGCAAATTTAACTTTTATAATGCGAGAAATTCCTGCACAATATTTGCTTAATCTCAGATCAAATTATGAAATACATCCACAGCAGTGAAAAAAGAAACCCCCGGTTCAAACAGTGCGTCTATAATTTAGAATGTAATTCCACAGACAGCGCTGCAGCGGTGTTGTCTGACCGCGGCTGAGTCCTGCAGCATCGGCGCGCTCTCCGCGGCCTGCGGCGCTCTGATCTCATTCACACGAGGCTGTGTGACGCGCTCTGATATTCTGAGCCGCACGCACATGCGACGGAAAACTACTGCGTGCGACTATGAGAAAATATTTATTTTAGATTTGCAGAGTTGAGTAACGTCACAGGCATATCTCATGAATCCTTTCATAAACGAACAAAGTAGACATAATGTAAATAAGAGATTCATTATGCAGTGTAGAGAGCTTCGTTGATTATAATGGAACAGTATGTGAGATCGCGATGAGCTAAGGAGAGTGACAGATTTAATGATTATTAAGGGGGTTTGTAAATGTGATATTGATTTAATACAACAGTTCAGTAAACAAGAAGTTAATATTAAGTGACTTACATTGTCTGACTATAACACTGTTGCCTGATTTTGCTGTATTTCCTCGATGAAAATAGTT
>CM056145.1:275000-277500 GCA_029620275.1 Acrossocheilus wenchowensis
TGTGTGTGTGTGTGTGTGTGTAACAGCTGTCTGACGAGTGTGTGTTTCTGCAGGTGTGTGTGTAACAGCTGTCTGATGAGTGTGTGTGTGTGTGTGTGTGTGTGTGTGTGTGTGTAACAGCTGTCTGACGAGTGTGTGTGTTTCTGCAGGTGTGTGTGTGTGTGTGTGTGTGTGTGTGTGTGTGTGTGTGTAACAGCTGTCTGATGAGTGTGTGTGTGTGTGTGTGTGTGTGTGTGTGTGTGTGTGTGTAACAGCTGTCTGACGAGTGTGTGTTTCTGCAGGTGTGTGTGTAACAGCTGTCTGACGAGTGTGTGTTTCTGCAGGTGTGTGTGTAACAGCTGTCTGACGAGTGTGTGTTTCTGCAGGTGTGTGTGTGTGTGTGTGTGTGTGTGTGTGTGTAACAGCTGTCTGATGAGTGTGTGTTTCTGCAGGTGTGTGTGTGTGTGTGTAACAGCTGTCTGATGAGTGTGTTTCTGCAGGAGTGTGGTCGTCCGCTGTCCTGTGGGAATCACACATGTGAGCGTGTGTCACGCAGGTGTGTGTGTAACAGCTGTCTGACGTGTGTGTGTGTGTGTGTGTGTGTAACAGCTGTCTGACGAGTGTGTGTTTCTGCAGGTGTGTGTGTAACAGCTGTCTGACGAGTGTGTGTTTCTGCAGGTGTGTGTGTAACAGCTGTCTGACGAGTGTGTGTTTCTGCAGGTGTGTGTGTGTGTGTGTGTGTGTAACAGCTGTCTGATGAGTGTGTGTTTCTGCAGGTGTGTGTGTGTGTGTGTGTAACAGCTGTCTGATGAGTGTGTTTCTGCAGGTGTGTGGTCGTCCGCTGTCCTGTGGGAATCACACATGTGAGCGTGTGTGTCACGCAGGTGTGTGTGGAGAATGTCCTCGTGCTGGAAATCGCTCCTGTTCTTGTGGCAAGACAAGTACGTGCACACACGCAGACACACAAACACACACACACCTAGGTTCCTGACTGATGACGAAGAATTGACAGAGCAGCCATCAATTGTTAGACAGTGTTGTAAGTTATTACATGCAGAGGTTTTTGGTCCAATATTTAAAACTTGGGTTGTTCCGATTCTGATACTAGTATCGGAAATTCCACCGATACCACAAAACATTCTGGCATCGGTATCGGCAAGTACTTGAACCCATGTACCGATCCGATACCATTTTCTTAAACAAGACCTATAGTTATGTCCGATGCTTTGCTTAATGCTGAAAATCGGAAATCAGTTCTTCTTCGCTGCTCAGAATGCAAACACTAGTGACAAGTCAAGTCACTATTATTTGTATAGTGCTTTTAACAATGCAAATTGTGTCAAAGCAGCTTTACATCAGCTTGATATTATATTAGCTTTACAGTATTTAGACGGGGAAATAGTGCCATTCCCCTAGGAGACAGGGTCTTCACTGGGGATCTGTCTCTGGGGCTCATCTAGGTGTCCTGGTCTCCGCTGACGTTCAGGGCTGTAGAGTTCGTCTCTAGGTGCTGATCCATCATCTGATCTGGATACGGACTGGATCTGATGGCTCTGGTGACCTTGGAATAAGAAAGAAACAGACAAATATTAGCGTAGATGCCATTCTACTTACGATGTAACGAGTACATTGTGTGTTGTGGGAAGTGTTCCCGGTTCCGGTTGATCTAATTAATGCAGCCTAACAATCCTTTAACGGATTTGAATAATAGAAGCGTATTAGTGTGTTATGTGTACGCCAGGGTAAAGAGATGGGTCTTTAATCTAGATTTAAACTGACAGAGTGTGTCTGCCTCCCGAACAGTGTTAGGTAGATTGTTCCAGAGTTTGGGTGCTAAATAGGAAAAGGATTTGCCGCCCGCAGTCGATTTTGATATTCTAGGTATTATCAAACGGCCAGAGTTTTGAGAACGCAGCGGACGTGGTAGACTATAATGCGATAAGAGCTCGCTCAAGTACTGAGGAGCTAAACCATTCAGGGCTTTATAAGTAATTAACAAGATTTTAAAATCTATCCGATGTTTGATAGGGAGCCAGTGCAGTGTTGACAGAACCGGGCTAATATGGTCATACTTCCTGGTTCTAGTAAGGACTCTAGCTGCTGCATTTTGGACTAACTGTAGTTTGTTGATCAAGCGTGCAGAACAACCACCCAATAAAGCATTACAATAGTCTAACCTTGAGGTCATAAACGCATGAATTAACATTTCTGCATTTGATATTGAGAGCATAAGTCACAGGAAGCTGTGCTGTGTTGCCACAAGCAGCCACTATTTAGAGCAGTGAAGAAGAAATACTAACGTGCTAGCACATTGCCAGTGAATCACTCGCGTATGTGACTAAATCTTCACCCTGGGCGACTAAATGATGTCTAATATTAGCCACTGGGTAATAAATGCTCAGATTTTACTCGCCAGTGTGTGAGTTGCAGGCTATGTATAAGTTTTCACTCGCTGAACACTGACTGAGCGCTTTAGAGTTTCTCTCTCTGTCAAGAGATCTGTGCTATTTGTCGTTCATCT
>CM056145.1:282500-292500 GCA_029620275.1 Acrossocheilus wenchowensis
ATAAAAGAAGTAATGTCTTATATTCAGTTGGAAAAGATTAAATACACGATTCGAGGTTCGAAATGTAAGTTCCTAGACAAATGGTCTCCCTTTATTAAATACTTTGAAGAACTCCCTGGCCTTTAGGATGGAGTAGCCAGTCTCAACCTCCACCTCTTTTTTATATCTTTTTTCCATATCTTGTTTTATTTATTTTTTTTCCTTTTTCTTTTCTAAAGGTCACCTATTTATTTAATATATTTAGGTTTGAGTATACCTGTATGCATGTATATCTGCCTCTGTTACCAGTAATTTTAGTTCCTTTACTGTGTTATCTAGACAGGTATTCTGAAAGTGTGTACTTAAATTTATTTATTAATTGATTTATTTTTTCTTAATGAAGATGTACCTCTTCTGCAATTTGTTTTATTTATTTATTTAGTTAGTTATTATTATTTTTTGTTTTTATTAATTTATCATTGGATGTTGTCAGGCCATGATATATGGACTGAACAAGCATGGGACACTTTATCTCTATTAAAATATTTATTTATTTTTTCACTGTAAACTCTGAAAACAAATGTTTTTAACTCAAGATTATGTGCCTTTTTTTTCTCAAGGCCGTGGTGGGGTGGGGGGGGGGAGTACGGTTTAAAATTGAAATGTAAAAACTCAAACAAAATATTTAAAAAAAAAAACGTATGCAGGAACATGCTCTTGAATGAACACGCACTCATGCAGGAACACACGCTCTTGAATAAACACACACTCATGCAGGAACACACTCTTGAATAAACACGCACTCATGCAGGAACACACGCTCTTGAATGAACACGCACTCATGCAGGAACACACGCTCTTGAATAAACACGCACTCATGCAGGAACACGCTCTTGAATAAACACGCACTCATACAGGAACACACGCTCTTGAATAAACACGCACTCATGCAGGAACACGCTCTTGAATAAACACGCACTCATGCAGGAACACACGCTCTTGAATAAACACGCACTCATGCAGGAACACGCTCTTGAATAAACACACACGCTCTTGAATAAACACACACGCTCTTGAATAAACACGCACTCATGCAGGAACACACGCTCTTGAATGAACACGCACTCATGCAGGAACACGCTCTTGAATAAACACACACTCATGCAGGAACACGCTCTTGAATAAACACACACGCTCTTGAATAAACACACACGCTCTTGAATAAACACACACGCTCTTGAATAAACACGCACTCATGCAGGAACACACGCTCTTGAATGAACACGCACTCATGCAGGAACACGCTCTTGAATAAACACACACGCTCTTGAATAAACACACACGCTCTTGAATAAACACGCACTCATGCAGGAACACACGCTCTTGAATGAACACGCACTCATGCAGGAACACGCTCTTGAATAAACACACACTCATGCAGGAACACGCTCTTGAATAAACACACACGCTCTTGAATAAACACACACGCTCTTGAATAAACACGCACTCATGCAGGAACACACGCTCTTGAATGAACACGCACTCATGCAGGAACACACGCTCTTGAATAAACACGCACTCATGCAGGAACACACGCTCTTGAATAAACACGCACTCATGCAGGAACACGCTCTTGAATAAACACGCACTCATGCAGGAACACACGCTCTTGAATAAACACGCACTCATGCAGGAACACACGCTCTTGAATAAACACACACGCTCTTGAATAAACACACACGCTCTTGAATAAACACGCACTCATGCAGGAACACACGCTCTTGAATGAACACGCACTCATGCAGGAAGACGCTCTTGAATGAACACACTCATGCAGGAACACGCTCTTGAATGAACACACACTCATGCAGGAACACTCTCTTGAATGAACGCACTCATGCAGGAACACACGCTCTTGAATAAACACACACGCTCTTGAATAAACACGCACTCATGCAGGAACACACGCTCTTGAATGAACACGCACTCATGCAGGAACACGCTCTTGAATGAACACACTCATGCAGGAACACTCTCTTGAATGAACGCACTCATGCAGGAACACACGCTCTTGAATGAACACACACTCATGCAGGAACACGCTCTTGAATGAACACGCACTCATGCAGGAACATGCTCTTGAATGAACACACACTCATGCAGGAACACACGCTCTTGAATGAACACGCACTCATGCAGGAACATGCTCTTGAATGAACACGCACTCATGCAGGAACACGCTCTTGAATGAACACGCACTCATGCAGGAACACGCTCTTGAATGAACACGCACTCATGCAGGAACACGCTCTTGAATGAACGCACTCATGCAGGAACACACGCTCTTGAATGAACACGCACTCATGCAGGAACATGCTCTTGAATGAACACACTCATGCAGGAACACACGCTCTTGAATAAACACACTCATGCAGGAACACGCTCTTGAATGAACACACTCATGCAGGAACACACGCTCTTGAATGAACACGCACTCATGCAGGAACACGCTCTTGAATGAACACACACTCATGCAGGAACACACGCTCTTGAATAAACACACACTCATGCAGGAACACGCTCTTGAATAAACACACTCATGCAGGAACACACGCTCTTGAATGAACACACTCATGCAGGAACACACGCTCTTGAATGAACACGCACTCATGCAGGAACACGCTCTTGAATGAACACACACTCATGCAGGAACACACGCTCTTGAATAAACACACACTCATGCAGGAACACGCTCTTGAATGAACACACTCATGCAGGAACACACGCTCTTGAATGAACACGCACTCATGCAGGAACACGCTCTTGAATGAACACACACTCATGCAGGAACACGCGCTCTTGAATAAACACACTCATGCAGGAACACGCTCTTGAATGAACACACTCATGCAGGAACACGCTCTTGAATGAACACACTCATGCAGGAACACACGCTCTTGAATGAACACGCACTCATGCAGGAACACGCTCTTGAATGAACACACACTCATGCAGGAACACACGCTCTTGAATAAACACACTCATGCAGGAACACGCTCTTGAATGAACACGCACTCATGCAGGAACACACGCTCTTGAATGAACACCTGCTCTTGAATGAACACCTGCTCTTGAATGAACACATGCTCTTGACTGAACACAAACTTATGCAGGAACACACGCTCTTGAATAAACACACACTCATGCAGGAACACACGCTCTTGAATAAACACACTCATGCAGGAACACGCTCTTGAATGAACACGCACTCATGCAGGAACACACGCTCTTGAATGAACACCTGCTCTTGAATGAACACATGCTCTTGAATGAACACAAACTTATGCAGGAACACACGCTCTTGAATGAACACACTCATGCAGGAACATGCTCTTGAATAAACACACTCATGCAGGAACACACCCTCTTGATTGAACACACAATCATGCAGGAACACGCTCTTGAATGAACACACACACACATGCAGGAACACACTCTCTTGAATGAACACGCACTCATGCAGGAACACGCTCTTGAATGAACACACACTCATGCAGGAACACACGCTCTTGAATGAACACACACTCATGCAGGAACACGCTCTTGAATGAACACACACTCATGCAGGAACACACGCTCTTGAATGAACACACACTCATGCAGGAACACGCTCTTGAATGAACACACACTCATGCAGGAACACACGCTCTTGAATGAACACACACTCATGCAGGAACACACGCTCTTGAATGAACACACACTCATGCAGGAACACGCTCTTGAATGAACACGCACTCATGCAGGAACACACGCTCTTGAATGAACACGCACTCATGCAGGAACACACGCTCTTGAATGAACACGCACTCATGCAGGAACACACGCTCTTGAATGAACACGCACTCATGCAGGAACACACGCTCTTGAATGAACACGCACTCATGCAGGAACACGCTCTTGAATGAACACACTCATGCAGGAACACACGCTCTTGAATGAACACGCACTCATGCAGGAACACACGCTCTTGAATGAACACGCACTCATGCAGGAACACACGCTCTTGAATGAACACGCACTCATGCAGGAACACATGCTCTTGAATGAACACACACTCATGCAGGAACACACTCTCTTGAATGAACACGCACTCATGCAGGAACACGCTCTTGAATGAACACACACTCATGCAGGAACACACGCTCTTGAATGAACACACACTCATGCAGGAACACACGCTCTTGAATGAACACGCACTCATGCAGGAACACACGCTCTTGAATGAACACGCACTCATGCAGGAACACGCTCTTGAATGAACACGCACTCATGCAGGAACACGCTCTTGAATGAACACACTCATGCAGGAACACACGCTCTTGAATGAACACGCACTCATGCAGGAACACACGCTCTTGAATGAACAGGCACTCATGCAGGAACACGCTCTTGAATAAACACGCACTCATGCAGTAACACACGCTCTTGAATGAACACGCACTCATGCAGAAACACACGCTCTTGAATGAACACACGCTCTTGAATGAACACACACTCATGCAGGAACACGCTCTTGAATGAACACACTCATGCAGGAACACGCTCTTGACTGAACACACACTCATGCAGGAACACGCTCTTGAATGAACACACACTCATGCAGGAACACACGCTCTTGAATGAACACACACTCATGCAGGAACACACGCTCTTGAATGAACACATGCTCATGCAGGAACATGTGTTCTGAGGTTATAACACACCATGGCTGATTGGATATTTGCAAATATTCAGACACTGTTTTCAGATGATCAGGCGGGCTCTTCCTATGGGTGCTTCTGGGCCAGAGTTAGAGTTATGGCAAGCTGGATCAGGGTGTTCGGTCCCGAATTGTACCGTACTGTACTGTACTGACCCGTACCGCTTGGTGGAAACAAGCCATTAGTAGTCATAACATGATTTCCTGATGGATTTACACAAAAATACATTAAATGTTGAAGACAACAGGTTAAAAAAAATAGAATATAGTGCATATTTTAAAGAAATGCAAAATGCTTGTCTTTAAAGTTATTTTTCTAGCAAATTGTAGTCATTAAATGGCTTTACTTGGGTAAATGTGATGATATCCAGCTTTATCCGGTTTTATTGACATCTTTCCAAGACATGATTGATTCGGGTGAGTTGTTCTGTTCCTTCTGATGTTCATTCATGTTTATTTGCTGCTGTAACTAGTAGTAAAGCGTAAGAAATTATCAGTTCACTACAGTCGTCTGTCACCACACATTAAAAATGGTATTTGTGTGAATTTCATAATAAAAAGGACAGAATTTATCAGCAGAGACGTTGTTTCATATTAAAGTAACAGCACTAAGCTTGTTGTGATTTATCAGATGGGTGTTTTGTTCACATATCAACTGGGACAGCACAGATAGATTCTTGGAATGAGTATTGATTCAAATCGAGCAATCGTTATTTTCTTCCCAGCTGTAGAAGTTAGCTTTCCTAATCTCACCATCTCTCGGCTCTTCTATTTTTCCGAATGCATCTCTCTCTCTCTGACCGGCGTCCAGCGGGAGTGTTTCCTGTCCTCGGGGCAGACGGGAGCGTTCATGTCACTCTCATGTGGGAGTTTGATTGGCTCTTGTGTTTGTCACGATCACACTGGGCCAGAAGCGCCTCCTGTGTGCTGTTTATCAGCGCAGTCAGAGTCCGGTTGGTCTGCGTGAATGAGCTGACCTTTTCTCAGAGCAGGAGTGTGTGTGCTGGAAAGGTAACGAAGGATAGAGGTTATCGCACGCTGATAAATTGTTTGCCGATGCCTCGTACTCTCCTTGGCTCGCTGTGTGCCGAATGCAAATGTGCGCCTGGAACAACAATGTTATCTGGCAAGCGCCTGCTATCTGGGCTCTGACATCCAAATGTCAGGCGGCGAGTGTGTGCGGACGGCTGGAATCCAGGCCCGGATTCAGATCAGCCGTTTCTGCTTGGTGAAGCCTAGTGGTGCAATGGATCACAAAACTCACGGTTCAGATCACATTACGTATTTTGAGTCACAGATCGGATAATTTTTTTGGATCAGCAAAAGAAAAAAAAAGCTTGCTTTTCATTTATTACTGAAAGTTTACTTTAAGTACTTCTATACCACAGCAAAAACTATTAGCTTAACTAATAAAGTCAGGAATATAAGATGAACAATTGTACAAATTACAAGCATAGAAGAATACAACATAACAAAGTTACAAATAAATTCAGTAACTATAGTATTCAGGTGCAGCAATGTAATGTGTAAAATAACACAATAGTGCTCACTACATAAATGAAATACAAATTAATCAAAAAGACCAAAAATGCACAGACCCAATACTGACACACATCCGGTTTCTTTCTCAGTGGTTTACGTTAACTTAAGACATAACCAGCTGTATTTACCAGAATACTTGCCAAAATGGGTATTTTAACATTGTATGTTTGTGTTCGTTCAAGCGCAAAGAGACGTGAAAGAGGAATCAATTTGGCGTTTTGTGCGATTTGAGTTCTCTTTCACTTGAATGGTTTAAAATTGCTTGAATGTATAAATTGACAAGACAAAACAGGTGCACATTTCACTCTATGATGGTAAATTTAAAGGTGCACTAAGTGATTTTTGCCAAACGATGTTGATATTTGAAAGCACCAAAACAAGCACACCCATACCCCAGCAGGACCTCATCCCTATTTTGAAATCTCTGCCCCACAGGTACGTACGCAACCCTGGCATAACGCCCATCACGGAAACAAGCGAAGATGACACACAAGTCACAAGCATATTGAAACAAAAGTCAACACAGATAAGTTGTGTGAATCAAAGCAAAATCAATGTTATTCACCTATCAAGAAGAAACAACTCTACCTCAGCGTCCGATTCGAGCCCTTCCTGCTCCTTGAGTGCACTCCACTGCTCTGTTATTTACGCGGGTCCTACCTCTTGCCTGGTCGTAACCCTTCCTTTTAATGTTTTGTTCCTCCGATATTTTCCTTTTTATTTATTTATTTTTTTATCTACCTTCTCTATCTATAGTCGATCTGCTAATATGCGTTCTGTGCACTCAAATCCAGCGATCTCTTCTCACTATCATTGCAAGACACGCCCCCTTACTGCTGATTGGCTACAGGTGTGTTTTTGGACTCAGTCCGACACTGCGGTCAGAGCGTTCTTCAAATATTTGTTAGTGCACCTTTAACAGTTAATCTGCGAATCACATTCGAGCTGAACCATGGGGCCTGGTCCGTATGGATCACGGATCATCTACGATCAGTTTCATGCCTCGTGAAGCCTGATTTCTCACAGCTGTAGCTGAGCTGATGTCATACACCGATCCCGTCTGATCTCCTGCATGCGTGTGTGTGTGTGTGTCTCTCAGGCAGCTGTTATCCATGTCCAGAGATGGTGGAGGTGCGATGTGATTGTGGGTCGACTGTAATCTCTGTTCCCTGTGGGAGAGAGAGGAGCACCAGGCCGCCGCGCTGTAAGGAGCTCTGCAGGTACGCAGTCTCCTGTCCACTTCTGTCTAGTCGTGTGGAATGGCGTCACAGGAAGTGTGCTTGTCTCTGCAGGAAGCCGGCGTCGTGCCATCACTCATCTCAGGAGAAGCACCGGTGTCACTCTGGCCCGTGTCCTCCCTGTAAGCAGCCCTGCCGGCGGCCGTTACCCGGCTGTGTCCACCTCTGTCCGGCTCCGTGTCACGACCAGGTGCTGGTTAAAGCCGCTGACCGGGTACGACGCTCACCTCTTTCCTGCTCAACAAAACATACGGCCTATGATTTTCACAATGCAGAAAACGCAGATGGAATTGCAGAATCCGTCATAAAAACAGAATTTACAGTTTAACGTGAAACGTCATGGAATTTGCTAAAGTTTGGATGAATTAATCAAAAGTAGATAATTACACTTCAACCAAATCACAATATGGACTAGTTTCTGTGAATATTAAGCTGCAAAAAAGCTTTTTAAATATGAATCGTTCATGTTCTGCGTGTCTGTGTGAATGAATGGCGCAGACGCGTCGTTTTGTTTACTACACACATACTGAAGCGTGCAATGCTCGTGGTGATTCCAGCATCTGTCGTCTCACTAAATGAGGGCATAAATACATGAACATCTCCAGAACTGCTCTGAGAGTCACTTCATCAGCATTTTAACCTTTCATTTGAGTAAAACTAGTGTCATATGAATGTGAATAAAAGTTTGGTTTAACTTGAAGACATTGTGACAGAAATATATTACTATCATTCAGTAAAATCTAAGTAATACTGCTAATTCTACTGAAAAATGAATAAAACTGCATTTAAGGAATAATCACACAATATTTATTCCATGTTTTAATTTGACTAGAAAATCCCATTTATGTTTTATGCCTTCATTTGATAACCAGAAAAATGTAAATAAACAACACAGAATTTCATTAGGCTATTGTAAGAATAAACAAAAATTGTTTTTATGCATTCAAATATTCAGACATGCTAAAACAGAATTTGGGAACAACCATAAGGTGTGGAAAAAAAATTCATAGGGCCCTAAACATGTAATTTTACATTTTTAAAAAAAAAAATTATGTGAAATTATTAATTAAAATTGAGACGTATATTAGACATGCTTTTTAATTAATAAAATTCATTTTAAACCATTAAAAAGGAGTCCAGAAAAATTTAAACTGAATTTGGAATAAAATAAGACAGATTTCATAGGGCCCTAAAAAGATGTGCAGTGTTGAGCATTCAGCATGAATTCTGAAAGAGCCATGAACTGAACTTAATTTGATGTCGAAGTAGGTATAGTATGTTTTTTGTAACCGTGTCCTAACCAGATGTGATGCAATAAGCAATTTGTCTGTCCACACCAGGTGATTCTATAAAATCAATCCCAAACCACAGCCAATCAGAAGAGCGTGTGGGTGGAGCCTCTCTGCATGCGCCACGAAATGAATATACAGAATCCAATTCATAAATATGTAACTGTTGGAATGTGGTTGCATGGTAAATGCATAGCAAGCGCGTGATGCAGTCTTTGTCACAGACTACACCCGTTGCTTCACAGTTTTAATGTTGATTAAAATTGAAATTATCCATTGCTGTGTTGGCTATAAAGGTCACACAAAATAATATTCAAACTTGCATTAGACACTTTTAACGCTAAATAAAGCCCATGATCAGTACCTGAGATGATTATTATCATAGTTTGTATGTTGTTCCAGCCGAGGTGTTGCGTCTAATTAGGACCTGTGTTACATGTCAAAAGCTCAAGGAAAATATGATTTCAGTTCATGACCCCTTTAATTCAACTGACGCGTCATACTCGTTTGAATATTATACTCTCTACTACATTATCTAATTAATATTCATAAACCAAGCCATAGTTGCTCATTAGCTATTGATTGGACTGAATAAAAGCAGGCATTGGTGGAAAAAAAGATGCTAGTTTGATTTAATTTGTGTTCTTTATATGTTCAACTGAAATTCTAATTGCATTTCAGTTTTTATTGTGGATCTCATAGCTGTCTGTCAAACACTGAAGCTGTAGTTTGTGGCTGCAGGTCATGCTGGCCGGTCCGTGGGAGCAACCCACAACTCCTGCGTTTGTGAGAACAGCTCTACCGTGTCCCTCCTGCATGGAACCCATCCCAACGTAAGCGCACGCACGCACGCACGCACACACAAACACACACTCAAACACACTCACTCACTCACTCAAACACACACACACACACACACACACACACACACACACACACACACACACACACACACACTCAAACACACTCAAACACACTCACACACACACACACACACACACACACACACTCACTCACACACACACTCACTCACTCACTCACTCACTCACTCACTCACACTCAAACACACGCACACACACACTCAAACACACTCACTCACTCACACACACACACACACACACACACACACACACACACACACACACACACACACACACACACACACACACTCACTCACACACTCACTCAAACAC
>CM056145.1:297500-342500 GCA_029620275.1 Acrossocheilus wenchowensis
GGGTTAATGGACACA
Organism: Acrossocheilus wenchowensis; assembly: GCA_029620275.1. NCBI lineage: Eukaryota > Metazoa > Chordata > Actinopteri > Cypriniformes > Cyprinidae > Acrossocheilus > Acrossocheilus wenchowensis. Next base: position 297,516 of record CM056145.1, read on the forward strand.
GATTCCATTTCACACACACACAGACAAACACACACAAACACACAGCCATCAGCTCAGTGGGAAACTTGGAGAAACAGTTACTCTACATTTAGTTTTGTGTGTGTGCGTGTGTATGTTTCAGGCTTGTGCAGCAGAGGAAAGAGCCGCGCTGGAGGGAGAAATGAGAAAACAGCAGGTGAGTCGAGAAACGCATGAATGTCATTGAGATCTGAAGAGCTTTAGCTCATCTCCTCACATCAGCAGGTCAGTGTGAGGACGCTCATGGGTGGGTTAGTGGATAGCAGGATCTTCCTATGACGTCCATCATTGCAGCTGAGAGCTTCTCGCTGATGTAGCCTCTGATGTAGCTGATGTAGGTGTGTGTGTGTGTGTGTGTGTGTGTGTGTGTGTGTGTGTGTTTCAGGCTGAACTGGAGGCATTTGAGAAACGACAGAAAGGTCGGAGGAAGAAGAACAGGAAAGTCACAGAGGTGGAGACAGAGGAGGGGGTGTGGCACAGATATAAGCTCCGCCTCCTGATGCCCATCTGCGGCATCCTGTTGGCCGTGGCGGCGTTCTGTCTGCTGCAGCTGACCAATCAGGAGACGGACAGAGAGTGAACGTACCTCAGCAGCTTCCTGAATGTCAACAGTGTTTTCTTTCAGTTTCGCAAACTAAACTTCGCAAACTTTTTTTTCACCCTTTAGTTGACTTGCGTAGATAATTAGAATACTAGTTACATATGATTATTTAGTCTTCATTTCATCGTTTGACACAATGAAAACTGCGATTTTCTGATAGATTGTGCCTCACTTTTATTAAAACTGTGAAGTTAATTTAAAGCATCGTGATTTTATTTCCCTTATTAAGATAAAATGATTCCATAAGTGACATTTGGGAGATGTAACCTTATAATTGTTAAAAATAAAGGCTTTGTCTCAGTGATGTGTCACACACTGACGTGTGCTTGATTGTAAAAAGAGTTGGGATGAGAAGGACTCAAGAATCTGCTGGCTGCACATTCCGGTGCAAATACAGTGAATGGAATTGGCAAACTGGACCAAAATAGTTCTTTAACAGTCAGTAGATGAAACGACTGGATCAGTCTGAATTATTAAGATCAGATGCCTGACTTCATGAATATCGAGATTTTCCTCAAAATGTTCTATCGGCACCCTTGGTATGATCAAAGGCGGCTGTGAAAATTAATCTGCATTGTTAATCCTTTTGAACTTTTATTTAAAAAAATCACAAAAATCTAACCTTTCATTGGATAATAAGAATTTAAAATGGGGGGAAATATCATTATGAAATAAATGTTTTTCTCTAATACACATTGGCCACAATTAACGGCACCCTTTTATTCAATACTTTTTGAAAACTCCATTTGTCAGTTTAACAGCTCTAAATGTTCTCCTATAATGCCTGATGAGGTTAGAGACACCTGACGAGAGATCGGAGACCATTCCTTCATCCAGAATCACTCCAGACCCTTTAGATTCACAGCTTCTTCTCTTCAGGTCACTCATGTTCTACAGGGTTCAGGTCAGAGGACTGGAATGACCAGCAGAAGCTTGGTTTTGTGCTCAGTGACCCATTTTTGTCTTGTTTTTGAGGTTTGTGTTTGGATTATTGTACGGTTGGAAGATCCAAACACGGCCCATTATAAGATTTCTAACAGAGTCAGTCACTTATTGATTTTTTATCTGTTGGTATTTGATAGAATCCATGATGTTGTGCGTCTAAACAAGATGTCCAGGACCTCCAGCAGAAATATAGGCCCACAACATCACAAATACAGCAGTATATTTCATTGTACACATGGGCTACTTTTTATCCCTGTGTTCACCAAACCCATCTTGAGTGTTTGCTGCTAAAAAGCTCATGTTTTAGTTTGATCTGAGCACAGAAGCCAGTCCCATCTGAAGATCCAGTCGTGTCTGATAACTGAATATACTGGAGTTTGTTTCTGGATGAGCGAGGAGAATTATTCTTGAAACTCTCCCGAACAACATGTGCTGATGTAGCTGCTGTTTGACTATTTTTTAAAAGGTTTTCTGACCCAGAGACTCAACTATTTTCTGCAATTCTCCAGCTGTGGTCCTCGGAGAGTCTTTAGCCGCTCAAACTCTCCTCCACCGTGCATTAGGACGATATAGACACACGTCCTCTTCCAGGCAGATTCATAACATTTTATGTTGATTGGAAATTCGTAATTATTGCCCTGATGGTGGAAATGGGAATTTTCACTGATCTAGCTCTTTTCTTAAAGACACTTCGCTAATTTGTGAAGCTCAATTATCTTTTGCTGCACATCAGAAATATATTATTTTGGTTTTTCTCATTGTGATGATGACTAAGGGAATTTGGGCTTTGCTTTCCCTCCTATTTATATTTCTGTGAAACAGGAAGCCATGGCTGGATAATTTCATGTTCATAATCACCCTGGAGTGCTCAAAATTGTGAATATGAATGGGAATATACTTCAGAGATATTTTACTTCAGAGAATTTCTAGGGGTGACAATAATTTGTCCAGTGTGTATTTGAGAAAAACATTTATTTCATAATATTTCCCCCCATTTTAAATTCTTATTATCCAATGAAAGGTTCTTGTGATTTTTTTATATATATATATATATATATATATATATATATAAAAGATCAAAAGGATTAACAATGCAGATAAATTTTCACAGCCTTCTTTGATCATATTTACCAAGGGTGCTGATATTTTTTGGCCATGACTGTATATACGTGTGTATATATATATATATATATATATATATATATATACACACACACACACTTTTAGGTCCATATATATTTGGACACTGACACCGTTTCAGCTCTGTATGCCACCAGAACACAATTAAAAAATAAAACAATCATGATGAATTTGAAGTGCAAACTTTAAGCTTTAATTCAAGGGGTTGAACAAAAATAAAAATACTTAGGAATTGGAACCATTTTTAACCAAGTAGTGTGGAGCTTTGCTGCATTTGACTGAATCTGAGCAGAGAGTATATCTTTATACACTTCAGAACTGATCCGGCTGCTTCTGTCTCATCGTCACTGAACAGCAGTAACCCAGAGCCACTGAAGCCATGCAGCTCATGATCACTGCTCCATGATTCACAGATGATGCTGTGTGCTTTGATCATCAGCTGCTCCAAGCCTTCTCTAGACTTTTTTCTTCCCGTCATTCTGGTACACGTTGATCTTAATTTTGTTTACTTTTACATTTACATTTATTCATTTAGCAGACACTTTTATCCAAAGCAACTTACAATTGGGGAATACATCAAGCAATTCAAGAGGCAAATACACATAGGAAGTGCTCGTAATACCAAGTTTCAAGCATTGTTCAAATAAGTACAAGCTAGACAGGGAAAGAATAAAGAAAAGAGAAAAAGTTTTTTTTTTTTTAGGATGAAGTTAGTGACAAAAGAGGTGAGTTTTTCAGCTGTTGCTTGTAAATTGTCAGGGATTCAGAATTCCGGATAGCACACCAGCCAGGATCTCAGACTTCTGGAGGGGATGTAGATTCGTAATAGTAAGTGGAAGTAGGCGGGTGCTGAGCCTGTGGCTGTTCTATATGCAAGCATCAGTGTCTTGAACCTGTGCAAGTAGATAAAGAGAGGTGTAACATGGGCTCTTTTGGGCTCGTTGAAGACCAGTCGTGCCGCTGCATTCTGAATCATTTGTGGAGGCTTGATTGTGTTTGATGGAAGTCCAGCCAGAAGAGCATTGCAGTAGTCCAGCCTAGAAATGACAAGGGCCTGGACAAGAAGTTGTGCAGCATGCTCCGTTAGGAAGGGCCTGATCTTTCTGATGTTGTGTAGTGCAAACCTGCAAGATCAAGCAGTTTTGGTCTCTGAAGGTCAGCTGGTCAAGTCAAGTCAAGTCACCTTTATTTATATAGCGCTTTTACCAATACAGATTGTGTCAAAGCACTTAACAGTATCAAATTGGAGGACAGAGTGTCAGTAATATATAATAAGATTAAACATGATTAAGCTGGTCATCAAAGATATCACCAAGTTGATGGGGTAATTGTCGAAGTACCTAACTGGATGGTAAAGTCATGCTGTAGAGTCAGAGTGGCAGGGAAGACGAGAAGCTCAGTCTTTGCCAGGTTGAGCTGAAGGTGATGTTCTTTCATCCATGCCAAGATGTCCGCCAGGCAGCCAGAGATCTGCGCAGCTACCGTTGGATTAACTGGTTGAAATGAGAGATAGAGCTGTGTGTCATCAGCATAGCAGTGGTAGGAGAAGCCATGTGCCTGTATGATGGGACCCAGTGATGTAGTGTATATGGAGAAGAGGAGGGGTCCAAGAACCGAACCCTGAGGAACCCCAGTGACCAGTTGATGTGCTGTGGATACCTCCCCTCCCCAGGACACCCTGAAAGACCCACCAGTGAGATAGGATTCAAACCAGTTTAGAGTCCCTGTGATGCCCAGTGATGAGAGGAGGACAGGAGGATCTGATGATTCACAGTGTCAAAAGCGGCAGATAGATCCAGCAGAATAAGAACTGATGATTTAGAATCAGCTTTTGCAATCTGCAAGGCTTCAGTGACTGACAGTAGCACAGTCTCAAGTTGAATGGCCACTCCTGAAACCTGACTGGTTAGCATCCAGTTGGTTGTTCTGTGAAAGAAATAATGATACCTGCTTAAAAACAACTTGTTTGAGTGTATTTCAGCCGTCCAAAGAATGCTTTTCCAGAAGTGGTCTGGCTTTTTTAGATGTTTTTGGCAAAGTCTAACCTTGTAGCTTGTGGTGAACTCTCTGTATTTGCTCTGGTGAAGTCTTCTCTTGATTGTAGACACATCTGTCTCTTGGAGAGTGTTCTTCTCTTGGCTGGATGTTGTGAAAAGGTTTTTCTTTACCATGGAAAGGATTCTCCAATCATCCAGCACTGTTGTCCTCCATGGACGTCCAGGCCTTGTTATGTTGCTGAGCTCACCAATGTGTTCTTTTTCTCAGAATGTACCAAACTGTTGATTTGGCCACTCCGAATATTCCTGCTATCTCTCTAATTTATCCATTTTGTTTTTGAAGTCTAACAATCATCTGTTTCACTTGCATGGAGAGATCCTTTGACCGCATGATGTGATTCACAGCAACAGCTTCCAAATGCAAATGGCACACTTAGAATCAACTCCAGACCTTTTACCTGCTTAACTGATGTAGAAATAACGAAGGAATAGCCCACATCTGTCCATGAAACAGCTTTTGAGTCAATTGTCCAATTACTTGTGTTCCCTTGAAAAAGATAGAAGGTACATAGTAAAGAGCTGTAATTCCTTAACCTTTCCTCCAATTTTGATGAGAATGCCCTCAAATTAGAGCTCAGAGTCTGCACTTTATTATATAACTGTAACTTGAATATGTTTGGTCAGCAGCTAAAATAATTAAAATTGTGCCTGTGTCCAAATATATATAGACCTAACTGTATACAGTATATACACATATTTGCTTTCTTTTCAGAAGAAAACAAACATCACCACAGGTATTATTCAGTGTCTAAATTAACGAAAAATAAAGCATCAGCAGGTGTTGACATTCCCCAACAGTATAGCAGTAATGTTTTTATGAACTACTTTACTTCCAAGATCGATACTATTTAAGATGAAACTGTAACCATGCAGCCATCAGCTACAGTATTGCACCAGAGAGTGCACTATAGATCCCCTGAGGAACAATTTCACCCTTCCTTTATTATAGACATGAAATGAAACATGAAAAATTATGAAATGCCTTTTACTGAAAATTGAGTGTTTAATCTTGTCATTTTAAAATTGACACTATTTTCCTATTCTGATATTGGAAAGTTGCTTTGACACAATCTGTATTGTTAAAAGCGCTATATAAATGTGACTTGACTTGACTGTAGGAGAGGAAGAATTGTATAAACTTGTTAAATCATCTAAATCAACAATATATATGTTAGACACTATTCCATCTAAACTACTAAAAGAGCTGCTTCCAGAAGTCATAGATCCTCTTTTGGCTATGATGAATTAATAATTGTCATTAGGATATGTCCCCAAAACGTTAAAATTGGCTGCTATTAAGCCTCTTAACACAACTTGACCCAAAAGACCTAGTTAATTACAGACCGATCTCAAATCTCCCTTTTCTGTCAAAGATACTAGAAAAGGTAGTATCCTCACAATTATATTCCTTCCTAGAGAAAAATGATATCTGTGAGGAATTCCAGTCAGGATTTAGATCATATCATAGTACTGAGACTGCTCTCATTAGAGTTACAAATGACCTGCTTCTATCATCTGATCGTGGTTGTATCTCTTTATTAGTTCTACTGGATCTTAGCGCTGCGTTCGACACTATCGACCACAACATTCTTTTGAATAGACTACAAAACTTTGTTGGCATTAGTGGAAGTGTCTTAGCATGGTTCAAATCATACTTATCTGACCGCCATCAGTTCGTAGCAGTGAATGAAGAGGTATCATATCGATCACAAGTGCAGTATGGAGTACCTCAAGGCTCAGTACTAGTGCCGTTACTTTTCACGCTTTACATGTTACCCTTGGGAGATATTATCAGGAGACATGGTGTTAGCTTCCACTGTTATGCTGATGATACTCAGCTCTATATTTCTTCGCACATTTGCTCATTTTCCACATTTGGCTTTTTCACCAAGAATGAAAGAAAGTTTTTCGGTTGGGTTACAAATGTTAAATTTGGGAAATTAATTTTGGGGTAATGGTGGTCTCTAATGTTTCTGATATTTTGGGCATTCTGTGAGGAGGTGCCCCTCTCTCTCTCTCTCTCTCTCTCTCTCTCTCTCTCTCTCTCTCTCTCTCTCTCTCGTCTGGTGGAGATATAAATGCGCGCGCCGGACTCGCTCGTGCTCAGACAGACCGATACTTGAGGATAAAACAAACGAACTCTGAGTTATAAAAAATAACAACAGAATAAAATAGAACAGAGAGGGAGAGAGTGTGTTTTTGCGACGGAATCGGCTGCAATGAACTTTCAGTAAGTATCCAGTGAGTCTCTCTCGTGTGTGTGTGTGTGTGTGTGTGTGTGTGTGTGTGTGTGTGTCAGATTTGAACTCTCGCACTTCAGTTTCTCTCTTTCCTTTCCGTTCCTATAAATAACGCACTGGTTTGTGTGTGTGTGTGTGTCGGATTCTCCTGCACAAGCTGGAAACTCTGAAGCGAAAAATACCTGGGTAAAAATAGCCTCGGTTTCTCTGCTCTGATGGTCCGGAGCGCCGCTGATCTGCTGCCGTTACCGAAGGAGCGTCACAGCGCGAGCTGATCTCCAGCCCGTTACCGGTGAGATCAAAGTTCACGGTCTCATTTCTGAAATGGCCTTTATATTCATTATTACTTTGATTGTCGTTAAAGCAACATTTACCGTTATGACTGACATTGATATTAGCTGTTGTTTTGAATATGAACCGAATGAATATGAATATGACATTGAGCTGAATATGAGAAGTCCTGCTGATACACAAACTCACTGCAAACTCTCTCTCTCTCTCTCTCTCTCTCTCTCTCTCTCTCTCTCTCTCTCTCTCTCTCTCTCTCTCTCTGTGTGTGTCTTCAGGTGTGTATGTGTGTGTGTGTGTCAGATGAGCTCATCATGGGTGAAGCGTTCACACACACGCAGCGCTGCGGGAAACATCTGCGACTGCTGCTCTTCATACTGCTGCCATGTGTGTGTGTCCTCATCTGTGTGTGTGTGCTGCTGCTGGCGCTCACAGGTAACATACTCACTCACTCACACACACACACACACACACACACTCTCTCTCACACACACACACATTGAGCGGATCCATCAGCCTGGACACATGGAGTGATGATACAAACAAGTGTCAAATAACAACTGTGACACACAAACACATACGTGTTAGAACATGCACACACACACACACACACACACACACACACCTGCTGTCTCTCTATACATGCTGATGGTGTGTGTGAGATGATTCCAGCATCTTCACTCAGCTCTTGTGGCATTTGTCCGTGTTTCTGTGAGGTTTTCAGGCTGTTATGTCTAATTTTGTCTTCTGCCAAATGAGTCACAACATGATATTCACTGTCATCTCTGAAAAAGAGAAATCTGCAGCGATGAAACACGTTTGTTCAGTCTGTTATGTGTTTGTAAAGGTCTGACTACACTCCTGAGGTCCAGAATGTCCTCAGTAATAGTTAAACAGTGAGTCGGACCTCACTAAAGGCTTCTAAATGTTTCCGTGCAGGTCTATGAGATGAGCTCATTAATACACTCAAACCATGTGTGTGATGTATCTGTTTGTCGTGTGTGTGTGTGTGATGTATCTGTTTGTCCTGTATATGTGTGTGTGTGATGTATCTGTTTGTCCTGTGTGTGTTTGTGTGTGTGTGTGTGTGTGTGTGTGATGTATCTGTTTGTCCTGTATATGTGTGTGTGTGATGTATCTGTTTGTCCTGTGTGTGTTTGTGTGTGTGTGTGTGTGTGTGTGATGTATCTGTTTGTCCTGTATGTGTGTGTGTGTGTGTGTGTGTGTGTGATGTATCTGTTTGTCCTGTGTGTGTGTGTGTGTGTGTGTGTGTGTGATGTATCTGTTTGTCCTGTATATGTGTGTGTGTGTGTGATGTATCTGTTTGTCCTGTATATGTGTGTGTGTGTGATGTATCTGTTTGTCCTGTATATGTGTGTGTGTGATGTATCTGTTTGTCCTGTATATGTGTGTGTGTGTGTGTGTGATGTATCTGTGTGTGTGTGTGTGTGTGTGTGATGTATCTGTTTGTCCTGTGTGTGTGTGTGTGTGTGTGTGTGTGTGTGTGTGTGTGTGTGTGAGGGTATGATTTAATGAACCTGTGTATTGGTTCAGATGCATCTCCTCCTCTCTGTCTGTTTGCTCCTCATAAAAGCTCAAAGAAAGCATTTAATGCTTCCAAGGTCAAAAGGTCAGCGTCTGGACAGACGTACATGCTGATAACATCTCCTCCCAGTATTATCCTGCCGTCGTCCTCTGTCTCTGTCTCTCTGCTGCTCTTTGTTTATTGGCCAGAAGGTCTCTTTGGTGAGACGTGATCAGAGCTGTGAAAGCGAGACACTCGTTCTGTCCGGACGTCCTGCTGTGTCACCGAGTCTGTTTTTGCACCGTCACAGCGGCTGCCGTCTCTCTCTCTCTCTCTCTCTCTCTGTCCTGAACACAGCAGCATTCATCTGGAGCAGAGCGAGCGGCAGAGATGCAGGTGTGTTGTTTGAGGCGGCGATCGGCGGCACAGGTGATGCTCACCTGCACATTCCTCTGCTTCCTGTCTGCTCTCTAGTAGGGCTGCACGATATTTCCGTTCAGCGTCGATATCACGATGTGCGCATCACAGGATGTGCGATGTTTAGTTTACTGATCGTTTTCTTGCTCACACACAGAGTCTGCACCGGATGCGACAGAGCGAGCGCTGCACCGCTGTCACAAACAGAACGTGGCATCAGCTGACTGTCGTGTCGCGCCGCGTCCAGCGCAGACAGTGTCACTGATTGGAATGGGTTCTGTAGTATTTTGTCGTTCGGTGTAGACGCGGTGCGAGTCACACAGATGCACATGAACACTGAATTCCTTTCACTTCCGTGTCTATTTGTGCCTGAAATGATACATACACGCAAAACTATGTCAAAATGCATGTCTTCGGGTATCCTTGTAAACAGTTGTTTATGGCTCGGGTGAAGGTCGATGTCACAAGCTTACTTGGCAATATTAGACCGTAAGACCTAGTGTTGGGTATCGTTTGAATTTGATCAATTCTGCTTATCGATTCTCTGTTTCGATTCCAGTGTGGTTAAAAAATGTCAAGCATTTAGATATCACACATGTTTATTTTGTGTCTTTTTTTGCAAAACATTTAATAGCTGTTGAATGCCAAGAACAAAAATCATCCGGCTGCACAAAAACTGGACTCGATTAAGAGCTGTTTGTGTGTGAAGCGGCACGATTCTGGATAAAATGAGACTTTTTTTTTTTTTTAATGGAGGTTGTAGTTCTCTCACAGTTCTGAAGAACAAAAATATTAGACAAGTAAACAAAAATCTTATGGAATTTAAGAATGATTCAAAGACAAATACATTTTTAACAGCTCCTTTTCGCCAGCTAATAGGTGGAATTGAATTTTTAATTTTACAACAAGCGTTTGATTCCTGACCTTCAGTAGCCGATTCTGGAACTGGAATTGATTTTTGATCCCCAACCCTAGTAAGATCAGAAAAAGCCCAAACATACACCCGTCCACAGACCCTCCCCGGACAGAAGCAGTCAAAAGTGCACTAAAGAGACATTAGTGATGTGATCTAGATCTTCTCCCCTCCGAAGACTTGGCTCTGTCTCCACCCGGTTATGATTTTCCTCTGTTCCTCTCTCGTCTGACTGCGTTCCAGTATTCTGTCTTGTTAACAATCACCTCACGTCGCTCAGACCTGTGTGAATGACTTTCTTCTTCTTTTTCTTCTTCATATTTTGATAAATGTCTCTAAATATCTTTTTTTTGTGCATACAATGAAAGTCAGTGGAGTCCAATGTTGTTTGGTTCCCAACGTTCTTTAAAACATTAAAGAAAGTCACGCAGGTTTGAGATAATTGGACACAATTTCATTTTTGGATTAAAGATCCCTTTTACAAACACAAGATGTCTGTTCATCGTTATGATTCTCATGCTTGCTTGCTGTGAAATCTTTCCAAACGAGGGTCTAGTTCACTGCTGGCATGAAAACGATCTGGCTTAATTTGCGGAAATGACCCACTGTTGATTATAGTTTGTTTATTATGGTGCGTTTGTCTTGGCTGAAATTTCCTTTGTGAAGCAGCTCGTATTGGTCACGCTTCTGCGAAATAATAAACTCTTAAAAATAAAGCTTCCAAAAGGGGGTTTTCACACTGAGGCCATTGAAGAGCCATACTTGGTTCCCCAGAGAACCTTTCAGTGATCCGTTCTTAAAATAACCATTTTTTCTTAGTGTGAAGAATATTTGAATCATCTAAAGAACACTTTTCCACTACTGATGTTAAAGGTACTTCATGGAACCATCAGGGCCACTATGATGCAGTGTGTGTGTGTGTGTGTGTGTGTGTGTGTGTGTGTGTGTGTGTGTGTGTGTGAATATCCTCACTACTTCAGCTGTTGCTGTTTTTGTATCTAAACTCTTCCACTGCTGTTTCTGGTTTTCTGTCTTTGTCCAGGTTTATTCGGGAATGGCCTGCTGGATGCCAGATCTTCTGTTTCCATAGCGACCGCGGGGCCCTTTAACGGAACCAACCCCGGGCCGATGATGGCTGATAATGGGACGATGTCTCCTCAGTCCGGCACGCAGCGGGTCGTCCTGACAAGCACCCCTCCGCAGTGGGACTCGGCACACTGGATGCCTCGCGCCGACAGCTCCTCATCCTCACCGGCGGGCCCCACCGCCGCGGCCCCTGTGGACTGGGGGACATCCGTCTCCACTGTGACGAGCGTGAGCGCTGACGCTGGTACGGTCATGAAGAGCATGTGTTTGCATGTGTGGCTTAAAACTATCCAAAAATGGTTGTTTATGACCTTCTTTCTTCAGATGAACACAATAGGTTTTTTTTCTCTCTGTGAGTTCATTTAAAGCAAGTCTCAAATGCGGGGTTTCTGCAGGTCTTAAAAAGCCTTAATTTACCTTTGCACAAATTAAGCCTTTAAAAAGTCTCAAATCAGAGCAGAAAGTCTTACATTCATAAAGTCATTAAATGTTGCATGCATTGCAAAAAAAATGAATATCTTGTTTTCCAGTGCAAATATCTAAAGATACTTAAATCAAGACATATTTACTGGAGATGCAAAATGAAGATATGAAGTCTTGTTTTCTAAGAAATGAATCAAAATGAAGTGAGTGTGGATTGCCATCACATGGCTGGTTGCTTTGTATTCACGAAGACAGATTATTTTTCTAAAAATGTGTTCATATGAAGAAAAAGTGAACGATCCCTTTAAATGTCACAAGCCTCATATTTGATCATCTGCTGTATGCTTCTGTCTCTCTCTCTTTTTAGCCCTTTTATGTCAAACATCTCGCTGCTTTTGTCCTCTGCAGACCAGCTGCTAATCTAATTTCAGCACAGATTTTTCTCCTCTCTCTCTCTCTCTCTCTCTCTCTCTCTCTCTCTCTGTGCATTTATGTTTGAGACGGCGTGTTTCAGTGTCCTCCGTGAAGGGTCTGTTCTGAAAGTCATCTGTGTGTGTCCTCTTGTGATGACCTCTACAGAGGGTGCGCCGTATGCTTTTATTTGTCTCTGTCTCCTACAAACAGCCTAATGATTAATCATCTTTCCTGAGGTCTGTGTGTGTGTGTGTGTGTGTGAAGGCTGTTCCTCTCGTCTTTCTGACTTTGACTTGAGCACTAGAATCACAATTACAATAAGAGTCTCTTAGAGAGCATTCACACACAGACTCACGCACGCACACACACACACACACACACACACACAGACAGACTCACACACACACACTCATACAGAAACGGAGACTCACACACAGATTCACACACAAACACAGACTCACTGACACACACACACACACACACACACACAGACTCACTCACACATACTCACATATTCAAACACAGACACACAGACTCACGCACACTGACACAAACAGAATCACTCGCACATAAACACACACACACACACACACACACACACACACACAGACTCACTCACACATACACTCACATATTCCAACACACACACACACACACACACACACACACACACACACACACACACACACACACAGACAGACACAGACAGACAGTAAGACTGAGAGAATCGGCAGCGTTTCACTGCTTTACATAAATGTCATTAGTGGTAAACATGAATCTTAATTTCATGGATTTTATGAAGAATGGTGAAATCAAGCAATAGTGAACCGCTCAAAACGCACCTCCTCTAATCTGACCACTGAAACCACTCCTTGCTGGAGCATCAGCCAATCAGATTTCTCCTGTGTTTGGTAACAGGTTTCTGCTCTGACATCACGGAGAGTCAGTGTCACATGCTGCCGTACAACCAGAGTGGCGTGTTGCCAGGGACGACGGTCGTCAAGAGCGGCGAGCTGCAGATGTTCCTCAAGTTCTTCAGCTACCTGAGCCGACTGTCCTGCTACAGACACATCATGCTGTTCGGATGCTCCATCGCTCTCCCACAATGCATCATCCACAGAGACCGCAGGTCTGTGACACCCATCACGCTCTCTCACTCTTCAGCTTCAGTGAGCTTCATTGACAGGTTATTGGTTTGCATGTAAACTGGTAAATCAGGTTATTTCAGTAAACTGATTTGAGACCCTGGAGCACAAAAGCAGTCATAAGTACAAACTGAATTCTGGAAATGTTGGGAAGTTTTTTTTAATTTGAATGAAATGAAAACAAAGAATTTCAAATCACATGAGTCAATATTTTATTCACAATAGAACATAGAGAGCATAACAAATGTTTCATCTCAGAAATTTTACACTTTTATTGACTAAATGAGCTCATTTCAAATTTGATGCCTGCTACAGGTCTCAAAAAAGTTGGCACGGGGCAACAAAGGGCTGACAAAGCAAGAAATTTTGAAAAGATTCAGCTGGGAGAACATCTAGCAACTAATTAAGTTAATTGACATCAGGACTGTAACATGATTAGCTATAAAAGGGACGTCTTAGAGAGGCAGAGTCTCTGAGAAGTAAAGATGGGCAGAGGCTCTCCAATCTGTGTAAGAGTGCGTCAAAAGATTGTGGAATACTTTAAAAACAACGTTCCTCAACGTCAAATTGCAAAGGCTTTGCAAATCTCATCATCTACAGTGCATAACATCATCAATAGATTCAGAGAAACTGGAGAAATCTCTGTGTGTAAGGGACAAGGGTGAAGAACATGTTGGATGCTCGTGGTATTCGGGCCCTCAGACGACACTGCATCACTCATCGGCAGGATTCTGTCATTAGCCGTGTTTCCACTGTCGGGCCAATAGCGGGCGTGCTAGTGCGTGCCAGGGCCAGTCGCGTTTCCACCAGTCACTTCCGGGGCTTGATCGTGCCTCGTCGGTGCTTCCTCGGGGCCAACGGCTGGGGTTTTCTGGCCCGACGAAAACCTTGGGCCAAAGCGGGCCAACTGGGACTAGAGGAGTGGTTATGAACAAAGGCGGAGTTTCTCCACGTCTGGAGAGCTCGCTGCAGATCATTTCATAAAGTTAACAACTATAACACCAGCATTAAAGACTTTTAAAGTCTTTCACTTTCAGACAGCAGCAACTGTTTGAAATAACTTGATCCGATGTGGATTATGATCACCATACAAGGCAGAAATATTTATAAGCGATGCAAAAGACTACGCACGCTAGCCATTAACGTTATCATACAAAACATGGTAAATACGACCGCTTGAAGAAATCAGACGTTAGCTTCTCATTTTCTATAACAATCGGTTATTTATTTAGTAACATATTTTATCTGTCATAAGTCTTGTCTCGAGACTTTAGCTCCGTGTGTGTCATAAAAATATATAATGGTTTTTGTTCGGGAGCTCGCTCTGCTACTCAAGTCGTATTTTTGATGGAAAAATATAGAAATGATCATTCTTACTGTTACTAATTTTCAATCCTGATAAATTAATTCATTATGATCAATGTATCACTTAATAGGCTATTGTAAAACATCAATGCTTTTGGATTTAAATCTAACAAAACATGCAAACAAACGGCCGCTTTTATCATGTTCGTTTTCTGATCGCGCTATATTTCCAATGACTTATTTCTGATTAGTTTCCTGATAACTTCTCTTTGTTGGTGAAATGATGGGGTTGCGTGGTGCTGTTCCAGAGAGGCGTCTAAAGGGCGGGTTTTAGTGAAGCACAGCGGAGCTTCTGGCCCGACGGTGGAAATGAATCGTGATTTTGGGCTCTGTGCTACAGGTCTGAGGCTATTAGCCCCGCCCGGCCTGTTTAAAGCACTGGCTCGCACTGGCCCGATAGTGGAAAAGCAGCTATTGACATTACTAAATGGGCCCAGGAATACTTCCAGAAACCACTGTCGGTAAACACAATCCGCTGTGCCATCTACAGATGCCAACTAAAGCTCTATCATGCAAAAAGGAAGCCATATGTGAACATGGTCCAGAAGCGCAGTCGTGTCCTGTGGGCCAAGCCTCATTTAAAATGGACTGTTTCAAAGTGGAAAAGTGTTCTATGGTCCAAAAGCCAGCATCTCTGATGGTATGGGATGCATAAGTGCATACGGTTTGGGCAGCTTGCATGTTTTGGAAGGCACTATGAATGCTAAAATGTATATTAAGGTTTTAGAGCAACATATGCTCCCCTCCAGATGACGTGTATTTCAGCAGGACAATGCAAAACCACATACTGCAGCTATTACAACAGCATGGCTTCGTAGCAGAAGAGTCCGGGTGCTGAATTGTTCTGCCTGCGGTCCAGATCTTTCACCTATAGACAACATTTGGCTCATCATTAAACGAAAAAAGCGTCAAAAATGACCACGAACTCTTCAGCAGCTGGAAAACTATATCAGGCAAGAATGGGACCAAATTCCAAACACCAAAACTCCAGAAACTCATAACCTCGATGCCCAGACGTCTTCAAACTGTTTTGAAAAGAAGAGGAGATGCTACACCACGGTAAACATGCCCCCGTCCCAACTATTCTGAGACCTGTAGCAGGCATCAGATTTGAAATGAGCTCATTTTGTGCATAAAATTGTAAAATTTCTCAGTTTAAACATTTGTTATGTTATCTACGCTCTATTGTGAATAAAATATTGGCTCATGTGTAGCATTTGGACCAATCAGACACACACTTTTTCATTAGATTTAACAAATCAATTAGTCATTAGATTAACAAATAGTCACAGATCCCTCACCCAATACACATACTGGGTGCCAGTATGTCTGTGAATGACTGCAGGACTTCTTGTGTATTGTATACTGTTTTATGCATGCTATGATAGATCACTAGACCATGTTTTGTCTCTATCAATTCGTCTTCAGATGATGTAGTTGAGAGTGTATATTATATGTTGATACATATGCAACATATTAGTGTTCTAAGAATCTTTACTAGTTTGTATATCAACTTCTGATCCAGTTACATATGAAAGTCGTAAACTTTCCCTCCAAAAGTGAAAATCACCATTGGTTCTTTGACACTCCAGAGGTGTGACCTCTATATCAGATAAAGCTCTCACATCAGTGACCCGCCTCCAGTCTGTGGTTCTTTCAGATACTGAGAAGATGAGGATGTGAGCTAGAAGTCTTCTGTACCTTAAGTTTGAGCCAGGCTTCGGCCATGACTTTCCATTCAACCAAGATCCTCGGATCTCAGCAGATCTCTTTCTTAGCTCTTTTTCACTTTCTACCTGGGAAGGAACTCCCAATCACCATCGAGTCAGGACATCTTTGGAATTCATCACTCTTCAACCCGGAAGAACGTGATCTCAAGTCCAAAACCTTGAAACCATCAAAACTTTCATCCGAGACTGCATCCGGACACTCGTCAACGATAAAGGCAGTGCAAGTATTGTACATCTAAACGAAACAGAGGTTTAGTATAAGCTATAGCCCTCGTTATAAACGGTGCTAATGGTTTTACTCAGGCGGTTAACTGACTCTTTCCATAACTGCATTCTCTGGTTTCTCTAATGGCTATGGTATGTACGCGTGAGTGTATGTTTGATTGTTCGTTTGTTTGTTTGTTTAGATTAGTTATGCGTGTTAGCGTTTAGTTAATAAAAGTTGTGTGCACAAATGACATGAGTTTCTGGTTCTGCCATGCAAATTAATGTCTCTTTACGATTTTGACCCTCGCTACTTGCTCTAATGCATTAATAGGAAAGTATTTTCTGTGGCCACGGAAATATCCTTTCTTAGAGTTGATATGAACTTACACTGAATGTTCGCTGGACGAACAGATCAGTTGATGGCAATTTAATTCTGCTACAGTTATTAATGTCAGCCAATATACTGTAAATAATTGTAATTAATTTTAATTATTAATGAAGCATTTATATAGCGCTTTGTGTATTGCTGTACACCCAAAGCGCTTTACAATCATGGGGGGGGTCTCTCCTCAACCACCACCAGTGTGCAGCATCCACTTGGATGATGCGACGGCAGCCACAGGACAACGGCACCAGTGCGCTCACCACACACCAGCTACAGGTGGAGAGGAGAGAGTGTCATAGAGCCAATCAAGTGGATAGGGATTATTAGGAGGCCATGATAGACAGGGGCCAGTGGAGGGAATTTGGCCATGACACCGGGGTTACACCCCTACTCTTTACGAGAGGTGCCATGGGATTTTTAGTGACCACAGAGAGTCAGGACCTCGGTTTAACGTCTCATCCGAAAGGCAGTGCTTTTTTACAGTATAGTGTCCCCGTCACTATACTAGGGTGTTAGGACCCACACAGACCACAGGGTGAGCACCCCCTGCTGGTCTCACTAACACCTCTTCCAACAGCAACCTAGTTTTCCCAGAAGTCTCCCATCCAGATACTGACCCTGCTTAGCTTCAGTGGGCAACCGGTCTTAGGCTGCAGGGTGACATGGCTGTGGCTGTATTTATATACATTTCCCTTTTGAGCTGATTTGCTACACATGTGAATTGAAATTCTTTTAGTTTTCATTTTATTCAAATTTAAAAAACATCCCAACATTTCTGGAATTCAGGTTGTAGCACAGCTATATCTGCAGCAATAGCCAACAATACATTGTATGGGTCAAAATGATCCATTTTTATTTAATGCCAAAAATCATTAGGATATCAAGTAAAGATTGTTCCTTGAATATATTTTGTAAATTTCCTACCGTAAATATATCAAAACTTCATTTTTGATAAGTAATATGCATTCCTAAGGATTTAGGGTTAGGGATTTTCTCAATATTTAGATTTTTTTTTTGCACCCTCAGATTCAAGATTTTCAAATCGTTGTATTTCTAACAAGCATATTTATTCAGCTTTCAGATGATGTGTAAATCTCAAAAAACTGAAAAAAAATTACACTTATGACTGGTTTTGTGGCCCAGGGTCACATTTTTGGTATTTATCAGCATGTAAATGTGCTCAGAATCCTCTATAACCTAACTGTGTATATATAGCATGAAGACTCGTTTTCACTGGAATTACAAGAACAACCAGCCCAAAACTGACAGAAGTTGAATTTAAAAATGTTAATTCCAGGTTCAAAAGATAAATCCCAGGTTTTCAGTGTATATTTCTGAACCTCGCTGTCCCTTCACACACGCTCATTTAGCAGATGCTACGGTATCAATGAGCAGGAATAGAGATGATGACAGTGAGCAGCAGTCAGTGCTGGGTAGATTAGAAACTGTAGTCCCTTACTGATTATATTATGAAAATTGTAATTAGTTACATAATCTGTTGGATTACACTTATTATGTAAAGTATTCAGAGTACTTTTTGATTACTTTTAGATTACTTTGATCTAACTCATGACAAAATATTTTTTGTTCTTTATCAACATCATGAAGTGCAGTAAACATTGTGCCAAGGTTTCCCAAACTAGGGTTCATGAGATGATGAATTAAATCATAAACTGTCAAATTAAAGTAATTATGTGGCCTTTCCGTTTTGTGTGTAATTAGTCACCTGTGGCTAGTGGCTGGTGTGTGTGGTTCTGTAAAACTGGAAGACTTTCTAGATGTATGTAAGCAGTAGGATTTTTTAGAAAGGAAAATTTAAGAGAGAAGAAAAATTCTGTCAATCGTTATGAATAATATACTGACATTGTGTAAATTGTATGTAATCATGTAATCTATAAAAAAGTAACTGTAATCTGATTATGAGCCCTTTAACATGTCATTATAAGTACTTCAGTAATCCAGATTACATGTAATCAGATGCTACCCAGAAAAAAATCCTAACAAAGTACAAAAATTATCCAATTTTTGGGGGAAGTTTCATACCCTGTCAGTAAGTTTTATTCCAATGCGATAACATTAACTAGCATTTGCTGGGAAAATGAAAATCCTCTCCGGCGCAAAATGACCCACGTGTATCGCTGTAGTATATCTGTAGTGTGTTGGTCTGCCGCAGGACTCTGGTTCTGCCCTGTCAGTCGTTCTGCGAAGCGGCTCGTGAGGGATGTGAGCCCGTGCTGCAGATGTTTAACGCGTCCTGGCCGGAGTTCCTGCGCTGCTCTCAGTTCACCAACAACACGGGAACGAACGCCGAGAACACGCCGCTGTGCTACACGCCGCGGCACGCCAGAGGAAAGCTCTGTGAGTGAACCTCCAGCTCTGCATCACGTCTGCAGCGGCCACGTTCTGACTCTCGTCTCTTTGTGATGTTGTCTTCAGCTGCGTGCGGAGGAAGCGATCACTTCCTGTGTGCGACCGGAATATGCATCCCTCTGAAACTAGTGTGCAACGGATACAACGACTGCGACGACTGGAGCGACGAGGCCGACTGCAGTAAGTGTGTGCTTCTCATTTCCTAGTGGTGCATCACATCCAGCCCCATCAGATGTGAGAAAATGATGCAAGGAAAGAAAATGCAGACAGGAATTGACAGAAAACTGATGGTTTTGTATATTGCATTTGTCTTGATCTCTCGAGCGTCACTTCAGAGCATCATCAACTGCTTTCAAGGGATCTGCTCTTACGAGGTTTGGTTATTCATATCACTGCAAAAAATGATTTTCTTCCTTAGAATTTTTGTCTTGTTTTCTAGTATAAATATCTACAAATACAAATTCTTGCTTAAAGACCTCATATAATGCTGGAACAACATATAAAACTACCAAATTTTGCTTAATCGCAACATAATCATTGCCGTTATTAGTGTTCACTGTTTTGATTACGTGTAATTTGTAACCAACTGTATGATTTTTACTGTACATTTCTGTCATAGTCCCCACTAATAACCTACTTCGAAATATAACGTAGAAACTTAACATTTTCTGTAAATCTGCTTTGCAACGATTGGTATCGTGAAAAGCCCTATACAAATAAACTTTGAATTAAAATGAGTTGAAAAAATATCTGTTAATGGGGTAAGAAAAATAATCTTAATTCAAAGGCTAAACAAGATTATTTTTCTTACCCCATTGGCTGATATTTTTGCTTGTTTTAAACAAAAACTAACAAAATTTTGTTAAGATATTATGTCTTGTTTTCTGAAAACATTAAGTAATTTTACTTGTCAAGTAAATGCATCTTAATTCAAGAATTTGTAGATATTTATACTAGAAAACAAGACAGAAATACTAAGGAAGAAAATCATTTTTTTTTGCAGTATAAATTAAAATGTATGGTTTATTTAAACTGCAAAGGAAAAAACACATTAATTATCATGACCGATGAAACAGGAGTATGCATTATACATCATCAGTTTTTTTTGACATCCTGGCTCACAGCTCGTCTGAAAGCTTCCTCGTTCCTCGCCTCCTCATGATGCAATTACAGAATTGAGACGTCCTTCAAGATGACCGAGTCTGATGGATATCCAGTCACGGCTGGAGGACGGAGAGGCGAGGAAACGAAGATGCTTCAGTTTGAGTACTGAGAGGCACCTGTGCTCACACACAGTAAAGCAGTTTGCATCCACACACTGAAGAATCAGGCGTTCTCTTCTCAATCGTTCACTGTGATCCTGTCCTTCTGTGGTGTGTGCAGCTTGTGCGGAGGCTCAGTATCTGTGTGCCACCGGCCGCTGCGTCAGTTCTGATCTGCTGTGCGACGGCTACGATGACTGCGGCGATCTGAGCGATGAGCAAAACTGTGGTGAGTTCTTACGTCTGAAATGCTTCGCTTGGTAACGCATTACTTTTTAATTGAGAAGGAAATATCTGAGTTACTTTTTCAAATAAGTGACTCCAGTTCCTGTGTTTCTCATGTATTGAGTGACGGCTCTGGTGTTGCCATGTTGAGAGAAATCAGGAGGAAGAACATGATCTTACTGTAGTTCTAGACTAAATATCAACATTTATTTACTAGTGCTATGAATCAGTTAAAAAAATTAATCGTGTTAATCACAGTAATGGACTGATTAATCGCAAGTTTAAAATACTAGGATTTACCTGTAAATGTGTTGAAATAAAGAAATGCATGACAAACTAGTTTAAGGAAACAGAACCTTTCACACTTCCGCCAGGTATGAGACATAATCCTTATTATTCTTTTGCTTTTATTCAGCTATTATCAGCCTTAAACTGGCAATAAAATGTTTACCAAGCAACATCGCTTCAATCCCAGTATACATTTACCCAACTATTATCAAAAGTATTTCTAAATAAATACAACAAAACATTTCTTGTGTCCTTACATGAAGTATTATGACAAAATGCATTATGAAGAAGAATTGGACCTGTTCTGCAGGTGCATTAGAGCTAACATTAGCATCATGCTTCATAAGACAATTTATGAGATTAATAGTATTCAGAACTCAGTTCAAATCGAGTATTTGTAATAACTTCCTTTTATGATCACATGTGGAATTTGGTCATTTACTGTTGTTAAAATATGCTATTTATAGCCTTTTATATCGCTGCACAAATTAGCATTTCAGATGTACACATTCAACTCAAGAAAATCACATACAAATATCCCATTTTTTTCTGCGACTGTATTTTCAAAACAGTCCACTTGTGCCGTTACCCTGGCAACACTGTCCCCTCATCCCACAATGATAGATACCCTTCTGCGCTGCGATGACGGCAACAAGTTGGGGTCAAACCTTATCAAACGATTAATTTGTGCAAAAAAAATATTAACGCGTTACATTTTTGTGATTAATCGCACGCGTTAACGTTGACACCTAGTATTTACTCATCTCACCTGCACAAAAACACATTCAGCGTTTCTCAAAATCAATAAAAACAGTCAAATACAATATTATACAAACCTGCAATAATTAAATATGTTAAGTAAGACTAATATCGTTTATGTATTTAATTCCATTTTATTAACCAGTTTCTTTGCTAATGACCTACAATGATCCAGTTCAACCATACTAAGCAAAAATGACACATTTGTGTTTAATTTCAGTTATTTCTGAATAGTGTTGATCTTTCTTCTCCTGCGTCATATTCTTCATGTGATTAGTTTGAGCGGCGTCTCTACTGTACAGACGAGAATCTCCTTCAGTCTGAGCCGCATTCACTTCACTTCTGCTGTGAAAGAGCTTTTATATTTGTGAAAGAAGAACTTTTCTATATTGAAAACAAACAAGCAAGCCCTGCCCAGATTTACAAAGTAACTCAAAAGTAATGCAATGCTTTACTTTCCATAAAAATGAACTAAGTAGCGTAATTATTTACTTTTTTAGGGAGTAACGCAATATTGTAATGCATTACTTTTAAAAGTAACTTTCGCAACGCTGTGCTGCTTGATGAAGAAAGAGAGCAGACGCCAGTCTTTGTGCTGCTCTGATCAACTAGGTCTGAACTTACCGCCAGGCTTGAAAGTTCTGCTCAACAATAAAGCATAATGAATTTCTGCTTGTGTTTTATTTAATTTGAGACATAATACAGAAATAATGTGGCCTTTGTGGTGCTGTAGTGTGTGACCCGGCTGAAGAGCATCACTGTGGAGAAGGACGCTGTATTCCTCGAGACTGGCTCTGTGATGGAGATCACGACTGCCTGGACAAAAGTGACGAGCTGAACTGCTGTGAGCCGCTGCACACACACACACACACACACACACACACACACACACACACACACACACACACACACACACACACACACACACACACACACACACACACACTCACACTCACACACACTCTCACACACACACACACACCTCAAACACACACACACTCACACACACTCTCACACACACACACACACACACACACACTCTCTCTTTCTCTCTCACTGGAGTGCGTTTGTTAACCTGCAGGACGTTTAATGTGTGTGTGTGTGTGTGTGTGTGTGTAGCGTGCAAGTCCCAGGGTTTAGTGGAGTGCAGGAACAAGCAGTGTATTCCCAGCGCCTTCCGCTGTGATGGTGAAGATGACTGTAAAGATGGCAGTGATGAAGAGAACTGCACACAACAGCAGAGTGAGTACAAACACACACACTCGTGCACACACACACACACATACTTACACACACACACCTCTCTGAGCGGTCAGTTGTTGTTTACGGCTCTCTCTCGGTCTCTCAGCTCAGGGTTTGTGTCCTCCTGGTCAGTCCAGCTGTACTTCAACCTCATGCTCCTCTGGCTGTCATGGAAACACATCATGTGACCTGCGCAACACTGGCAACAACTGCAGTGAGTCAAACAACTGACCCCTGACCTCTGACCTCTGGCCAAACACAGAGTGCTGCAGAGTTTCCCATCATTTGCTCTGGATTTAGTGACAATTAGTTCAGTGAGACAGCAAAGCACTTGTGTTTAAGTGACGCAATTTGATGCTTTTAATGTCTCGTAAAAACACACATCAAAGACACGTTAATGTTTGACACAGATGTGTGTGTTTGTGTGTGTGTGTGTGTGTGTGTGTCAGGTGGCTGTGAACCCATCTCTCTGGAGATCTGCATGAATCTGCCCTATAACTCCACCCGCTTCCCCAACTATCTGGGTCATCACTCTCAGAAGGAGACGTCTGTGAGCTGGGAGTCCTCGCTCTTTCCTGCACTCGTTCAGACAAACTGCTACAAATATCTCATGTTCTTTGCATGCACGGTGCTCGTGCCCATGTGTGACCCTGTGACGCAGCAGAGAGTGCCTCCCTGCAGGTCAGTCTGTGTCTGTCTGTCTGTGTATGGGCCTTTATCATTTCATATATAATAGACATTGATGACTGTATCAGGTGCGTGTGTATCAGGTCTTTGTGCAGGAATTCTAAGGAACGATGTGAATCAGTGCTGGGAATCGTGGGATTGCAGTGGCCTGAGGATACAGACTGCGCTCAGTTTCCAGAGGAAGGTCAAGCAAATAGTTCCTGTTTGCTTCCTGACCCGGATGTGAACGGTCAGTGTGCAGTCAAGCTAATATTTACATTTGCACAAGCTATCTTATATCTGAACTGTTGGTGGTTCTGGAGGCACAAAACCAGCAGAAGTGTTCAGATCTTCCCTATCAATGTGCCAAATGTCATTTGTTTTTAACCTTACAGTTCTATTGGCTGATAGAAGATCCACAGATACACTATACGCACAAAAGTATTGGGACTTCTGATCTTTACACCAGCAGGGACATTAATGACATCTCATTCTAAATACATAGGCATCAGTATGGAGTTAGTCCCCATTAACAGCTAATGTTTGCCCATTCATACATTTATATTACATTATTATTTATATTACATTCATTCATTCAGCAGATGCTTTTATCCAAACCAACTTACAATTGGGGAATACATCAAGCGATTCTTCTTGCAAAAAGACACCAGAAATGGTCGTAATACCAAGTTTCAGAAAAGAAAAGAGAAAAAGTTTTTTTTGTTGTTGTTTTTTTATTAAGGATGAAGTCAGATAGTGACGAAAGAGGTGAGTTTTCAGAAAATGTTCTGGAGAGTGATTCTGAGCCTCTCTGTGATGGTACCACGAGGCGTCTCTCACTAGCGGCTCTCAGACTTCTGGAGGGGATGTAGATTCGTAAGAGTGAGTGCATGTAGGCGGGTGCTGAGCCTGTGGCTGTTCTATAAGCAAGCATCAGTGTCTTGAACTTGATGTGCGCCATAACCGGTAGCCTGTGCAAGGAGATAAAGAGAGGTGTGACGGGCTAGGGCTGCTCGATTATGACAAAAATCATAATCACATTTATTTTGGTCAATATTGTAATCACGATTATTTAAAACGATTATTAGTGGGCCATATGACCAAAACTTTATATGAAAGATTTATTTAAAGATAGGGAATACATATATATATTCTGTAAATAAGGTTGCTATGACATCTACATTTTAGAGACCAGTGAAATGTCACAATTAGAGGTCGACCGATAGTGGATTTTACCGATGCCGATAGCTAGGTTGGACCACACTGGCCGATACCGTTTAATCAACCGATAGTTTTCAAAATGGATACTGAAAGAGAGCTAGTGCTTTACTATTTAAAAAAAACCAGCAACAGTACTGGACCATACTTTCTAAATGAATACAAATATTAATATTATTTACTATATTGATCATTAAAGTTATTTCATAGTTTGCTAATGTTAAAAGAAGAAACTTTAAAATGTAAAAATGTAGCCTATTAGTAGCTAATAGTGAATGTTGAAATGAACACACTCTAACAAGGAACCATACTTCTACAGTTTTCATTAATGCTAGGAATGGACTCTTATTGTTAAGCATTACCATTTAATTTCAACAGTCATGCTTAAAGATGGCCATCTTTAAATACCTACACATGGCCATAGCATTAAAATTACATACATATGGATATTGTATGTGTACTCACACACTTTATTTTTTAACACTTGACAATTATCTAATCAAGAAAAAAAAGTTAGTCACACACTAAAGCGCAGCGCTGCGTCTAGGAGAACTCAGAGGTATCACACACACACACACACACACACACACACACACACACACACACACACCAGACGCTTTGCGTTCAAATCAAGTGGCGGTCTAAAACTATTTATTTAATAACCAAACGGACAAGAATGCTTCAAGAATGAACAATGTGGCATAAATGAGTTTGAAGTTCGGTGTTTAAAAAAAAAAAAAAAAAACAGAGCAAGCGGAAAGAGAACGCGCGATCTGTATTACAGCTCTCTACATGAAGCATACAGACTTTATTAGAGCCACAGAAAGACAAAAGTTTTGCTGAAAAATGCACAATACATCATTTATAGCCTAGGGTGAAGTCATTATGTACATTCACAACGATTTGGGACAAATATAATGTAATTTAATAGAAAACTATGTGAATAGTTTCACATAGTTTGGCTGTATTTAAATGCGCGTCTGGAGTTTCCCGCTCTGTGCAGCGCAGTATCACGTGTCAAAATAAACAACACGTGCGGTCAGTGATTTCCGCCTCTAGAGGCCGCTCTCGTACTGTATAATGCCAGCGGACCCTTCTCAGCCACTCCAGCAACGGTTGCAAACCGGAAAGCTATCGGTATGGATTTTTGCTGATAACCGATAGTTGTGGCAATCAACTATCGGTGCCGATTAATCGGCAAAACCGATGAATCGGTCGACCTCTAGTCACAATTCTCAGTACCACAGCATAACTAATATTAGTTAAAAAAAAAAAAAAAAAAGGCCCTCAAAATTACTGAAAATAATTAAACTGTCAGTAATAAAAAAAAAAACAAATGAATGCAATGCCAGTAATAAAAAAGCAAGATAATACAATAGAAAAAAAAAGATACAAATGAAACAAACCGCGCTTTAAGTTTTGTTTAATGCAGTTAAAGTTAGAGTCTAGCTGTTCAGTTAACAGCCTACTATAGAAATTGAATAACCTAATGTAAAATAAAACAGCATAGTCTTCACTGTAAGAATTAAACTCTCTTTGTTTTTTATTAAAGCTACAAAAGTCCTTTAGTCAAGAGCAGTGAGTGATTTTGAATTTGTCTTATGTTGTTTGATTAATATGAAGCACACAGTCGGCAGCAGGAATAAAGCTGTCCCTTTAAGAGCCACGTGGATCTAATTTACTGTTACACATGCATTTTCATTCTCAACAGTTTACGTTCATTTATTACATAACCGACGAGGGTTTATGTGAATAATCACTAAGTGCCGCATTTTGACACATTTTTGTGTGTATTTGACCATTTAGGCGCTAAAAGATTAACTTTACATGTCCGTGTTCTGTTCCATCTCTGAGCGCATACACCTTAATCTTCCAGAAGAAGCTCAAGTTCTCTTTCACACTTTTAAATTAAGCACTTCACATTTTCCAAAAGTCTCGTTAGATGATTAGCATGTGAAATTGGGCTCTTTTATGGAGGAACGAAAGTGCACCGCTGGAAAGGGGCAGAACGGGGCGCAATAATCTTTTTATCTCGATTACTGTATTTTCATAATCGCTGGAGGCGGAAATCGAAATGGAAACTCAATTTCGATTAATTGCACAGCCCTGACATGGGCTCTTTTGGGCTCGTTGAAGACCAGTCGTGCCGCTGCATTCTGAATAATTTGTGGAGGTTTGATTGTGTTTGATGGAAGTCCAGCCAGAAGAGCATTGCAGTAGTCCAGCCTAGAAATGACAAGGGCCTGGACAAGAAGTTGTGCAGCATGCTCCGTTAGGAAGGGCCTGATCTTTCTGATGTTGTGTAGTGCAAACCTGCAAGATCGAGCAGTCTTTGCAATGTGGTCTTTGAAGGTCAGCTGGTCATCAAAGATTACACCATGAACCTAACTGGATGATGAAGTCATGCTGTAGAGTCGGAGCGGCGGGAAAGACAAGATGCTCAGTCTTTGCCAGGTTGAGCTGAAGGTGATGTTCTTTCATCCATGCCGAGATGTCCGCCAGGCAGCCAGAGATCTGTGCAGCTACCGTTGGATCATCTGGTTGAAAAGAGAGATAGAGCTGTGCGTCATCAGCATAGCAGTGGTAGGAGAAGCCATGTGCCTGTATGATGGGACCCAGTGATGTAGTGTATGTGAAGAAGAGGAGGGGTCCAAGAACCGAACCCTGAGGAACCCCAGTGACCAGTTGATGTGCTGTGGATACCTCTCCTCCCCAGGACACCCTGAAGGACCAGATAGATTCAGCAGAATAAGAACTGATGATTTAGAATCAGCTTTTGCAATCTGCAAGGCTTCAGTGACTGACAGTAGCACAGTCTCAGTTGAATGTCCACTCCTGAAACCTGACTGGTTAGCATCCAGTTTCTTGTTCTGTGAAAGAAACAATGATACCTGGTTGAAAACAACTTGTTCGAGGGTTTTCACTATGAATGGAAGGAGAGAGACAGGCACTGATGCTGGAAGCACAGCATTGTCCAAAATGTCTTTGTATGTTTGTTATATTGTTGATACTAGGTGTCGCTGCGGGGTAGAAGTAAGAGGTGAGAAGAAGTGTGTGGTTGGTTGTGCTGTTGTGCTGTTCCGCTGCTCCAGAGTCCAGTATCTGTGCTTTACACACTCCATCCCACGCTCAGCATTGCACTGGTGATGTGAGGCTGCATGCAGCTGCTCGGCCATTGAAACCCATTCATGAAGCTCCACCATTTAGTCAGATTTTCTTGCTCTTTCAATCGCGTAAACTATGCATTTACATAACATCTCCATTATCACAAAACCCAGGACACGCAACAAAAACAGCTCTGAACACGGCGTCCTCCATTCACCGGTTGTTGATGTTTGTAAATCCCACGAATAAAGATGCCACTTCAGAGTTCCTGCTGCCAGTGCGAAAGCAACCAGGAAAATGGCCCAAGGGAGAAATTGGTTCTCTAGGAACGACCCTGCTGGCTAGTTCCTGGAACTACACGGTGCGAAAGCACCTATTGAAACCCAATGCTTTTGTCCATATAGTGCAGGACAAATGCGTGTCATCAAGTCAACACATCTGTTCCTGTAGCACTTTATACAATACAGAGTATTCCAAAACAGCTCCACTGTAATAAACAGGAAAATAACAGTACATAACAGTACATAACTCAGCTGTAAAGCAGCTCAACAGGAGACAATCATTGTTCAGATCAATACATGTCAATGACTTGATGATCATGCAGTATCCTGAAAACAAGACATAAAAGCTTCTCCAGTTTCCCATGAGGGTTAGGTGATCGTGTGTGTGTGTGTGTGTGTGTGTTTCAGAGTGCTCACCCAGTCACTTTAAGTGTCGCTCGGGAAGGTGCGTCCTCTCATCCAAACGCTGTGATGGACACACTGACTGTGATGATGACAGCGACGAGGAAACATGTGGTGAGTAAAACACACTCGCGTGACGTGATGGGTAGCATTATCCCGCTCACAAACATATCCGGTGTTTCCTGTGTGCGTCTGTCACTAGGGTGTGTGGAGCGGGGCTTGTGGGAATGTCCCGGAGACAAAACCTGCATCCATCACAACATGATCTGTGACGGCTTTCCTGACTGCACCCAGCAGGAGGACGAGAAGAACTGCTGTGAGTGAACAACACACACACAGAGTTTAGCGGTGCTGGTGTGTGTACGTGCTCATGTGTGTGTTTGTGTTTTCAGCTGTGTGTAGTAGTCATGAGATGGAGTGTAACAATCATCAGTGTGTTCACCGCTCGCTGTGGTGTGACGGCAGGAGACACTGCTCTGACAGCTCAGACGAGTGGAACTGCGGTAAGTACACTTGAACCATCTTTCATACATTAGTACAATCAAGTGTACTACAAGTGGTAACTAAATACATTTTTATGTTAAAAGTACATTTTAGTTCATATTCATGGTGTCCCAAAATAGCACAGTTGAGAACACTTAGATGATCTTTAGTTTATCTTAAACTAAAAATGATTCTTTAGTATTTCTTAAGTAAAAAATTAGTGCGCGAAAATAGAGAACTTTAAGTACATTATGGAAGTGTATGTTTTTTTTCACCTGGGAACGTCTGAAGGAAGGAGACGGAAAGACTGTTTCCACAACTTGGCACTGCACAGCATCTTGTTGTCTTCAGAGCATCTTTATCATTTGGTTTCTGTGTAGACCTGTGTAAACAATGCATGCACGAGTCGGTGGGCGGGGCTAAATAGGCAGTTCTGTAGAATCGGTGGGCGGGGCTATACAGGCAGTGATGTAGAATCGGTGGGCGGGGCTATACAGGCAGTGATGTAGAATCGGTGGGCGGGGCTAAACACGCAGTGATGTAGAATCGGTGGGCGGGGCTAAACAGGCAGTGATGTAGAATCGGTGGGCGGGGCTAAACGCAGTGATGTAGAAGTAGGCGTTGATCTTTTCCTGCATGGCAGGGTTTATCCACACTTACATCATAGAGTGGCAGTTTTGGCAGACTGCCTTCAATATACGTTTTTAGGCTAACGAGAAAGTTTTGAGTTCTGAAACTTACAGGATGTACAATGACATCTCATGTCAAAAGATCAAGGGAATTTTGGTTTCTCAGTTCATGACCCCTTTAAATCATGTCAATGTCATTCTGATCATACAGCAGCTGCAGACAGACTTAAGTGTATTGTTGGAAGAACAATGCTGGTGAAGATGGTGAGCCATTAGTAAGCGAATGTGTTGTGTTTGTGTGCAGTGTCTCTGTCTGACGAGGGTTTTGTGGTGGTGCATAAGGCTGGGATGGAGTATCGGGTGTGTGCGGATGGATGGAGCTCAAACCTCAGCAGCGTCGCGTGCACACAGATGGGTTTAGGGTAAGGTCAGTACACACACACGCAGCATCACTCAAGTTGCGTTTGCACTGTATTCTTAACATGCAGCGCATCAGTGAGCGGCTTTCTGTTACTTCAGTTTCCCATCCACACTCTTCAGAAAAACACTGCAGGACACGAGAACCCTGATCTAATATATTACAAGACTTGAAGATCTTTCTGTCTAAATATATTAATGGTGTTGTTACTGCTGCTGTGATTTGCAGTGAGTTTCACAGTGTGATTTGCAAGGGAAATTCTGCCTGCCAGTCTCTCCTGTACAAACAATATTTACCAGTCAGTTGTTTAAATGACAGTGAGTCCTGTGTGTGTGTGTGTGTGTGTGTGTGTGTGTGTGTGTGTGTGTGTTCTCCTCTCTCTGCAGACGTGGTGCTGGAGGTGTCGTCTGCTGCGGGACGGAGGCGCTGGCTGCATGTTGACCCAGACTGGAATCCACAGGACATGTTTCCTCTACAGGGCCTGCTGGAAAAGCGAGGGTGTGTGTGTGTGTGTGTGAGAGTGTGAGAGTGTGAGTGTGAGTGTGTGTACTGGTTTTTGTGGTTTATGGGGACAAAATTTGTATAATGACATAAATACGGAGGTATTACAATTTGAAGGTGGTTTATGAGGACACTGCCTATGTCCCCGTAAATCAAAAGGCTTAAAAAACATACTAAATGGTGTTTTTTTTTGAAAATCTAAAAATGCCTGTAGTCTCCTGTAAGGGGTAGGTTTAGGTGTAGGGTTGGTGTAGGACAATAGCACATACAGTAAGTACAGTATAAAAACCATTACACCTATGGAGAGTCCCCACAAGGATAGCAAACCAGATGTGTGTGTGTGTGTGTGTGTGTGTGTGTGTGTGTGTGTGTGTGTGTGTGTGACCTAGCTGTGCATTTGGGAACAAAATTATTAAATCAAATGTTCAGATCCATTTATCTACATCTGACCAAACACTTCTTTTAGGGTCATCAAAGTCTAAACATGTTGAGGGTTGTATTTGCTTGTGTTGGGGAAAGTTACTTTTACAATATTGCATTACTCCCTAAAAAAGTAACTAGTTACATTACTTGCTTTTTTTTTGTTTTAATATTAAAAATATCTATTTTTGGTAAATGTGAAAGGTAGGGATGTTCCTGTAACTGATCGGTATTGGCTGTTCTAAGCCCGATCCACCAGTGATTTGTCAGCTGTGATGCAGGTGTGGTGCGATAGGTGCACTTACAGCAGTTCACCACCACTGACAGGAACAGAAGACACTCAAATGCACGCGTTTGACGCACAAGAACAATGAGGTCTGTTCTAGCACATTCAAGATGAAGCGTTTAGCGTATTTGATGTGCACTTTGCGTAAGGAATCACTCTTCAGTAATTTATTACCATTTACTTTTATCTGCCGTCAGATTATCTGAGACATCATTGTCATAATGCGTTGCTACGGGTTGATTTGACTGATAGACTGGCATTCTGACATTCACAAACTTCATGCTTCCTAACCTTATCTCAACTTTTTTCACTTTATGTTGCAATTAATCTGCTTATTTATATCAGTAGTCCCTTATTAATAATTGTGCCCACACAGTCTGTTTACAATATCTGTCATTGTAACATATTTACATCTACCAGTGTCTTTATACAGTGTGTGCATATATAGAGAGATAGTGTGTATCTTATTATTGGAAGATATATATATATATATGTGTCTATATAGTAATTGTTATATTGAGTATTAGTGATGATAGATGGCCCTTTTTTACATTTGATCCCCTGCCACTGAGAAAGTCTCTGTACACACTGGATTGATTTTAATAACTTTAATGCACTTGAATTGAGTCAAGTCAAGTCAAGTCACCTTTATTTATATAGCGCTTATAACAATACAGATTGTGTCAAAGCACTTAACAGTATCAAATTGGAGGACAGAGTGTCAGTAATATATAATAAGCATTTTGGACTAACTGTAGTTTGCTGATCAAGCGTGCTGAACAACTACCCAATAAAGCATTACAATAGTCTAGCCTTGAGGTCATAAACGCATGAACTAACATTTCTGCATTTGACGTTGAGAGCATAGGTCGTAATTTAGATATGTTTTTGAGATGAAAAAACGCAGTTTTACAGATGCTAGAAACATGGCTTTCAAATGAAAGATTGCTATCGAACAGCACACCTAGGTTCCTGACTGATGAAGAAGAATTGACAGAGCAGCCATCAAGTGTTAGATAATGTTCTAGGTTATTACATGTGGGGTTTTTAGGTCCGATAACTAACACCTCTGTTTTTTCAGAATTTAGCAGTAAAAAATTACTCGTCATCCAGTTTTTTATATCAACTATGCATTCCGTTAGTTTCTCAATTTGGTATGTTTCACCGGGCCGCGAAGAAATATAGAGCTGAGTATCATCAGCATAACAGTGAAAGCTAACACCATGTCTCCTGATAATATCTCCCAAGGGTAACATGTAAAGCGTGAAAAGTAACGGCCCTAGTACTGAGCCTTGAGGTACTCCATACTGTACTTGTGATCGATATGATACCTCTTCATTCACTACTACGAACTGATGGCGGTCAGATAAGTATGATTTGAACCATGCTAAGGCGCTTCCACTAATGCCAACAAAGTTTTGTAGTCTATTCAAAAGAATGTCGTGGTCGATAGTGTCGAACGCAGCGCTAAGATCCAGTAGAACTAATAAAGAGATACAACCACGATCAGATGATAGAAGCAGGTCATTTGTAACTCTAATGAGAGCAGTCTCAGTACTATGATACGATCTAAATCCTGACTGGAATTCCTCAGAGATATCATTTTTCTCTAGGAAGGAATATAATTGTGAGGATACTACCTTTTCTAGTATCTTTGATAGAAAAGGGAGATTTGAGATCGGTCTATAATTAACTAGGTCTTTGGGGTCAAGTTGTGGTTTTTTAATGAGAGGCTTAATAACAGCCAATTTGAAGGTTTTGGGGACATATCCTAATGACAATGATGAATTAATAATAGCCAGAAGAGGATCTATGACTTCTGGAAGCAGCTCTTTTAGTAGTTTCGATGGAATCGGGTCTAACATACATGTTGTTGGTTTAGATGATTTAACAAGTTTATACAATTCTTCCTCTCCTACAGTAGAGAATGAACGGAATTGTTCCTCAGGGAATCTATAGTGCGCTATCTGATGCGATACTGTAGCTGACGGCTGCAAGGATACAATTTTATCTCTGATAGTATCGATCTTGGAAGTAAAATAGTTCATAAAGTCATTACTGCTTTGCTCTTGGGAAATGCCAACACCTGTTGATGCTTTATTTTTCGTTAATTTAGTCACTGTATTGAATAAATACCGAGGGTTATGTTTGTTTACTTCTAGAAGAGACGAAACGTAATCAGATCTAGCAGTTTTTAATGCTTTTCTGTAGGATAGGGTACTTTCCCGCCAAGCTAAACGAAATACCTCTAATTTAGTTTTCCTCCAGCTGCGCCCCATTTTCCGGGCTGCTCTCTTTAGGGCGCGAGTGTGCTCATTATACCACGGTGTTGGACTCTTATCCTTAATCTTCCTTAAGCGTAAAGGAGCAACCGCATCTAAAGTGCTAGAAAAGAGAGAGTTCATAGTTCCTGTTACATCATCAAGTTGTTCTGAGCTATTGGATATACCGAGGAACTGAGATAAGTCAGGAAGATTATTTATAAAGCAGTCTTTTGTGGTGGAGGTAATGGTTCTACCATATTTGTAACAAGAAGTTGGCTTTACAGCTTTAGCTATATGGAATATACAGGAGACTAGATAATGATCTGAGATATCATCGCTCTGCTGCAAAATTTCAACCCCACTAACATCAATTCCATGTGACAGTATTAAATCTAGAGTATGATTTCGACAATGAGTAGGTCCTGACACATGTTGTTTAACACCAATAGAGTTTAAAATGTCTATAAATGCTGATCCCAACGAATCTTTTTCATTATCAACATGGATATTAAAATCACCAACAATTAGGACTTTATCTGCAGTCAGCACTAACTCAGACAGAAAATCAGAAAATTCTTTAATAAAGTCTGTATGGTGCCCTGGTGGCCTGTATACAGTAGCCAGTACAAACATCACAGGGGGTTTATCATTAATACTTGTTTCTTTGGATAACGTTATATGGAGCACCATTACTTCAAACGAATTATACTTGAAGCCCGACCTTTGAGAGATACTGAAAATATTTCTATAAATTGTAGCAACACCTCCCCCTTTACCTTTTGGACGCGGTTCATGTTTATAACAGTAATCTTGGGGTGTAGACTCGTTTAAAGTAATGTAATCATCTTGTTTTAGCCAGGTTTCTGTCAGACAAAGCACATCTAGTTTATGGTCAGTGAACATATCATTTACAAAAAGTGCTTTTGAAGAAAGGGATCTAATATTCAGTAAGCCAAGCTTTATCATGTCTTTATCTGTATTATATCGTTTTTTTATTTGTTGAACATCAATTAAATTGTTACTATTACATTGGTTTGGATGTTTTCTGTATTTTCTAGTTCGGGGAACAGACACAGTCTCTATAGTGTGATATCTAGGTGAAGGAGTCTCTATGTGCTGAGAATTAACTGACTTCTGTGACGTGAGGCAGCTAGCAGACGGTCGGTTTAGCCAGTCTGTCTGCTTCCTGACCTGGGCTCCAGTTAGTCAAGCACCAAGCACTAGAAACAGTATTGGATCGGGACTCGGTATCGGCAGATACTCAATATTCAGTGACTCTGATCGGGGAGCACAAAAAACCTGACCAGGTCATCCCTAGTAAAAGGCCTTTAAACGGCAGTGAAAAAGCAGCAGAAATACAACACACTCCATGTTAAATAAGTTTGGAAACTCAATCCATGATACGACACTGATCAACATCATTTCCTGTCTGCAGGCAGAGCTGCCCATCTTACAAGAAGATCTCACTGAAGTGCACAAGAGACGGTGTGTATGAGCAGCACACACACTCACACACACACTTCTGCCATAAGACACTGTTTCGTCCTTCATTCTCTCTGTTTGTCCTCCATGTTTCAGAATGTGGCCGTCGGCCCGCTGCCCGGATGGTGAAGAGGATTCTGGGAGGCCGCACGAGTCGCCCGGGCCGATGGCCATGGCAGTGCTCCCTACAGAGTGAACCCAGCGGACACATCTGCGGCTGTGTGCTCATCGGGAACAAGTGGGCACTAACTGTAGCGCACTGCTTTGAGGGGTGAGAGACCATATATATATATATATATACGCACACACACGCACACACACTCTCACACACGCACACACACACACACACACACACACACACACACACACACACACACACACACACACACACACACACACACACACACACACACACACACACACACACACACACACACACAGACAGACAGACAGACAGACACACACACACTCGCACACACACACACACACACACACACACACAGACAGATACACTCACTCACACACACAAACACACACACACAGGTTTGTTTTGCTATCCTTGTGGGGACTCTCCATAGGTGTAATGGTTTTTATACTGTCCTTACTGTATGTGCTATTGTCCTACACCAACCCTACACCTAAACCTACCCCTTACAGGAGACTGTCTGCATTTTTACTTTCTCAAAAAAAAACCTCACTCTGTATGATTTTTAAGCTTGTTTCCTCATGGAGACCTAAAAAATGTCCCCATAAGGTCAACATTTACTGGTTTTACTATCCTTGTGGGGACATTTGGTCCCCTCAATGTAGCATAAACAAGAACACACACACACACACACACACATACTTTTCTAACCAGCATGAACTGAATTGATCTGAATAATGACTCTATTGTCTTCTGTAGAGCTGCTGTACAGCTGAAAGTTGTGCAATATTAACACTGTATACAGTGGTGGACAAAATTATTAGAACACTTGGCATATTTACAGTGTCTTGCGAAAGTAAGTAAAAATTTTTCACATTTTGTTATGTTAAACTGCTTTAAACGACTTTTTTTCAACATCAGTCTACACTACATACAAAAAACAGGTTTTTAACATCTTTGCAAATTTATTAAAAAATAAAAAACTTAATTGATTCAAGTATTGATATATGTATCATACAAGTATTCGTACCCTTATCCAGGACAGTTGAAATTTAGCTCAGGAGCATTCATAATGCTTCTAGATGTTACTACACGTCGAGTGAAGTTAACCTGTGGCAAATTCAGTTGAATGGGTATGATTTAGAAAGGCACACATGTCTTAATAAAAGGTCTAACAGCTGATAATGAATATCAGAGCAAAAACCAAGCCCTGAGGTCAAAACAGCTGCCTGTAGAGCTCAGAGACAGGTTTGTGTCGAGACACACATCTGAGGAAGAGTTCAGAAGAAATTTCTTCATTGAAGGTTCACAGAAGCATGTAGTCTTCGCTACCCTTAATGGAAGACGCTTGGAACAACCAGGACTCTTCCTAGAGCTGGACTCCTGGCCAAACTGAGCAACTGATGGAGAAGGGCTTTGACCAAGGACTGGTGACCAAGAAGCTGATGGTCAGTCTAGTGGAGCTCCATGATCATATGTGGAGATGGAAGAAACCTACAGAGGAGCTAACATCAATGCTACACTCCACCGATCTGGGCTTTATGGTGTTGTGTCCAAACTCAATCCTCTTCCAACCTTCCAACAGGACAATGACCCTAAGCACACAGCAAGAGTGGGTTAAAGACGACTTTGTGAATGTCCTCGAGTGGCCACAGCCTGGGATTGAAGAGGTGAGGAAAAGAATGGCAGATAATTGCCAAATGCTGATGATCAAAGCTTGTCGTATCATATCCAGAAAGACTTGAGGCTGTAAAGGTGTTTCAGCCAAGTACTGAGTTAAGGGTATGACTACTTTTTGTTGAATTGGCCATTACAATACCCATAAAACGAACTATTGCTGGAACTACCTGCGACAGAAGGAATCTGCTGGAACATTGAAAATGATGGACTGGCTCCTCAAAGTCCAGACCTCAACCCCATCCAGCAAATTTGGGGCGAGTTGGAAAATAAACTGGACAGATCCATTGTACATTCAAAAGAAAGCCTTTGGCTTGCGTTGCAGAAGGCATGAGATAACATTAGTGTTGAAGTTCTCAGGAAATATTCGGCACCATGCCAGAGAGATGTGCTGCTGTAATTGCTGCGACAAACCAAATATTAAAGTTAAAAACAGTACGACTCGCTTCATCTGATATCTGTTGTGCTCAGAGCAACCATCTGCATGTTTCATGAACATTATGAAATTAAATTATGTTTTGGAGGCAAAAAAAGGGTCAATATTTTCAGATCTGTCAGGTGTTCTAATTATTTTGACCACCACTGTATTTTCCTGTTTATTACTGTGAAGCTGCTTTGAATCAATCTGTATTGTATAAAGCACTGTAGAAATAACTATGGCTTGACGAGTCGGTGTAAGTCATGTCAGAATGGCATGTTTTATGCGTGTGCAGGCGTGAGAGTGCAGACGTGTGGAAAGTGGTTCTTGGCATCAGTAATCTGGATCATCCGTCTCCATACATGCAAACGCGGCGCGTCAAAAGCATCGACGTCCACTCGCGCTACAACCGGGCCGTGGTGGACTACGACATCAGCGTGCTGGAGCTGGAGACCGAGGTGGAGGTGACCAGTTACGTGCGTCCCGTCTGTCTGCCCGGCCGAGGTCAGCTGCCCAAAGCTGACCAGTACTGCCACATCACGGGCTGGGGACACGTGGGGAACAGAAGTGAGCGGAGCACGCACACACACACACACACACACACACACACATGTTCGTTTTTGTGAAAAGTGGGTTCATCCCATAGGCGTAATGGTTTTTATACTGTACTTACTGTATGTGCTATTGCCCTACACCTAAACCTACCCCTTACAGGAGACTCTGTGCATTTCAACTTTCCCCCAAAAAAACTAATTCTGAGTGATTTATAAGCGTTTTGAAAAGTGGGGACATGGGTCAATGTCCTGAGATGTCACCTTCACCTTGTAATACCTGCCATACCCTCGTCATTATACACATTTATGTCCTGACTTTTCACAAAAATGCATACACACACACACACACACACACACACACACACACACACACACACACACACATATGTTGGTTTTACTATACTTGTGAGGACTTTCATAGACTTCTATTGTTTTCATACTGACCTAACAATATTTTCTATTGTCCTACACCAACCCTACCCCTAAACCTACCCCTTACAGAAACCTTTTTGCATTTTTACATTTTGAGATAAACTTCATTCAGAATTTTTAATAATTTATTTCCCTTGTGAGGACCGGCCAAATGTCCTCACAAGTCAAAAATGTCAAGTTTTACTATCCTTGTGGGGACATCTGGTCCTCACAAGTATAGCAAAACACGCCCACACACACACACACACACACACACACACACACACACACACACACACACACACACACACACACACACACAATCAGATTCCAAAAATTAACTTTTTTGGTTAAAAATGATCCGAAATCAATTTTTGAGCAAGTACATAACCAGCCAGTGTTCAAAACGATCTCCTTACTTTAGCCCGATTCACAACGGTAAGCTTATAATAATGTTTTCTAATTTGAGTGGTACTGGTAGGAATTTTACGGTAAATTCGAGCATCTTGCCGTGTCATTACATCACGTCTGTAAACATTAAGAAGTTTTCCTGGCTAATAGGCTATATGAGGATCCTGCAGGTGGAGGATCGTTTATAGCCTTTTCTCACAGCAGCTGGAATAATTAAACTTATCATTCTGATGGCAGATTGATGCAAAAAGGTTTGTGTGTTTATGAAACACGTGTGACTTAAGTTATATTCCAGTTTTAAATGTGCATCTGATTACAGATAGACTGGGATTACACAATGATCTTTAAAAATAGCATCATATGACCCCTTTAAAATACAAATCTTATTTATGTATTTGGTGTAACAGAATATGTTGACATGCTTTAATGTTCAAAAAACACATTATTTTTCAAATTCTGTACATTATTGTAGGTCCTCTATGCCCCGCCTCTCTCAAACGCGTCATTTTCTACAAAGCCCCTCCTTCCGACAAGCGCAGTCTGCTCTGATTGGCCAGTTGAGCCAGTGCATTGTGATTGGCCGAACACCACAAGTGTGCTATTTCTTAAAATACAGCCAGGCTTCCTAGGTTCACGAAACTGTTGTCAATAAAATGCGTTGCACAAATTCGAACATCTGGGTTGTGCTGTTCTCTTGTAAACAAATCTTAACAATGATTCCTAACTGTATCTACTTCTGGACGGCCAAATAAAGTGCTTTTGCTTTCACTCAGAAGCACACAGCGTCTCCTGACACGGCTGCATCAGCACTACTGCGGTTACTGAAACCACGCCGCCTTTCTTTGCGTGAACATTTGGGCGGCGTCATGCAAATATTTCCACATTGCGACGTAGACATGTGGGGCGTGTTTAATGAGGCGTTTTAGCCCGGTCTGGATCAGAATAAATCCTGTTGTGGGAGACTTTGAGCTTTGTAACTCTGCAGATCTGATACATGCACAAACAGCTACATAACACACTTAAGAAAAGGAAAATAGAAATCGCATCATATCATTTTTTGGGGGGGGTTAAAAGATTTTCTTTTATATGAAATTCGAATGGTATGACAATTAGAGATTAGAACAGAAATGAAAATCGACATACTAATACTTTGTAATAATAAATTATTACTAACACTAATAATTAGCACAGTTTGATGTGATATGAGCTAAGCGATCATTAGATTTAATCACAATTGGTAGCACGATTAATTGTAATGCTTTTTTCCTCAGTTGGTCAGAACAAAAGTGGCAGACTTGTTACTTACTTGTTCAGATGACAATACCTGCTGAAAATTCTCATTTAGGTCATACTTCTAAGACATAGAATCTGTGATTCTGAAGTACAGTGAATGCTGTGCGGTGCTGTGACTGACCGCTACACATACTCCTCAAAACATTAGACTCATCTGCGCTGAAGCCGAGCCGGTGCACAACCCATAACTGCAATAATAACTGAAACTGCAGGTTTCAAACAGAGGCAAAACTTAAGGACTGCAACTTTAAGTACTTGTAATTAGATAAAATTACATTTTTAAATACTCATAGTCAGACTACTGTTACCTTTTTTTTGATTACATGATTACACTTTGAGTGTTTAATTTTGATTGGTGTTATTTTAAAAGGATTTATTTATTTATTTATTTATTTATTTATTTTATTTGGTTCATTTTAGGTCAGACAAAAAATTTAAGGCAAATAATGTAATATTATACAAATAATATAGATTATACACATATCTACATATAACACACATTAATTCAGATTAGAAAAAAAAGAAGGTCCCACTTTATATCAGGTGGCCTTAACTACTGTGTACTTACATTTAAATTAATCATTTGATACAATGCACTTATTGTGCACATACATGTTTTTACATTGTACTTATATTTTTTAAAATACCTATGTGTAGTTTCATCTGTAATTAATTTATGTAATTACATTTATAATTACACTGTTGACCCATCCCTTACACCTTAACCCACCCTTAAACCTACCCAGACCACCAAACCTGTCCCTAACCTTACCTGTATCCCCTCAATAGCAGCAAAAGTGTTTTGCAATACAATATGAACACAATAAGTACATTGTACTTATTTTTTTAATGTAAGTACATAGTAGTTAAGGCCACCTAATATAAAGTGTGACCAAAAAGAAAAGAAAAGAAAACACCAGTCGTACATAGTTATACAATCAAATACAGTATATAAAGAAAAGAGAAAAAAAAAAAGAGGAAAAATTAACTTAACACACAAAAAAAATACACATTTAGGTTATAAAAAAGGGAAAAATATAAATAAATAAATAAATAAATAAAATTAAGATATAGTTGTTTCTTTAAAATATTCCAGAATTGGGCTCCAGACTTTCAAAAAACTTTTGGCTTTTGTTTTATTGAAAATTGAATCTT
Source organism: Acrossocheilus wenchowensis (assembly GCA_029620275.1). Lineage (NCBI taxonomy): Eukaryota > Metazoa > Chordata > Actinopteri > Cypriniformes > Cyprinidae > Acrossocheilus > Acrossocheilus wenchowensis. The sequence goes on from CM056145.1 coordinate 338,780, forward strand.
TTCCATCTTGAGAGCATGTAAAAAGTCAAAAACCCATTGGCGATGAGGAGGAGGAGCTGCTGACTTCCAATTCATAAGAATAAGTGGCCTGGCCAGTACTGTAATGTGTTTAAACTGACAGACTCTGGCAGAATGCTGTCAAGGGGTTGGGTCTAATGGTAAAGAAAAAACAACAGAAAAGCATCTAAAGACCTTCCTCCAGAAATCAGTCAGTTTCGAACAGGACCAGAAAGAATGCAATAACGCAGCTGGGTCAGTTGCGCAGCGAAGGCAGGTTGGGTCAAAATCAGGGAATATTTTGTTTAATTTAGTTCTAGACCAATGAACTCTGTGCACTACCTTAAACTGAATGAGGGTGTGTCTAGCATTTATGGATGATGAGTGTATTCGGGCAAGAATTAGATCCCAGGAATTCTCCCCAAGCATCAAATTCAATTCCTCCCTAAAAGGATTTATTTTAATTTGACATTTTAATTATTTAATTATTAGCTTTTCATTAAACTCACGAACCCACTGCAGTTCCTTCACAAACTTCATGTGGTTAATAATGAATGAAATATATTTTCATTATATCAGTACGGTGCATGATTACTCTATTTAGATCAGTGTGATAAACGAGTTAGGTCAAAAGTAAACTAAAAGTAGTCTGATTATATTAATCCATTAAATGTGTAATGTAATGGATTACGTTACTAACTACAATTCTTGTCATTTAATTTGGAATCAGTAACAGACTACAATTTGTTAGGAATCTACCCAGCTCTGCTGACAGATGTGTTTGTTGAGGAGTGAGTGTCTACGAGATTAGACTGAAGCTGCCATGTGTTACCACAAGGGGGCAGAGAAGACCAGCGGAGATATTGTGCTGTTCCACAAGAGCTTCAGCGCTGTTACTGTTGCCAGTGCAGCATCTGCTCTTCTGCTTTGACCACTTCAATCCAAAATAATCAGATCGGTATCAGATTGGTACCAAAGTACAGCATTAAACTGACACTTCACTTTCATGTCTGATCATAGTAGTCAGCGTGTGTGTGTGTGTGTGTGTGTGTGTGTGTGTGTGTCTCTTCTCCCGCAGTGCCGTTTAAGCTCCAGGAGGGAGAGGTGCGGATCATCTCAGTCTCTCAGTGTCAGTCTTACTTCGACATGAAGACCATCACGTCACGCATGCTCTGTGCCGGATACGAGGCGGGAACCATTGACTCCTGCATGGTGAGTGAGTGTGTGTGTGTGTGTGTGTGTGTGTGTGTGTGTGTGTGCATGTGTCAAGTCAAGTCATCTTTATTTATATAGTGCTTTTAACAATACAGATTGTGTCAAAGCAGCTTTACAGTATTAAAAAGGAAAATAGTGTGTATTAATGCAGAAGGACAAGATTAAACACTCAATTTTCAGATAAAGTTAGTTCATCACTGAATTCAATGATGTCATCGTCCAGTTCAGTTCTAATAGTATCTGTGCAATCAAGTCGACGATATCGCTGGAAATTAAGTGTCCCCAACTGAGCAAGCCAGAGGAACCAAAACTCCCTCTGAGACAGAATGGAGAAAAACACCTCGGGAGAAACCAGACTCAGTCGGGGGGCCAGTTCTCCTCTGACCAGATGAACCAGCAGTTCAGTTCCAACCGCAGCCATGTCACATTGTGCAGAGGACTCGTCTGGTTCCTGTGGTCTTGTCTCAATGGCCATCTACTGTAGGTGACGAGGTCTTCACTGGGGATCTGTCTCTGGGGTTCATCTAGGTGTCCTGGTCTCCGCTGACGTTCAGGGCTGTAGAGGTCGTCTCTAGGTGCTGATCCATCATCTGATCTGGATACGGACTGGATCGGGTGGCTACGGTGATCTCAGAATAAGAAAGAAACAGACAAATATTAGCGTAGATGCCATTCTTTTTTTTCTTTTTCTTTTTTCCCATATTGCTTTTTATTAGTTTTATAACAACAACATTTAACAACAACATACCAAGAACACAAAACAAAGTACATAAAAAAAAGGGCAGGCTACATTACAAATGACACAAGTGTTTAGAATAGTTACAAAGGAGAAAGATAAAACACAGAGGAAAAAACAAAAGGGGAGATGAAAATGCCATTCTTCTTACGATGTAACGAGTACACCGTGTGTTGTGGGAAGTGTTCCCGGTTCCGGTTGATCTAATTAATGCAGCCTAACAATCCTTTAACGGATTTGAATAATAGAAGCGTATTAGTGTGTTATGTGTACGCCAGGGTAAAGAGATGGGTCTTTAATCTAGATTTAAACTGACAGAGTGTGTCTGCCTCCCGAACAGTGTTAGGTAGATTGTTCCAGAGTTTGGGTGCTAAATAGGAAAAGGATCTGCCGCCTGCAGTCGTTTTTGATATTCTAGGTATTATCAAACGGCCAGAGTTTTGAGAACGCAGCGGACGTGGAGGACTATAATGCGATAAGAGCTCGCTCAAGTACTGAGGAGCTAAACCATTCAGGGCTCTATAAGTAATTAACAAGATTTTAAAATCTATCCGATGTTTGATAGGGAGCCAGTGCAGTGTTGACAGAACCGGGCTAATATGATCATATTTCCTGGTTCTAGTAAGGACTCTAGCTGCTGCATTTTGGACTAACTGTAGTTTGCTGATCAAGCGTGCTGAACAACCACCCAATAAAGCATTACAATAGTCTAGCCTTGAGGTCATAAACGCATGAACTAACATTTCTGCATTTGACGTTGAGAGCATAGGTCGTAATTTAGATATGTTTTTGGGATAGAAAAATGCGGTTTTACAGATGCTAGAAACATGGCTTTCAAATGAAAGATTGCTATCGAACAGCACACCTAGGTTCCTGACTGATGAAGAAGAATTGACAGAGCAGCCATCAAGTGTTAGATAATGTTCTAGGTTGTTACATGTGGGGTTTTTAGGTCCGATAACTAACACCTCTGTTTTTTCAGAATTTAGCAGTAAAAAATTACTCGTCATCCAGTTTTTTATATCGACTATGCATTCCGTTAGTTTCTCAATTTGGTGTGTTTCACCGGGCCGCGAAGAAATATAGAGCTGAGTATCATCAGCATAACAGTGGAAGCTAACACCATGTCTCCTGATAATATCTCCCAAGGGTAACATGTAAAGCGTGAAAAGTAACGGCCCTAGTACTGAGCCTTGAGGTACTCCATACTGTACTTGTGATCGATATGATAGCTCTTCATTCACCGCTACGAACTGATGGCGGTCAGATAAGTATGATTTGAACCATGCTAAGGCGCTTCCACTAATGCCAACAAAGTTTCCTAGTCTATGTATGTGTCTGCTCACGTGACATCATGAGTGTGTGTGTGTGTGTGTGTGTGTGTGTGTGCTCACATGACATTACGAGTGTGTGTGTGTGTTTCTCCAGGGTGACAGCGGCGGTCCACTGGTCTGTGAGGAGGATGACGGCCGCTGGTCTCTATACGGTTTGACCTCCTGGGGCTCTGTGTGTTTCTCTAAGGTCCTGGGCCCGGGCGTCTACGCCAATGTGACGCACTTCACTGAGTGGATCGAGAGACAGATTTACCTGCGCACGTTTAACCTGCTGTAGGTGAACACACACACACATGCTCATAAACACACTCACTCTTGCACACACACTTGTACACACATTCACGTACACACACAAATACTCTTGCACACACACTCACACTCACGTACACTCACACTCTCAGCTGGAGATGAACTGTGCTTGAACAAGGACAAAAAGATG